>CM043699.1:47010637-47340637 GCA_023935145.1 Bretschneidera sinensis | reverse complement strand
AAAGCATTGAAGATAGTTTATCTTTCTCATCTCTTAGAATTATCATTTCTTTAGAAAAAGATGATACCTCTTTTTTAAGAGTTGAGTTCCTAGAATCGAATTTCTTCAATTCATCATGCATTTCATTTATGACTATTAACAATTCTTCACTACTACTAACAATGCTATTTTTAGAAGAGGAAAAAGATAATACCTCATTTTCATCATCAATTGCCATGAGGCATAGGTTGGCAATTTACTCATATCCGACTTCTTTATCCGATGATTCTTCTTCTTCTTCGTCATCACTCTAAGTGGTTGCAATCATAGCCTTCTTCTTAAAGCTCTTGTATGGTTTGCTTGTAGCCATACAATCGGCCTTGATGTGACCGGGCTTCTTGCATCTATAGCACACAAGTGGTTCCCTTTTTTAGGTGGGATCCTTTGTGTAAGGTTTCTTGCTTTTCTTCAAGAATCTATGAAACCACTTGGTGATTAAAGCCATCTCACCATCTTCTTCGCTGCTCTCCGCCTCTTCTTCCGATTCCTCTTTTCTATTGTATGTAGAGGCTTTGAGAGCAATCACTTTCTTCTTCTTCTCATCATCATTGACAACATAATTCATTTCCTCCATCTCATATGTCAACAACGACCCAAGGAGTGTCTCAACATCAAGTTTGTCAAGATCTTTGGCCTCCGTGATGGCAGTCTTCTTTACTTTCCAAGTGGATGGCAAAGATCTTAAGATTTTTCTTGTTAGTTCGAATTCCTCAATGTTCCTACCAAGAAGCTTCAAACCATTAACAATAGTTGTGAAACGTGAGTGTATTTGAGAAATTGTTTCGTTAGGAGACATTCTAAAAGATTCATATTCAGATACTAGCATATAGATTTTTGATTTTTTAACCTCACTAGTTCCTTCATATGTAACTTGCAATTTATCTCATATTTCCTTAGCCGAAACATATGTAGAGATTTTATTGTATTCAGATATATCTAAAGCACAGTGTAAAATACTTGTTGCTATACTATTGAAAGACCTCATTCTATAATCCTCATCATTGTACTCAGTTTTGAGTTTAGGCATTGTATGATTGATCTCTCCAATAGTGATTTCCTTTGATGGAATTCTAAGTCCCTCTTCAATGACTCTCTATAGATTATGATCTTATCATTCAATAAAGATTTTCATCCTGTTTTTCCAATAGTTATAGTTGGAGCCATTGAACAAGGGAGACCTAGTATATGAGTGTCCCTCAGAATAGCTATTTGCTGCCATCGAATCAACTCAAGGATATTAAGCCTAAAATTGAGAACGAGGCTCTGATACCAATGGTAGACTGAGGTTTCAACCAAAAGGGCGGGTGAATTGGGTTTTTAAAAACTTTCATGGATTAAACACAAGTTTATAAAAACAGATAAACCAACAAGCATGTAAACAAGTAATATGTGTTGTAAATAAAAAGTTTAAGGAATAGAGGATGCAAACTCAGTTTATAGTGGTTCGGCAATATTAGATTCGTTCCGACCCTACGTCCACTCTCTTCAAGGAACCTCTTTGAAGTAATCCACTAAGAAACTTAGTCGTGCAACTTCACGGGTGTTGCACAAACCTTACAATCAATCCCTTCCTCTCGGAAGCAAACCCCTTCCTCTCGGAATTGGAAACAAATCCCTTCCTCTCGGAAGCAAACCTCTTCCTTTCGGAAGCAAATCCCTTTACAATAAATATTGTAAAGTAAATAGTAGAGAGACAACAATGAAAGCTTATACAACTGAATAATATCTCTCTTTCTAGGTAAAGCTTGAAGAATGGCTTAAAAATCAATTTTTCAAAGCTTTTTGAGTATCAATGAGTAAAAACTTGTTTGAATGTGTAATATTTTGTTCTAAAATGCTCAATAAAGTGGGTTTATATAGCCTTGATGTAATATGCCCGTTTGTAACTGATTTGGTACGTTTTGGTACAATTTGTGCTGAAATCTCACATCTCAACGGTCATATTTTTTGAACTACCCGTTGACTGGATCTTAGAACCAGTCGACTGGGTCTTGCTTAAAAATCACATATTTAAGACTGCTGAAGATACCAGTCGATTGGGTATGACTTACCAGTCGATTGGAAACCTTCTGCCCAAATTACCAGTCGACTGGGAAACTTCCACCCAAATTACCAGTTGACTGGTATGTTTGACCCAGTCGACTGGGAACATACTGTCCCTTATACCAGAAGATTGATATAAGTACCCAGTCGACTGGGTTGCTTAACAACCCAGTTTTCATGTTTTGAAGAGTTTTTAACTTTAAAACGTTTGTTTAAAAGGTTCTGTTTAAAATACTTTTCAAAGGAGCCATAAAACAAGCTTTTTACCTTCACAAATGAGACTTACAACTTGTTTATAATATCTTAGACCTATACTAGTTCTTCTGTCTTCACTTGATGTTTGATTCGGGTTGAATTCTTGCACCTTGATCCTTGATTGAATGCTCTTATTGCTTAATACACTTAGATAGCATCGTTAGTATAATAAGAGTTGTGTTTTGTCATCATTAAAATATAGGGTAGGGTCAACAATTTTATTTAAATATGGTCTATTCTTTTATTGTTCTTATATTTTCATTTCTCTACAGAATAACAAGTTAAAAGAAAAAGGTTTACTAATTATTATCTTTTATTTTTTATATTCATGTTATGATTTTATTCTTTTAAGTCTATGTTGATTTGAACACTTAATATACTTGTATTGTTTTAATTACCACATAACAAAGATTATTAACAATAGAGAAAGATTATTAAGACTCAGTTCTATAAGTTCCTTTAAACCCACTAAACATTGCTTCCTTTTTGTTGATTGTTGAAGAAAAAATTTAGTAAAATTTTTGTATAGTATTTATTTGATTGTTGGGGTTGAGTTTTTGATTTTTTTTTTTATAAATCCATCTAAAAATGTTTTTATGTTTCAAATGAAGTTCCTAATTTCACATTAGCAAAAAGTTAATATTTTTTCTGCAAATCTTTCTTTCCTTTAAGCTTACAAAGATGACATAGGTGCTTGACCTGAAAATTTTAAACTCCAAAAATTGTGCTATAGGCTTGAGAGAGGAGAGGAAGAGCTTCGAGTGAGATAGATGTAAGAGAGGAATGGAAATATACAAAACCAGGCACATGGTTTACATGATAAAATAAAGAAAAAAACTGAAGAGGATTCCAATGGTTTTCATCCTATGGCATATGAAGAATTCATAAAGCTATTATGCTATATGGATTTCTATTTCTCCCTCTCCCTCTTTTTTGTTAATGAAAAATTGAAAAACACATATGAAGAAAAAATTAGTAAAATTTTGTACAATATTAATTTGATTGTTGGGGTTGAGTTTTCAATTTTTTTTTTTAAAAAAATCCTTCTAAAAATGTTTTTATATTGCAAATGAAGTTCCAACTTTCATAATAGCAAAAGCATCAAGCCTGTGCTTTTGTTTTTGGGATATCTCATTATAGAATTCAATTCAAGACTTATTATAACCACATTTATTTGAAAAGAAATTGTTTAATTTGCGAGACTTTTGGGTTTACATGAAGAAAAAAAAATTGAAAAGAGGATTTCAGTGGTTTTTATCCTACGGCATATGAAGAATTCACAAAGTTATTATGTTATAGGGTTTTCTCTTTCTCCCCTTCCCTCTTTTTTTAATGGAAAAGTGAAAAATAAATATGAAGAAAAAATTTAGTAAAATTTCTATACAATATTTGTTTGATTGTTAGGGTCTTATAATTTTATCACAAATGCCCACAAGACCAAAGATCCAAGGCTTAGTAAAATATTTCTAACGAGAAATACCGTGGTTATAGCAAACCAGACCCGTATTGCAGCATAGTTTATCTTTTCACTTATAAAATGAAAGACAACTTTCTCTGGGTTTTTGGAATTTAAAGCAATTTAATTGACTACAACTGATAGGTTGTTATCTTTAAGTTTTGATTTTATTTCCTTTCTCTCCTTTAGTTTTCTTTGTAAATTTAGATTTCCAAACCTTTCAATTGTTAACCGAACACCAATACAATACAGACTTTTTGAAACCTCTTCAACAACTATCTGTCCATACTTCACACTTTTCTCACCAACAGAACTCATCTTTTTTTTAGTACTTTATTTTATCACAAATACCCATAGTATTTAAGTAAACTTAATACAAATGAACTTTGTGGATTCTTTATTTTATCATAATTGCCCACATGACTAGATATCCAAGGCTTAGTACTTATTTTGATTTACAGTAAATTATAATATTATTTTTCTTAAATATTTTACTTAAATATAATATGTATGAGTCATTTTTCATTTTTTGATAATTGAATTAGGTTGAATCAATTCCAGATTTTCAGTTTCTCAACTTTCTTCATTATTCACTGTTCATTTATTCACCTTTATCTAAGATATGTTAACTTAATTTAAATTTCTATCAACTCTTTAATTATTCACCTTTCATTTAACTTAATTTTGTGTGTTATCAACTCCTAAATTATATATAATGTGAAAAAAAAAATTATATAGTAAATTTTAATAGCAATATATTTAGTTATACATAAAAATGAGTTCAATAGCATAAATTTTGTGAAACAAAGTATTACTAATAATAAGGCTAAATTACATAGAAAACCTTGTGGTTTGGTCTAATTTCATAACAAACCCTGAGGTTTATTTTGGTTCATACTAAACTCTGTAGTTGACACCATTTGCACAGGGTTAATGTCTGTTAACTCCACACGTGTGATCCATGTATGAAACTATTTTCTACTGTTTTCTTCTGTGGAAACCTTGTGAAGCCCATACAACTCCATCTGCACGTCACCCTCCATGTTCACCAAATCTCTTGTCTCTACTGATTCCTCACATATTTTGTAGCCACCGCAAAAAGCCTCCTCCAACTCAATCCTCTCCCAATCATCGTCATCTTTGATATCCAATTCCGCGTTCTTCTCTTAATTTGTTGCCTTTGATTCAGTCTGCACAACCTTAAAGTCCTCAATTTTTCAACAACAACATCATTACCAGTCTCCTTAACTTCCTTTCGCTCATTTCTTTCTTCAACAAAATCATTTGATGATTTTCCTAGCAATTCAACAACCATGATTTCTCCTTTTATAACCTCCACCGGTAATTCTACTGGCAATTGACTGCATTCTTGTACGGTGGAAACTGCAACTTGGTACTAGACTTTCCTATACCTTTATTTCTTTGCTTCTTCTCTGTTTTGGTCCTTGATTTTACTCGTACGTTTGTCCTTGTTTTTGCTTTGTTTTGAAATCTCTATGCTTGTTGTTATGCTTAACTCAACGCAAGTATCAACATAGTGAAGGGATAATGTGAGGGAAAACAAGGATTATACATGAGAGAACCCAACAAATTTATAATTTCTGAAGGGTTGGACAGAGGTGCATAGAGTGCAAATCTTTAAAGGAATCCATTGGTTTTGGCTGGCAGCAAATAATGTAATTTAGCCATAATTAAAGTATAAAATTGCCTATGGAAAAATTTGATTTTTAAATGTAAAATGAATAGATAAAGTGCAAGAGTTGAAGAAAGAGAAAGAATAAAGAAATACGAAGAAACTAGTACAAAATAGCTTCACATGTGTGGAGTTAACTGACATCAACCTTGTGCAAACGGTGCCAACCACAAGGTTTAGTATGAACCAAAATGAACCTAAGGGTTTGTCATGAAACAAAGCCAAATGATAGGGTTTTCTATGTAATTTAGCCTAATAATATAATATTTAAGGTTTATTTTTAAATATTTCAATCACCAATGCAGAGGATGTCTAACTATCATTTGATTAAAAAATTATTTAATTTAATTTTGCTAGTAACATTTTTAATTATCGTTATTATAGATATGAATGCAGTCAAAATTTGTTACAAGACACTTTTAACTAGCATAACACAAAAGTTAAGTCTAGATGAGCCAAATTATGGATTTAAACAAGCTGAAAATGGAGTTGTTCAGGCATTTGTGGAGGTCATACTAAATCAGAGTAGTAAAATTGAAGAATACTTAAAATTTTGAGGGAAATTAAGTAATGAAAAAGTCAAGAGAAAAGAAGAAGCTACTCGAAAACTAATACAACGTTTGAAAGATATTTTCAATATCATGATTTTAGATATCAATTTTGAAGACATGGAGTATTACAAGTGGTTGTACAACGAAGTGGATTCAACCTATGAGGGTGTGTTGCTAGAGAACAAAAAGTTGCAATGTGATTATGAAACAATGTATTTAAAAGACAAAAAGTTGAAAGAATATCATAACAAATTATTGGAGGTGCACAAGTGATTGCAAGAGAAATTTAAAATGATGAAAAGATTGACTGATTTTATAAGAGATGATGATGCAAAAACTACAATGGTGAAAAATTAATATATTTAGAGTTGGAAAAGTTTGTTGATGCTAATTGAATTTAGTCTTATGTTTTTTTTAAAGAGAATTTAATCTTATGTTTAGATAATTGTTCAATTTTTATGTTATGAACATTTATCATCGTCACTTGGTTAATTTCACAGGTTACTTTATGTTCTTTTTTATAATTATTTTTTATTATAATTTATCATATTGTATAACAATATAGGGAGTAAGTAAATGTTTAGAAATATCAATCACAATTGGGATGTTACCACCAAAATAAAAACATAAGAAACAAACTAATTGAAATCATATTCTATATTTCATTTTAAAAAATAATAAATAAATTTTTAAAGACAATCTAAAAACGTAAATTTTCAAAAATAAATACATTCAAGTGATTTAGTAATACAATTCAATTAAATTTAACCCCTGGCCTAAGCTACCTTGATATATAAGTTTCCCATAGAAATTAAAATCTCCATTATAACTTCAAAACTATGACTTACAATATTTTAATTTCTTAAATTGCAAGGAGCATTGAATTAAAACATGTTATGCATATAAATAGAGTATAAATGAATTAATTAGTTATAATTAAGTGATACATTCAATAAAAATGGGATATAAAGCATTTGATATTTGACATATATTATGCTAGACAAGCTAATTAACCATAATTAATTAGTAATTGTTTTTGATGTAACTAATTTACATCTTATTAAATTTGTACAACCGAAATAAGAAGAAAAAAGTATGAAAAACATCAAACAGAGTGTTATAATAAATATTAAAATAAACATAAGAAGAAACTACTTAAGAACATAACAAAAAAACATAAGCACCATACTACAAACCAAATAATTACACAATGAAAATTTTATTTAAAAAATAAAAATAATTCAAAAGATGCCTTAAAATGTTTAAAAAAATAAAAAAATGCCATTCAAATAGTACACACCAGATTCATTGTTATCATTCAAAAACATAGTTTACAATAATGCTTATATGTACTTTTCACTTGCTCGTTTATACAATAATGATTGTTGTTCGTAATGTTTTGGGATTGTCTGTCATCAACCATACCTTGTGCTTTTGCTAGTGAAACTCGAGGTGAGTTTGCTTACACACAAGAAGAACTGGTGAAAGAGAAATTTCTTGATGAAATCATCATTATGAGTCATCGACCTGAACGATGACATATGTTTTTTTTCTAAAATCAGCCTGCTATAAAAGCCTTGGAGTAAAATAGGTAATTTATCGAGACCTCTGTTGAGGTATTGTATAATTATGGACACCTCCCTTATTTTTTCAATTACACATATTTAATATATGTCAGACATGGTTTGCCAATGATGGGTAACAAAGACTAAAAAAGATTAAAATTCTTCTGCACATAAGTAAGAGAAAGAAAAAGAAAGAAGAAAGAGATAAGAAGAGGCAGAGAAGAAAAAACACAGGGAGGATAGAGATTGACGTGGAGAGAAGTAGAGAGTGAGGAGAGAGAGAAAGAAAAAGAAAAAGAATGAGAGTTTTTGAGAAACATGAATTGAAGAGAGAAAAAACGAAGAGAGAAATTTTTCTCACTTTTTAAGTCCCCCAATAGATTTCTAGCACTCATTTTCTAGAGAGATTAGAAAATTGTACACCACCATTAGCCCACACCCAATTACCAACACTAGACCACAACGATCGTGGAGATTTAGGTCAACATCGATAAGATCAAACATCGGGTCATCTTATCAAACCGGATCTCAAGTGGGGAGATAGGGGTATTGTGAGTGTGAGTGAAACAAAATCATTTGGGAGAAAGAACGTTGGGTCTGAGGTGTCACAGGGAAATGGTATATACTTAAGGAGCTTAAAGCTACAACTAATGGGTCAATTTCCATTTTCAGATACCTCTACTACAAATTAATCAATTATTTGTAAGATCAAATATTTAATTTTCACAGGGAAAAGTTCTAATAACAACCCTTGGTATATGAAAGAAGTGTGTCTATTAAGAACTTAGCATGATCACTGCAACTATTAAGGTTTCTATTGGTGGTTTGTGTGATGGAAAATGATTGGTGAAAGTGGTTATGAAATTTTGCAATTTGGGGTTTTAGCTAATAGGACTATAGTTGCCATCAAGAATTTGTTGAATAATATGTATCCATTTTGAACTTGATTTTTCAAAATGAAATTCACTAAAGATTTGCTCTATATGTATTTATGTAGTTAATTGTTTTATATGTTTGAGTTTTGGTTTATTGAATTGGGATTGAGATTGATTTTGAAAATAGTGGTTTTAATGTTTGTTAATTGATTGAAAAAGATGAGCTCATTTCTTTAATCAATCAATAGTATTGAGTACATGGATATTTTTTTTTTTATGTTCAAGGCTTAGTAAAACCTTATCAGGGCATAATTCTCCTGAAGTACAACATAATTCAAAATGTTGCACTTGATTTGGAGTATGAGATGGTTGTTTAGTTATTAGATTATGTTAATGTATTTGTGTGTGTGTGTTAATTTAATTAATTAATCAAATATCATTAAAGGTTTGCATAGGAGCAATAGATGGAACTCTAGTTCGTGCATCAATCTCTATTGAACTACAAGCTAGGTTTTGAGGTCGAAAGGAATGAACAACATAAAGTGTTTTAGTTGATCTTTCTTTTGATCATAATTTTACTTATGTTCTTGTTGGGTAGGAAAGATCAACACATGATTCACGTACATTAATTAATACATTGTCAAGATAAAATGAACTTCAAGATCCAAAAAGTAAAATATAACACTTAACATTTTATTAAAAAAAATGCATAAATAGTATTTAAATATTATAGAGAGGGTGATGCCAAAGTTATCTTGCGGATTAATATTTTCTTATTAAAGCAAAAAATGTCTTGCAGAATAGGTTTATTCTTATCTTTTTTAACCTACTAAAATTAAAAACTTGATTTGAACAATAACGTTCTTTAAATAGGAGTGCAAATAACATCATTAACAATTTATGAACAACTTAATGGGAAGATGAATCTTTTCTATCAACTCTAAAAATGACTATTGTCCTAAAAAAATTTACTTTCACACTTGAACTTGAAAGCTTAAATGAAATAATTTTTATTATTGAACTGGATATCATAATCCCAAGTTAACTATTTCAATGCTTCATCATTTTGTTGGAAATCACCTCAAGATGCCCATGTGGTGATCTTCCAAACACCCAAGTCTAGAATGACTTGTAATGAACAGAAACAACTCAGTCAAAGAAAGAACACAAGCAATTGTTATCGAGGTTCGGCAATGTGCCTACATCCCCGTGAGCTCCTCCGAGCCCTCTGCACTAAATCAATGGAGTTCTTACAATTACAGCAACACTTCTTCAAGAATCCTCTTGTTCTTCAAGAAAGTGATAAGGACTAGTGTTTTCCCTGGAATTTTCCCCAAGAAAATTCCACTTACAAAGCATTTGAATCCCCAATCTATACCACGCTCTCTAAACAACCAGTCTCTCTTGTGTTGAGATCTATTCTAGTGCCTCTCCTGTGTTTTGTGTCTTTGCACACTCACACTTGCACTTGAATTCTCTTGTATGATGATCTTGTATCTTGTGTTTGAGATTATGACTTCAATTGTTGTCAAAAGACCATTTATATAGAGCAATGACCACCTCATCCAATCTTTGAGATCAATCTCAACCCTTAGATCTCAAGAACCAAAGATTCATAGCTCTCTACGAGTCTAAGTGAACCTGTGCATTTTAACCAAGCCTCACGCACAATCATAAGAGGCTGAAAACCATACTCCAGGTATGCCTAGCGTCTCGGCCCAGAACAGGGCTGGTCGCGGCGCATACAGGGCCAGAAACCTCCCAGGTATTGGGCGTCACAGCGCACACCTCTTGGGCCCTGGTGCACACCTGGGGGGAGCACCTCTACTTTGGCTTCTTTGTTGCAGGCTGTGGCGCACTCCTCCTGGGCCGCAGCGCACACTTGTATCTGAAGCTGAATTTTCCATCTATTTAATTCTTGGACAAAACCCAACAAACTCTACCTTTGTCTAAGCAATTAAACTTAAACCCTTGTGCAGAGAACTCAGGATCCAAACTCAACATGAGTCACCATATCAACCGACTCCAATCCTAAGATGTCCAAGGTAATGATTGAACTAGCTTAGAGGTAGAACTTTAGTACCTAAATCTGCAGGATTTTCTTCCGTTGCGACTTTGTCCACATGAATGCTTCTTTTCATAACATTTTCCCATATGAAATGATACCGACCATCTATATGCTTAGTCCTCTCATGGAACACCGGGTTCTTACACAAGTGCAACATACTTTGACTATCTGAATACACCGCCACCTACTCTTTTAGGACCTTCAACTCTTCTAATAACCCTTTGCACCGCGTAGCCTTCTTAATGGCTTTCATTGCCACTACGTACTCAACCTCGGTTGTTGAGAGTGCTACCACTGGCTGCAACTGAGCCTTCCAACTTATACAATATCCGTTTAAGTTGAACAAGTAGGAGGCAATCGATCTTCTTTTATCCCGGTCTGCTCCATAGTCTGAATCAGCATAACCTTCAAGACAGATGGATTTACCCCTCTTCTCATAAACCAGCCCCACATCTAGGCTTCCCTTTAAGTACCTCAGCAACCACTTCATCCCAAGTCAATGCTCATTTCCAGGATTACTCATAAACCTGCTGAGAACACTTATTGCATGAGCAATGTCAGGTCTAGTGCTTACCATGATGAACATAACTGATCCAACCGCACTAGAGTAAGGGACCTTATCCATTTCCCTCTTCTCCACCTCTGATCTCGGACATTGATTGCTAGAGAACTTGAAATGACCAACAAGGAGAACCTTCATTGGTTTGCTATCTTCCATAGAAAACTTAGATATCATCTTTTTTATGTAGGAAGACTGAGAAACCTTCAATCTGTTTCTCTCCCTTTCCTAGATTATACTCATCCCAAGGATCTTCTATGCATGGCCAAAATCCTTCATCTCAAACTTTGAACTAAGTTGAGACTTCAATTCTTCTATCCTCTCCCTGCTGTTCCCAACCAACAGCATATCATCGACATAAATGAGGATAATCACCATTTCCTCCACCTTGTGTCCCTTGTAGTACAAGCACGAATTATAGTAGCTCCTTGATTACGCCCAAAATATACGCGGTAGTTGTAGCACAACTTTGGGGTGTCGATTCCACAAGGAAACAAGTTATCTACAAAAGAAGGTGTGAACCATAACACAACGATACAGATTTAAGTGAAAAAGTATGAATTTTTTATAATGAAGTAATTGTGTAAAATAGATTGTAAAATATAATAGGGGAACAACAAGGTTCCGGGAATCCTCTCTAGGTTTGTTGCCCTAATACCAACTTGATTCAGTTATTTTTATCTCGGTTGCGAGTTTCACATCCCAAACAGGCAACCGAAAAATATTCAATAAGAGCATGTATAAACCCTAATGTAATTGTTATGAAATACTTTACTTTTGATTCATGCACACATGATCTACCCTATAAGTTTATCAAGAAACGATAATATATCTTTTATGACAATATTGCAGTAATGGACAAACCTAAATGGTAAATCTACCGGACTCAATCATATCCAAACAATCTTGACATAAGAAAAGCATGACTAGATTTATATCAAGGAAAAAGGTACAATCACCGGATTAGAGAAAATCTTATAATTAGATAGCAAAGTAAATCATAACAATAGCTTGACAATAAATCCTTATTACAACTGAACCAAGTAAAGGAAAAGGGGAACAACTACACCTAGGGAATCATCCCTTCGCCTTGCTTAGAGATTAGTTAGCCATGGGGCTCATAGTTGATCACTTTGATGGAGGAGAATTGGTTGCTTCCTTGAGTTTTCCAGGTTTTGTGAATGTTCTTTATCAAACCTTAAGTGGGCTATTTATAATACAAGAGGTCTAAGGATGTATTAGGGTTTAAACAATCATAAAAAACCCTAATTAAATTGTAACTCGGAGACAGGGTATCGGGGTCACGCCTAGGCTTAGATTGGGTCAAGCCGCGACTCACTTTGTGTTGATTCTTCATCATTTTGTGGGCCGTGGCCCAGCTTGATCTAGGCCGAGGCTCACCTTGATCCAGGCCTAGGCCTGACTTGATGCTCATTCCTTGCTCTTTTGGTGCACTTTCTGGAGGCTGAGGCTTAGATAATTCTAGGCCTCAGCGCACGCGCTATAAACTTAATTTCTCTTCGTTTGCCCTTCCGCAACCATGTCTTTACTTCGGTGTGCCTCGAGTCTTTGTGCTTCAAACAACAATAGCTTTGTCTCCTATTTTGAACTTAAATTACTTGAAAATGCACCGAAATAAGTTAATGATCCAAGAATATCACTTTAGAGTTATTAACGTATAAAAGTGCAATTAAGATCTGGATCAACCCTAAAATGCTAACGATTAAGAACTATTAAGATGCATTTTATGGCTCTCATCACAACCCCCAACTAGCTTATTGCTAGTCCCTAGCAATTCAAGTGAAAATAAGAGATGAATTTTATGGTGAGAATCACAACAAAGTAAAGCAATTTCAGTGTTAACCAAGAGTAATTCACATTTTGTCTCAAAAATTTCACATAACACACAGCATATAAAATCATTAAATTTCACCCCGAATTCAAAAGTAATCCAAGCATCAATCTTGAGATCGTTATTGACTTTTTACATCCATCTTACCACAATCCATTAATCCAAACATCCAGATGATTTTATGCATAACATTTGTGAATACAAGTCTTGGCCTCTAAAACATAATAAATTGCGTGACATCAATCACAAAAGCAAGCTCCATAGGCTTACATTTCAAACCTCTCTCCACTATTGTAGAAAAATCACATTACATTAGATTAATAGGTCTTTAATAAGCTTGTAACGTTAGGTTAAGGTAAAGGTTAAGAAAGAATAGGAAGGGTTCACAAGCAAAAGAACTCAATCTTTTAGCTTTAAACGCAACCACTTTTAATCACTAGTTAACCTTACTATAACACCCAACTTTTCAACCATTTTTCAAGCATTTTTTCTCAAATCACCACTTTTCTTTCTTTCTTTACCATAATTCACTTTTCTTTTCTTTTGTATTTTGGCATACGACCATTCACCTCCTGTTTCATTTTTCTTTTCTTTTCCATAACCCCCAACTTATCTCCTTTAATGTACTTGGGTTATGGTAGTGATATTTTCTCATATTTCCATCCTTACTCCTTTTAAGTGGTTCTCGACAAATGTGTATAGCTAAGTTCTTTTAAGAGAAAGGTAAGGATAAAATATTTTCTTAGGCTCATAAAGGTGAGGAAATAGGCTATTAAAAGAAACAAGGCTCAAATTCTTTTCAAGAAAAAGGGCTCAAATAGGTGACTAGTGATAAATATAGTAATGGTAGGCTTGACATGCTCAAACGGTCCAAAATGGCCTATATCATATCCTAAGTAATGTGCATTCTAGGAATTCGCCTTAAGTGGTTTATCAAGTACGTTCTAGAGCTTGTTGTGGCCGCAAAAATATTCACAACATAATTACACGTAAAACTTCTCTAAATGTTTAAGACTAATCATACAATCTTACCACAAACTAGAGTCTCAAACCAAATGAAGATTGATACTTAAATTAATTTCAAACTGAAGCAAGATTTAACTTCTTCTAAATGCTATCTGCTATCTCAATTAAGTTCATATCATTGACATGTGAATTAACTCCAAGGCAAACACAAAGCGTGCTAAACACAATAATTAAGGAAAATGACACCAATCAGTTTAATGAAAGAAAAAAGAATGTGTTTCTTCCACCCCCAACTTAAAAATTACATTGACCTCAATGTTTAAAGAAAAGGTAAAAGAAACTCCCTTTGAAGCACAAGTGCACAGAAGCTGAAAATTGTGCACCTCCATTTGAACTGTATGCTATACTTTTTGTTAAAAGTCCGATCTACAACATAGAGCAAACAAAAAGAAAGCAATTGCGGTGTATCATTAAGATTCTCACCGTATGTTAGCACAGGAAAGGGAAATAAATAACTGAAAACGAAAATAAAGTACGAAAACAAAAAGAAAAACACAAAGAAAGTTAGTATAAATATCCAATAAAAATAAACTAAAGGGAGACAACAAAATAGCACCCAAAATTAATCCTCTATATCATCATCCTCGTTCTCATTCTCTTCACCTTCCTTGGTAGGTGGATCAAAAGATGAACCCGAGTAGGGTGGCAAAGTAGGAAAATGATCCATGTTACAACCAATAGTGGAGGCAAGGTGTTGGTATATTTGACCAAAAGAAAAGTACACCCCCGCTTGATAATCGGCTTGCCTAGCCAAGAATCGTTCTTGACGATTAAAGAAGCGTTCTTGATGATCGAATCTATCATGTAAAATTTTTTGATGTTCATCAAAGCGAATCTCTAAACGCTCAAGGCATTCGGCAACAGTGTAATGCCTAGAGAGAGGAGGAGGGGGAGCAGTAATTGCGGCTCTTTCTCCCAGAGTTTGTGGCCTTGAGGCTTTAATTAGAGTGAGTAGGCCATCATCGATGGGTTTCTTGGGTGGATGGGCTTCCTTATTACTACTGTAATGGACATCGGCTTGGAGGCATAATTAGGTAATTGTTGTCAGTTTTAATTTACTCGCAAGCGCACGAGTCGTTTGCAGTATAGCGTTGTGCAAGTGCGAGGTCGAATCCACAGGGAATTGCGTTGTGAAAATATAATTTTTAATCTAAACTAAATCTATTTTAACCTAGTTCCAAATTTCAGAATGATATTGCAAAATAAATTGATTTAAAAACTAATAATAAAAAGCACTAAGGTTTCCGAATCCACCCCACCGAAGTTAAGCATACATGTTCTAAAAATATAGCCTATCAAAACATTCAATGAATCCAACTATAAGACAAAAAACAAAGAATATCCCAACTAAACCAAAAGCACCCGATGTATCCGCTCTTAACAAATCACAAAGGGAATCCAATTTAATCGAAAAGCATTCAATGTATCCATCAGATGAAACACAAAGAAAATCCAATAGACAATTTAAACTCAATCAATTATAAGATTAACTCAAATAATTGACAGAACATTTATACTAAAAAATTGTCAGATTTGTACAAGCAAATCTGAACTACTACGCCAAACAACGGCGGGGCTTCATCTTCAACCTTAGCTGAAGAGTCTAGCCACTCATAATAATAAAACTATAATAAAAAGTGCTAAACATTTAAACTAAAACAACTGAATATAAAGAAATAAATAAACAACTTTACATGGGAGAAATTCCACTCGCTGACGGGCGGCGCTTCCCCTCGTGGTAGCAATGCCTTCGGGATCCACCAGAATGCTGACGGACATCCACCGGTAAACACCAAAGTGGCTCAGGAATTGTACACTGAATTATGAAGTCAGTTGGTGTTTATATAGAGGGAGACCCGGAGCAAAATGGGTTGCAGAAACGATGTGGGATACAGGCCCGTGTGCACTCGATCGTAGTATGCTGCGATCGATCGCAGGTGCGCTCGATCGCGTGTCTGGTGCGCTCGATCGCAGGTGCACTCGATCGCGTGTCTGGTGCGCTCGATCGCGCATGCATTGAACTTCAAATATTTCGATGTGGGATTGATGACCTTGCGCTCGATCATAGGCAGGTGCGCTCGAGCGCATGTGCGCTCGATCGCATATCTCGTGCGATCAATCACATATCTCGTGCGATCGATCGCAATGTCTCCAGAAGCTTCAAATCCCCTGAAATGCTTCATTTTCTCCACAAAGCTGTAAAAACACACAAAACACAAGAAAAACGTAAAATGAAGTAAAATACTACTAACTATGAGCATAACAAATGTAAGTTAAGGGTCTAAAATATGCAATATTTAAGACTCATCAAATACCCCCAAACTTATATTTTGCTAGTCCCTTAGCAAAACAAAATAAAAGACTCAATGAAAAACAAAGAACATAAAGATAAAGTCATCACTCATGGTATCCAAAAATTTAAGGAGCACACATCACCATGATATTCATTCATAAGCAAGCTTAAAAAGGTAAACCCATCTTCGCAATGAATAGAAATGTTAAAATCTAATTACTTACAAAAGGCAGGATAAGGCATCACAAGCTTGAATCAGTGTAAGGTGAATTAGCATATAAAAATGAAGCTTCCAAGTAACTCTAATGTGTAAGGTCTCCATGTCTCAAGATTCACCGAATTTCCCATAAAAAATGAACGAAAAGGCATAGTTTTTATTTTATTCTCTTTTTTTTTATTAAGACACGGCTATATTTAGTTCCCTTAAGCTTTCTAATTGACCCATGTAGCGAGTGTTAAGTCAATGACTCCCAAACCAGGTGGTTTTAGGGCATTAGGTGTAAAGACACCCCTAAGGACTTACTAACTCGAGTAAAAAAGGCTACGAAATTAAACCGACCTTAATATTACCAAGCAAAATTCCACCTTTTGACGTGAACACTCATTGTTTACTGAGGCAAGAGGTCCAGTTACTCAGCGAAAAGTTTATTGATAATTTTTTTTTTAATATTTTCCTATGCCCAAGATTTCATCCAACAAGTCATCCAGTTTCAGTTAAGATATGGAAAAATACACATTAAAATCACGTGTCATACCTCACATAATTTGTGCTAATGTGCTCGTGTTAGATTAGATCAAACATGTGAATTCTCAAAATGGCTAAAGTAGGTAACTAAATTTTAAAATTTATCACCAGATCATGTGTTCAAAATGTTAAGCTCACCAATGACATCACATCACAGAAAATGTTTAGATCAACTAAAATTTCACGATAACATGAGCATGCATTTATCTCTATGACGAAAAGACAACAAATTAAGAACAAAGTGTGTGATGTGTCTCCCATACCCCCAAACTTAAATTACACATTGACCCCAATGTGTGACTAATATGGAAAGAGCTGACCTGAGATATGGAGAACTATCTGGACTGGTATGGCTCATAGCATACCCCCAAACTTGAACTGAAGTACGCTTTGTCCCTGAAAAATAAAAACTGGAAAACAAAAAATACTGGAAACAAACATTAATCATAAAAATACGAAATAATAGATAAACAAAAGAAAAAATAAGCTGTGGGGTGCCTCCCATGAGCGCTAAGTTTTACGTCTTCAGCCAGACTCTCCCTAGAATACTACACTCAATCTGAGTAACTAGGATCCTCCAACAGTATCGTCTCAATGTCCGGACTCCTCAACTCTAAGAATGGTTTCAGCCTCTGTCCATTTACCTTGAAAGTATTACCATTCTTAGGATCCTCAATCTCGATGGCCACATGAGGAAAAACCGATCGAATAATGAATGGGCCTGACCATCGGGATTTGAGCTTGCCTGGAAAAAGATGTAGGCGCGAATTATAAAGAAGAACTCTCTGACCCGGCTCAAAAGCTCGTCTCAAAATATTTTGGTCATGAGTCTTCTTCATTTGTGCTTTGTATGATCGGGCACACTCATATGCATCATTCCGCAGCTCCTCCAATTCATTGAGTTGGAGCTTCCATTGTGAGCCAGCCTTGGAAAGATTAAAATTTAGTTGCTTGACAGCCCAATACGCACGATGCTCTAATTCAACCGGAAGGTGACATGCCTTTCCGTATACAATGCGATAGGGAGACATGCCAATTGGCGTCTTGAAGGCTGTCCGATATGCCCACAGTGCATCCGTCAATCGCAGAGACCAATCCTTTCTAGTAGGGTTCACAGTCTTTTCCAAAATATGTTTGATCTCGCGATTTGAAATTTCCACTTGACCACTCGTCTGTGGGTGATATGGGGTGGCAACTTTGTGTGTGATACAATACTTTTTCATCAACTGCTCAAAGATCTTGTTGCAAAAGTGCTTACCTCCATCACTTATGATTGCTCGAGGCGTACCAAAACGAGCAAAAATAGTGTCTTTCAAGAACTGGACCACAACTCTGTGGTCATTGGTCTTGCACGCAACGGCTTCCACCCACTTGGACAGATAGTCCATAGCAACTAAAATGTATAAGTAGCCAAAGGAGTTTGGGAATGGTCCCATGAAATCAATGCCCCACACGTCAAAAATATCAACAATCAGAATAGGGTTGAAGGGCATCATATTTCTCCTAGAAAGACTCCCTAGCTTTTGGCAACGCTCACAAGATATACAGTAGGTGTGAGAGTCCCGGAACAAGGTAGGCCAATAAAATCCACACTGCAAAATCTTTGCAGCGGTCTTTTTAGCACTAAAATGGCCTCCACATGCATGATCATGACAAAAGGCGATGACATTAGATTGGTCATGCTCAAGAATACATCGTCTAATGATCTGATCAGGACAATACTTGAACAGGTAAGGATCGTCCCAGAAAAAGTGTTTTACCATGGCCAAAAATTTTGATTTATCTTGCCTCCCCCAATGCAAGGGCATGTGTCCGGTGACAAGATAGTTCACTATGTCAGCAAACCATGGTGCGGGACTGTGAGCAATGTGCATCAATTGCTCATCAGGAAAGGTCTCAGAAATGGGAGTGGCAGCCTCACTGAATTCCACAATCAATCTAGATAAATGGTCCGCCACCATATTTTTCGAACCTTTCTTATCCCGAATCTCAATGTCGAACTCTTGAAGTAGCAAGATCCATCGGATAAGACGAGATTTAGCATCTTTTTTAGAGAAAAGATACTTCAATGCAGCATGGTCCGAGTAGATAATGACTTTAGATCCTAACAAGTAGGATCTGAACTTGTCTAGTGCAAAAACGACTGCAAGCAACTCCTTCTCAGTGGTAGAATAATTGAGTTGTGCATCGTTTAGAGTTCGACTTGCGTAATAGATAGCATGGGGAAGTTTATCAACACACTGCCCCAAAACAGCTCCAACAGCATAGTCTGATGCGTCACACATAATCTCAAAAGGCATACCCCAGTTAGGTGGCTGAATAATGGGTGTGGACGTCAGAATTTCCTTCAGATCCCCAAATGCTTTCTTACAATCTTCATCAAATAGAAATGGGGCATCTTTTTGCAACAACTTGCACAAGGGCCTGGCGATCTTGCTGAAATTCTGGATAAATCGCCTATAGAAACCTGTATGGCCCAGAAAAGATCGAACCTCTTTCACCGTACGTGGGGGTGGAAGGCTGGAAATCAAATCCACCTTCGCTTTGTCGACCTCAATCCCTCGATGAGATATGATGTGCCCCAGTACAATTCCTTGCTTGACCATAAAATGGCACTTCTCCCAATTAAGCACCAGGTTCTTCTCCTTGCACCGTACCAAAACTAAAGAGAGACGGTGCAGGCACTCCTCAAATGTTGAACCAAAGATGGAGAAGTCGTCCATGAAAATCTCCAAGAACCACTTTACCATGTCAGAGAAAATACTGACCATGCACCGCTGAAAAGTGGCGGGTGCATTGCATAACCCAAAGGGCATGCGATGGTAGGCGAAAGTCCTAAAAGGACAGGTAAATGTCGTCTTATCCTGATCTTCGGGGTCCACGGGGACCTGGTTATATCCAGAATAACCATCCAAAAATCAATAATACTCATGCCCAGCCAAACTCTCCACCATCTGATCAATAAATGGAAGTGGAAAGTGATCCTTCCTTGTGGCAATGTTCAGCTTACGGTAGTCTATACACACTCTCCACCCAGACTGCACACGAGTTGGCACCAACTCGTCGTCCTTATTCTTTACTACCGTTAACCCAGCTCACTTGGGCATAACATGAATGGGGCTCACCTACTTGCTATCAGAGATGGGATAAATGATCCCTGCATCTAACAGCTTAATAACCTCTGCTCTCACAACCTCTTGCATAGCAGGGTTGAGCCTTCTTTGCGGCTCCCTCGATGGCTTAGCATCTTCCTCCAAGTGTATCCTATGCATCACCACCGAGGGGCTGATTCTCTTAATATCCTCAATGGTCCAGCCGATAGCTTCCTTGTGCTCTCTTAAAACATCTAATAATCTCTCCTCTTGAGCCTCTCCCAAATCTGAAGCTATTATCACAGGCAAACAGTATGCTGGACCCAGGAACTTATATTTAAGATTATCCGGTAAAGGCTTAAGTTCCTTCTGTTGAGGTTCGGGTGACACCTTCTCCTCATCCTCCTTGCTTTCTTGAGGATCAGACTCCAAAATGGCATTTACTTCCTCGAGTAACTTATCTAAACCCAAGTCCTCTCCAAAGTGAGCAAAGCATGCCTCCATGGGATCCTCAATGCTTGATTCATCCACAGTATCCTCAAGAATCTCCTCTATCAAGCACACATCTCTCATTTCATCATATTCCAGTGGTTGCCTAGTGATATCAAAAATGTTCAACTCCACTGTCATATTTCCGAAAGAGATCTTCATCACCCCTGTCCTACAATTGATTAGGGCGTTAGCTGTGGCTAAGAATGGGCGCCCTAGAATCACCGGTATTTGAATCCTTACATTCTGAACCGGCTCTGTGTCAAGCACAATAAAATCCACGGGGAAATAGAACTTATCCACTTTTATCAAAACATCCTCAACTATCCTCCGTGGTCTTTTCACTGACCTGTCAGCCAATTGAAGCGTCATGGATGTGGGCTTCAATTCTCCTAACCCCAACTGCACATAGACTGAGTAGGGTAGAAGATTCACACTGGTCCCTAGATCCAAAAGGGCCCTCTCAATATGGCTGACTCCTATCGTGCAAGAGATGGTAGGACACCCCGGGTCCTTATACTTGATGGGTAGCTTGCACTGAAGGATTGAACTGACCTGCTCGGTCAAAAATGCCTTCTTTGGGACATTCGTCCTCCTCTTGATAGTGACTAAGTCCTTTAAAAACTTGGTATATGATGGCACTTGATGGATGACATCCAAAAATAGGATATTGATATGGACTTGCTTGAATACCTCCAGAATTTCTTCATACTTCCCTCCTTTCTTGAGTGCCTGTAATCTCTCGGGGTAGGGCGCTCTAGGTACAAATGACCTAGGAGGGTCTTTCTCAGTGGGTGTGGCTGTAGATGGCTCAGCATCTCTCTTCTCTGTGTTGCCACTCCCTGGCCTTTGCTGCATAGTAGGGCTCTCTTCCACTTGATTGTCCACTTGTCTCCCAGACCTCAGTGTGACAATCGACTGTACTTGTTCCTCCCCGTGCGTAGGAGTTGATGAACTCTCAACCATAAATTGTCCTTTTGGGTTTTGCACGGGCTGACTAGGGAACTTTCATTTCTCTCTCTCACCCAAGTGACTTGCAATTTGCCCTATTTGACTCTCCAGCTTGGCAATTGCTTGGGTGTTTACCATTGTTGCACTCCTCACATCGCTCATATTTTGGCTAGTCGCTTTCATGAATTCCTTAAGAGTGTCCTCTAGCGACTGTGAAACTGGCGCTGGTGTTTGAGCGGGTGCATGGTAAACAGGTGAAGGTGCTGGATGGGTAGAACGACCATGATTAGGAATTTGTGGGGCAAATCCGAGAGGATATTGATTTTGAGCATGATGAGAGGATCCTCCCTGATTCATTGGTTGGTTCTGCCTCCATGAAAAATTTGGGTGGTTCTGCCACCCTGGATTGTATGTCTCGGAGTACGATCCATTTGACTGCCTTCGAAAGTCATTGAAAGCATTTACTTGTTCCATAGGATACTCGGCACAAGCCGGCATTGATGGGCAATTCTGTGCTAGATGCATGGGACTAGCACAGATGGAACAGCTTTCAACATTGAATGTGTTGGCAGCATTGATGGATTGGCTCACAGTGAGAGCGTCAATCTTCTTGGTGAGGGCATCTAACTTTATCCTTAAATCAGCGTCCTCCCTGACCTCATAGATGCCTCCCCTCTTAGGAGCACGAATGGACTTATCTCGACAGCTTGAAAAATCCCACTGCTGTGAGTTGTCGGACAACTTGTCCAACGCCATATATGCTTCGTCTCCTGTCAGACTCAAGAATGCCCCCCCATTCATAGACTCGATCATACTACGGTTGGGTTGAGTCAACCCTTGGTAGAAGAATTGAACGAGTCTCCACTTCTCATATCCATGTGGAGGGCATCTGATCAGTAACTCTTTAAAGCGCTCCCAGCTTTCAGAGAACTTCTCATCCTCGTCCTGAGTGAAAGAGCTAATCTCCTTTCGGCACTCATTCACTCTAGACATTGGGAAAAACTTATGATAAAATTTGCTAAGCAGGTTTTCCCAAGATGTAATAGACCCGGACGTGTTGGAGTCCAACCACGCCCTAGCTCTATCGTGAAGGGAGAAAGGGAAGAGTCGAAGATGGACTGACTCCTCAGAGAAGTTATGGAATTTGAATGTAGCACAAATGTCTTTGAACTTCTTCACATGACTATAAGGATTTTCAAGATCTAAGCCATGGAATGAGGGTAGGAGTTGGATAACATGTGGCTTTAAATCAAAGTGTGTGGCATTGGTTGGTGGCAACACTATGCAGGAAGATGAGTTAGTCGCAACGGGTGCGAACAAATCCCTAAGGGATGTAGTGGAGTCCACGTTCCAAGCTCTAGGTTGCTCTACATGTTCAGGATGATTAAAATTTTCTCCCATCTCAACAGTCTCTCTCTCAACTAGTGCTATTTTCTGCCTCCTAAGAGTTCTTTCTAAATCGGGATCTAAATGTGTCAAATCTAAGTTCAAGGATCTCCGACCAAGCATACACTAACAGAAAAATAATGAGATACTAACCAGCAGAAGCAACAGAATAAAGCAAACAAATTTTTTTTTTTTAAAATTAAATTAACTAGTAGAAAAATAAAATCAATTCAGACCAAAAATTTTCACAAACTAAACAATTCCCCGGCAGCGGCGCCAAAAACTTGTTGTGAGTTTTAATTCACTCGCAAGCGCACGAGTCGTTTGCAGTATAGCGTTGTGCAAGTGCGAGGTCGAATCCACAGGGAATTGCGTTGTGAAAATATAATTTTTAATCTAAACTAACTCTATTTTAACCTAGTTCCAAATTTCAGAATGATATTGCAAAATAAATTAAAACTAAATTAAATTGATTTAAAAACTAATAATAAAAAGCACTAAGGTTTCCGAATCCACCCCACCAAAGTTAAGCATACATGTTCTAAAAATATAGCCTATCAAAACATTCAATGAATCCAACTATAAGACAAAAAACAAAGAATATCCCAACTAAACCAAAAGCACCCGATGTATCCGCTCTTAACAAATCACAAAGGGAATCCAATTTAATCGAAAAGCATTCAATGTATCCATCAGATGAAACACAAAGAAAATCCAACAGACAATTTAAACTCAATCAATTATAAGATTAACTCAAATAATTGACAGAACATTTATACTAAAAAATTGTCAGATTTGTACAAGCAAATCTGAACTACTACGCCAAACAACGGCGGGGCTTCATCTTCAACCTTAGCTGAAGAGTCTAGCCACTCATAATAATAAAACTATAATAAAAAGTGCTAAACATTTAAACTAAAACAACTGAATATAAAGAAATAAATAAACAACTTTACATGGGAGAAATTCCACTCGCTGACGGGTGGCGCTTCCCCTCGTGGTAGCAATGCCTTCGGGATCCACCAGAATGCTGACGGACGTCCACCGGTAAACACCAAAGTGGCTCAGGAATTGTACACTGAATTATGAAGTCAGGTGGTGTTTATATAGGGGGAGACCCAGAGAAAAATGGGTTGCAGAAACGATGTGGGATACAGGCCCGTGTGCACTCGATCGCAGTATGCTGCGATCGATCGCAGGTGCGCTCGATCGCGTGTCTGGTGCGCTCGATCGCAGGTGCGCTCGATCACGTGTCTTGTGCGCTCGATCACGCATGCACTGAACTTCAAATATTTCGATGTGGGATTGATGACCTTGCGCTCGATCATAGGCAGGTGCACTCGATCGCATATCTCGTGCGATCGATCGCAATGTCTCCAGAAGCTTCAAATCCCCTGAAATGCTTCATTTTCTCCACAAAGCTGTAAAAACACACAAAACACAAGAAAAACGTAAAATGAAGTAAAATACTACTAACTAAGAGCATAACAAATGTAAGTTAAGGGTTTAAAATATGCAATATTTAAGACTCATCAGTAATCAATGAAGGAAAATATAATCCAAGCTTGTGTCGCATAGTGTGTAGGATAGAATTGAATATGACTTAGCCCACATCTATGGTCATACCCATCAAAATGGCATATATCAAAACAGCTCTCTCAACAGACAGGTCACTATAATGTGTAGCGGGCATCATCTGTTGACATACAAAATATTGCCAAGCCCGAGCATTGACAACAAGAGACGCACCGGGCAAGGTTTTATGGGTTTGACCCGTTATTTTCCAAGAGGTTCCCGGAATACAGAGAGTATTGCAAAGCTCATCATAATCAATTCTAGATACGTATGCAAGATACTCACAGTGGGCAATGTCAGGCAACCCATAGATCCTATTAATGGATGTGCTACTAAAAGAGACTGTTTTTCCCCTCACCATTACCTTACCATTATAATGTTCATTGGTATTGGTATAGAATTCCCTAACTATATTTGGGAGGGAATGAGAAGGTTGTCTTGTAAATGTGCCCCAATTCCTAGCAATAATAATTCTAAATAAGTCTGGATTCCTCCTCTCAGTGATATTGAATCCTCTCTCAGGAATGATTTTCCTAGTATTTAACAAGCTAAGATAACGCTCACTAGCCTCAGAACTAGCAAATTTTCTCTCATCATATTCTTGAGGTTGTTTCCCTCTTAGTCTCTTTGATTTGGGTGCCATGTGAATCAAGTGTATAGAATAATAAAATAAAGTCAAAATCAACTACCCAAATAGCACAATCGAACAATAAAGGGAAGAATTTATGCTTACTTGATACTCAAAATTGAAGAGAAGAAAACTACCCACCAACTTGAAGTTTGCTTGATGAACACCAAAAGCTTCTTAGAACCAAGTTGATTCGAGAAATTTCCAACAAAAGTTGCAAGATTAGTGCAAAATCCTACAAGAAATGGAGTTAAAATAAAGAAATTTTGAGGAAAAGTGAGGAGGGAGGTTAGGGCTTGGAGAGAGGAAGAGAAAGGGAGAAAAGGGCTGCTGAGTTCGTGTGTTTGAAATGAAGAAGAGGAAGTGCAGAAAAATGGGTTTTATTGGTGTGTAGGTGGCAAAACAGGGCAAGCCACGGCTTGGCTAAGGGTGCGCCGCAGCTTGGCTGGGTGGGTTTGTGCTTCATGCTGTGGGGCGTGGCGCAGGGATAGCTGGGGCGCGGCGTGGGTTGGGGCGGCATGGACCTGGTGATGTGGGCCTAGGCGCAGCCTGGTACAATATAGAAAAAACTGGTTTACTCTTACAAAAAAAAAAAAATCAAGTTGGCCCATATATATATATATAAACTGACTTGTAAGCTAAGAATTAGGTTAAATTAAATCAAACTTAAAAGAACTAAAATTGAGATAAACCTAAGCAGAACAAACAAAATAAAAGAAAAATATATACAAGCGTACCTGTGTGGCGTGGTTAAGAGGAATAGACCGGGTCTATAAGTGGAATGTCTTCCACTTCCGGATCTTGTCTATCGATTAAGATCTTAAGGCGCTGACCATTCACTTTAAAAATTCGACCATCCCTAGTGTCTTCTATTTCTACCGCACCATTTTCAAAAATATTTTTCACTATGAAAGGACTGGTCCATCTGGACCGAAGTTTTCCAAGATGTTTATGGAGTCTAGAATCATATAAGAATACCCGATCATTAGGTCTAAATGTTTTCCTCAAAATGTTCTTATCATGGAATACTTTCATCTTAGTCTTATAGATTCTAGAATTCTCATAAGCATTGTTTCTTAATTCCTCTAACTCAGTAAATTGATACTTCCTAAGCTTACCCACCTCTCCTATGTCAAAATTAAAAGACTTGATGGCCCAATAAGCTCGATTCTCGAGCTCCACGGATAAGTGGCAAGGCTTTCCAAAAACAAACCGATAAGGCGACATACCTAAGGGAGTTTTAAAGGCTATACGGTAGGCCCAAAGCGCATCAGTTAGTCTCAAAGACTAGTCTTTGTGATCTGAGTTAACAATTTTTTCTAAAATTTGTTTAATCTCCTTATTTGCAAGCTCTACTTGTCCACTAATCTGAGGATGGTAGGCAGTAGAAATTTTATGTAGTACCCCATATTTTTTCATCAAAGCTTCAAAAGAACGGTTGCAAAAATGTGTACCTCAATCACTAATTATAGCATGTGGTGTACCAAATCAAGATAACACATGTTCTTTAAGAAATTTAATCAGCATTCTATTATCATTGCTTTGGCAAGCTACTGCCTCTACCCACTTAGATACATAATCTATTGCCACAATGATATATTGGTATTCGAAGGAAGGAGGAAAGGGTCCCATGAAATCGATGCCCCAACAATCAAAGATTTTAATTACTAAAATAGGGTTTAGGGGCATCATATTTCGGCGAGATACAACTCCTAACTTTTGACACCTTTCACATGAGCGACAATAGCTGTTTGTATCTTTAAATAAGGTAGGCTAATAAAATCCATTTTTCATTGAAAAGTGGCCTCCAGAAGCTTGGGAATGACAAAATTCTAAGACACTTGCAATCTTTTCATTAGGGATACAACGCCTTAGAATTTGGTCAGGGCAATACTTGAAAAGATAGGGGTCATCCTAATAGAAATTACGTACCTCATATAAGAATTTTCTCTTGTCTTGAGCGCTCCAATCCATTGGTATCTAACCTGTAGCCAAATAATTCACGATGTGGCAAACCATGGTAAAGAAGTAACAGAGAGTAAATGCTCATCGGGAAAGTCATCTTTGATTGGTATGTCGTCGCAAGTGTCCTCAAAAGTGAGCTATGATAGATGGTCAGCCACTACATTCTCCATTCTTTTTTTGTCTTTGATGGTGATGTCGAATTCTTGTAGGAGTAAGATCCATCGTATTAGTCGTGCTTTAGCATCCTTCTTTGTAAGAAGATACTTGAGGGCTGCATGATCTGTAAAAATAAGAATAGGGGAACCAATTAAATAAACACAAAAATTATCTAAAGCAAATACTATACCTAGCAATTTTTTTTTCAGTTGTGGAGTAATTCATTTGAGCACTATTTAAAGTCTAACTAGCATAGTAAATGACAAAAAGTTTTCCTTCTCTTCGCTGTCCAAGAACAGCACCTACAGCGTAGTCACTAGCATCACACATAATTTCAAAAGGTAACGTCTAATCCGGTGACTGCATTATAGGTACGGAAGTAAGCTTGCCAATCAGCGATTTAAAGGCCTCTTGACAAGCTTGAGTCCATTCAAAGGGAGTGTCTTTAACTAGGAGGGCACTTAGTGGTCTCGATATGTTCGAAAAATTTTGTATGAACCTCCTATAAAAACCAGTAGGACTAAGGAAAGATCTCACATCCTTTATTGTCTTAGGGGTAGGTAATTTAGAGATTAATTCAATTTTAGATTGATCAACCTCTATTCCTTTAGAAGAGACAATATGCCCTAAAACAATACCGGATGGTACCATGAAATGGCATTTTTCCCAATTTAAAACCAATTCTTTTTCCTCACAGCGAATCAATACTCTTTCTAAATTCATTAAGCATGCATCAAATGAAGATCCAAAAACAGTTAGGTCATCCATAAAAACCTCCATGCAATTTTTAACCATATTACTAAAAATACTCATCATGCAACGTTGAAAAGTAGCAGTGGCATTACACAATCCAAATGGCATCCTACGAAAAGCATAGGTGCCAAAGGGACAAGTAAAAGTGGTCTTTTCTTGGTCTTCTAATGCAATTTCTATTTGATAATAACCAGAATAACCATATAGAAAATAGTAAAAGGGATGACCAGCTACATGCTCAAGAATTTGATCAATAAAAGGGAGTGGGAAGTGGTCTTTCTGGGTGGCATCATTTAATTTTCTGTAGTCAATGCACATACACCACCTGATCACAAGTTTGGTAGGGACTAGCTCTTCTAGGTCATTCTTTACCACAGTGACTCCAGACTTTTTAGGGACGACTTGTGTAGGGCTTACCCATTTACTATCAGCTATGAGATATATAATACACGCATCTAACAGTTTTAACACTTCATTTTTCACTACTTCTTTCATAGTGGGGTTAAGTCTACGTTGAGGGTCTCTACGAGGACTAGTTCTTTCATCCAAATTTATTTTATTGGAGCAAATTAGGGGAATAATTCCCTTTAAATCAGCCATGCTCCATCCTAAGGCTAATTTGTGTGCATTTAAAGTTTGAATTAATTTCTTACCTTGGGTCTCAGATAATTTAGAAGAGATAATAATAGGAAAGGTATCACCTGGACCGAGGAAGGCATGTTTTAAACCCTTAGGTAGTGGCTTTAATTCGACTTTAGGTGCTTCCACACTTGAGGGGACTTGTGTCTTTCTTCTTTCGGGCAGCTCTTCAAACCTTGGTTGCCATGCCCGATTGCTATAATCCTGAGTTTTGTCAAAAATAGCACAAATATCAATTATACCAGTTTTATCATCAAATAAATCTATCTCAGAATTAACAAGAAAATTTTTAAGAGGATCATAATCATGAGCTAAGGAAACTCCCTTATTGATGAGTGACTCGATCATGTAAAGCTGGTGGTTTTTATCCTCATCTTTGGGCTGTTTTGCAACGTTAAAAATATTCACTTTAAGGTTCATGTTTCCAAAGGACAGCTTCATGAGTCCATTCCTACAATTTATTAGAGTATTGGCAGTAGCAAGAAAAGGTCTACCCAAAATCAAAGGGATTTAGAGTTAGTGTCAACAGCAGAAGTAGTATCAAGAATTAAGAAATCAACTGGATAGTAAAATTTATCAATTTGAATCAAAACATCCTCTACCACACCCCGGGGTACTTTGACTGAACGATCAGCCAATTGCAATACCACACCGATTGGTTTGATTTCTCCTAACCCTAGCTGTAAGTAAATAAAAAATGGCATTAAGTTTACTCTAGCTCCTAAATCTAGCAAGGCTTGTCCAACCTCATGATTTCCAATGCTACAAGCAATGGTAGGACAACCCGGATCCTTGTATTTTGGGGGAATTCTTTGCTCAATTAACGCACTAACTTGCTCAGTTAGGAATGCTGTTTTCTTGATATGGTGCTTCCTTTTAATTGTGCATAAATCCTTGAGAACTTTTGCATAGGTAGGGACTTGTTTAATCACATGCAAAATAGGAAGATTAAGTTTTACTTGCCTTAAGTTCTCTAGGATTTCGTTATTTATTTCTAAATTTTTCTTGTTTGATTTTAAGGCTTGAGGGAATGGTGCCTTAACATGACTTTTGGTCACTTCAGGGTCTTTGGGCAGCTCGGCTTCACTACTAGTTTGACCATTTCTCATATCCTCGGGTTTATTCATTGGTGGGATTTGTAGTGGCTTACCACTGCGGGTCACAATGGCATTTACATCTTTCAAATTTTCTTGTGCCATATGTTGACCGTGAGGTATGGACTGAGCTTGGGAAGGAAACTTACCTCGCTCAGTCACACTTAAGGAGCCCATTAATTTAGACACTTGGCTCCTTATTTCTTTGTTCTCTTCAATTACTTGTGTAATTAAAGCCTCACAGCTTTGGTTTGTCTTACCTTGTGCTTCTATAAAAGCATGTAAGGTGTCTTCTAAAGAGTTCATAAAGGATGAGGGTGCATGATAAGGTGTTGGGTATGATCTAGAGGGTTGTGCATGTTGCCGATTTTCAGATTTCCAACTGAAGTTTGGGTGATTTCGCCACCTCGGATTATAAGTGTTAGAGAAGGGTGCTGGAGGCTTCTTGTACATGCCTAAGGTATTACATTGTTCCTCGTACAGCCCTCTCATATCAACAAATGTGGGGCAATATTGAGCGGGATGATCAAGCCCGCCACACACAAAACATGGTTCTAAAGGTTCGGCTTGATTAACCATGAGTGTTGGCTTTTTAGTTTTTAATGCCTCTAACTCCCTAGTAAGCATCTTGACCTTGGCCTTAAGGTTGTCCTCTTCCCTAAGATGGTAAATTCCTCCACCACTAGGGTTTTCTATAGGTCGTGACCTATTTGTGCTTTCAGTAGTACTAGGTCTAGTCCATGAGTGAGCTTTTTCAGCAAGCTCATTGAGGTACTTAATAGCCTCATCAGGGTCTTTTTGCAGAAACTCACCATTACACATCATTTCTACAAATTGGCGCTCTCTATAGGTAAAATCATCATAGAAATAGCTCACTAAACGCCAATTTTCATACCCATGATGTGGACACATACTTAACAGCTCCTTAAATTTCTCCCAAAACTGATACAAAGTCTCGTTTTCCTTTTGTGCAAAGGTGGAGATTTGTCTTTTCAGAGCATTAGTCTTATGTTGAGGGAAGTATTTGTTAAAAAAGACTTGGGTCATCTCATTCCATGACCTAATTGATCGTGGTCTCAGCGAGTATAACCAACTCTTAGCTTTATCCTTCAAAGAAAAAGGAAAAAAACTCGAGTCTCTTGATATCATCAGTTGCATCTTGACTATGAAAAGTCGCAACTACTTCCTCAAATTCTTTAATGTGCATATATGGGTTCTCGTTTTCCAAGCCATGAAAAATGGGGAGTAATTGTATTATCCCCGTTTTAAAATCTTGATGGAGAGTATTGGCTGGAAATATAATGCATGATGGTGTGGCTGTCTGGCTAGGGTGTAGGTAATCTCTAAGTGTCCTAGCAACATTCTCATTAGGGTTTTCAGCCATGTTAGCAAAGTTTTCTAAATTTTCTGTTGGGTGTACACTAGGGTTTGATCTAGGCGAGGTTTCACTAACGGACGTGGAAGGAAAGGGTATCTCTATTTCAGGCCCCTTAATGAACCTACCTCGCGAATCTCTCGGTCTAAGCATACACTAACTGAGTTTAAAAAGTGATAAATAAAACATAACAAAATAAAAAAAAAAATCAGAAAATCAAAACTAATAGAAAGGAACGATAGTACCGTCTTGTCTTAGAGTTGACAAACTTCTTTATAAGTAAGCGCGTCTCCCCGAAAACGGTGCTAAAATTTGATTACGCCCAAAATATACGCGGTAGTTGTAGCACAGCTTTGGGGTGTCGATTCCACATGGAAACAAGTTATCTACAAAAGAAGGTGTGAACCATAACACAACAATACAGATTTAAGTAAGAAAGTATGAATTTTTGATAATGAAGTAATTGTGTAAAATAGATTGTAAAATATAATAGGGGAATAACAAGGTTCCGATAATCCTCCCTAGGTTCATTGCCTTAATCCCAACTTAATTCAGTTATTTTTATCTCGGTTGCGAGTTTCACATCCCAAACAAGCAACCGACAAATATTCAATAAGAGCATGTATAAACCCTAATGTAATTGTTATGAAATACTTTACTTTTGATTCATGCACATGATCTACCCTATAAGTTTATCAAGAAACGGCAATATATCTTTTATGACAATATTGCAGTAATGGACAAACCTAAAGGGTAAATCTACCGGACTCAATCATATCCGAACAATCTTGACATAAGAAAAGCATGACTAGATTTATATCAAGGAAAAAGATACAATCACAAGATTAGAGAAAATCTTATAATTAGATAGCAAAGTAAATCATAACAATATCTTGACAATAAATCCTTATTACAACTGAACCAAGTAAAGGAAATAGGTACAACTACACCTAGGGAATCATCCCTTCGCCTTGCTTGGAGATTAGTTAGCCATGGGGCTCATGGTTAATCACTTTGATGGAGAAGAATTGGTTGCTTCCTTGAGTTTTCCAGGTTTTGTGAATGTTCTTTATCAAACCCTAAGTGGGTTATTTATAATACAAGAGGTCCAAGGATGTATTAGGGTTTAAACAATCATAAAAAACCCTAATTAAGTTGTAACTCAGAGACAGGGTATCAGAGTCGCGCCTAGGCTCAGATTGGGTCAGGCCGCGGCTCACTTTGTGCTGATTCTTCATCATTTTGTAGCTCGGGGCCCAACTTGATCTAGGTCGCGGCTCACCTTAATCCAGGCCTAGACCTGACCTGATGCTCCTTCCTTGCTCTTTTGGTGCACTTTCTGGAGGCCGAGGCTTGGATAATTCTAGGCCGCAGCGCACACACTATAAACTTAATTTCTCTTCATTTGCTCTTCTGCAACCATGTCTTTACTTCAGTGTGCCTCGAGTCTTTGTGCTTCAAACAACAATAGCTTTTTCTCCTCTTTTGAATTTAAATTACCTGAAAATGCACCGAAATAAGTTAATGATCCAAGAATATCACTTTAGAGTTATTAACATATAAAAGTGCAATTAAGATCTAGATCAACCCTAAAATGCTAACAATTAAGAACTATTAAGATGCATTTTATGGCTCTCATCACTCCTCATGAAACCCAAGCTAGTTACAAAGGAATCGAACCTCTTATTCCATTGTCGAGGTGATTGCTTCAGGCTATAGAGAGATTTCTTCAATTGGCACACCAACTCTTTTTGCCTTCCTTCCTCATAGCCTTCGGGTTGCCTCATGTAGATGGTCTCATCAAGCTCTCCATTTAAAAACGCTGTCTTCACATCAATTTTCTTGATTTTCCAATTAAATTGGACCACCATTGCTAACACTATCCTTATCATCTTGTATTTCACAACCGGTGAGAATATTTCGGTGAAATATACGCCTTCTCTTTGTGTGAACCCTTTCGTCACCAGCCTAGCCTTATACCGGACTTCATCCCCTGGAGTGTTCCCTTCTTTGAACTTGTAAATCCATTTACAATCCACAACTCTATGTTTTTCTGGTTTGGGCACCAATTCCTAAGAGTTGTTCTTCCTCAAAGAATCCATTTCTTCCTCTATAGCTAGCTGCCATCTTGACAAATTCTTACATTCCATGGCATCCATGTAAGTTTCTGGTTCAACCCCTCATTCTGAATAAGGAGCTGCTACATTAGCATCCGCAAAACCATATCTCAAAGGTGGTCTGACCACTCTCCTTTCCCGGTCCCTTGTGAGCTGATAGTCATTCTTACTTGCTGCATCATCCCCTTTAGTTCAGCCTCCTCATTAGTGTCCTGAGCTTGGCCTTCATCAATGGGTTGTACCTGGTCTGAACCCTCTTGCCTTCCTTGCTCTACCTGAATTGAATTTTCCTTGATGCTATGCTCCACAAATACCGGACTGGTTTGCTCACTATCCCCTGCAGGGTTAATTTTCTCCAAATAGGGAAATAAATGCTCATTAAAAATGAAATCCCTACTTATTATGAGTTTAAATAATTTTTGCTCTAAGGACCATAACCTATACCCCTTAACCCCTTCCCCATATCCTAGAAACACACATTTTATAGAATTGGGTTAAGTTTATCATCCTTTTGTTGTGCATATGCAGCACACACAAAAGTTCTAAGGTTGTTCAACTCAGGGGGTTTACAACTCCACATCTCCTCGGGAGTCTTAAGGTCCACAGCCCTAGAGGGTGATCTATTAACCAAATACGCAGTAGTAGACACCGCTTCCCCCCAAAAATATTTGGGTAATCCGGATCCCATAATCATGCACCCAACTTTTTTCCTAAGGGTCTTATTCATCCTCTCAGCAACTCCATTTTGCTGAGGGGTTTTCATAACCGTTCTATGTCTTAGAATCCTATTTAACTTACAGAATTGTTCAAGTTCCTTGTTAAAAAATTCTACGCCATTATCGATTCTTAACATCTTAACTACCCTGCCCGTTTGAGTCTTTTCCAGCTTTTTTCACACCATAAATTTATTCAAAGCATCTGATTTATTTTTAAGCAAATAAACTCAAACATTTCTAGAATAATCATCAATTAAAGACAGAAAGTAAAGATTACCTCCCTGTGTTGGTGTTCTTACTGCCCCCCAAAGATTGGCATGAATGTAGTCAAGAATGCCCTTAGACTTATGCACTCTGGTGTTGAAGCTAACCTGATATTGCTTCCCAAGAACACAGCTCTTGCAGAAATCGAGTTTTTCTACCTTGTCACCATCAAGTAATCCATCCTTACTGAGAACTTGCAGGCCCTTTTCGCTCATGTAACCCAAGTGATTGTGCTAAAGGGCTGCCTTATCCATCTCAGCCATCAAGCTTGCTGCTTTATCCTTGATGTCCGTGTCTCCAATCATCTCATAGAGACCATCCTTCATTGCTGCTTTGATCACTATCAAAGATCCCTTGGTTGCCTTGATCTTTCCTCCCTTTGCCTTGTATGTGTACCCCATGGAATCTAGCTGCCCCAATGAGATCAAATTTCTTCTCAAATCCGGAAGATATCTCTATGGGTTGATCTAGACGAGGTTTCACTATCAGACTCGGAAGGAGAGGGTAATTCTAGCTCAGGTCCTCTAATGAATCTACCTCGCAGATATCTTGTCTAAGCATGCACCAAATGAATCAGAGAGGAAATAAAATAAATAAGGCGAGAATTTTTTTTATTTTTTATTTTTACACCATCACACTCAAAGTTGACAAGCTTCCTTGTACTTGCGCGTTTCCCCGGCAACGGCGCCAAAATTTGATTATTCCCAAAATATAACGCGATTATTGTAGTATAGTTTTGGGGTGTCGATTCCACAGGGAAACAAGTTAAGTACAACAGAAGGTGTAAACCTCAACACAAACGATAAAAGATTAAAAGAATCTGAGTTGTTTGAGAAAAAGGGTAATTGTGTAAATAAGTTCAAAATAAAAATGACAAGGTTCCGGAAATCCTCCCTAGGTTCGTTGCTCTAATCCTAACTTGATTCAGTTGTTTTTATCTCGATTGCAAGTTTCACATCCCAAACAGGCAATCGGAAAATATTCAATTAAGGTGCATTTATAAATCCTAATGTAATTGTTATGAAATCTTCTTTACTTTCAAGCACACATGACCTAACTTATAAATTATCAAGAGACGACGATATATCTAAACGACGATACCGCAGCAATGGACAAATCTATAAAAGAGATCTACCAGACTCAATCACACCCAAACAGGTACACATAAGAAAAGCCTGACTGAACTTATATGGAAAAGAAGCATGCAACCACTGGAGTTATAATAAATCTACTAATTAAATTAAAGAATAAAACATAACAATATTTAACGAAAATAATTCCAACTACAACCGAATCAAATAAAGGAAAAATAAGAACAACTACACCTAGGGATTCATCCCTTCGCCTTGCTTGGAGACTAGCCGGCCATGGGGCTCATGCGTCCTCGAGTTGCCTCTGGCCTCCCGACGATCATCTCTCCCGACCTTCAAACTTTAAACTTCAGGTTCCTCCTAAAGGCCCTATGGATTGCTCCTAAAGGCCCTCTGGATTCATCCCTGATTCATTCTCAAAGCTAAAGTGGAGTGGATCTTATATAGGCAAATACCAAGAGTGCAATATGTTTCCCATCCGATGTGGGATGTGGGATATAAAAATGCATTTTCCAACCGATGTGGGATGTGGGATTTAAGCCCAAAATCACGCTGAAATCTTGCACAGCCCGCACAGCCTGACCTTTGTCTACTAAAACTGCCATAACTTTCTCTACAAAAATCTTTTTGACGAACCGTAAAATTATACAGAAAATAGACTTCCGGATCTTTCTAAGAATATATGGCTCATCTCCTGGTTCTTCTTGTATCAATACAGTTTAATTTTAAAAATGATTGATCTGTACGGACAATTCTCGCAATTTAGTGAAACTCCTTTCCAATGCGGGCAGCAGCTGTTGCTCTTTTAAGCCCTCTATCTTGTCCTTCCGGAAGTGTTCCTTCACTCCAGTATGCCTTGAGTCTTTGTGCTTCAAGCAATGATAACTTTTTCTCCTCTTTTGAGCTTAAAGTACCTGAAAATGCACCGAAGTAGATCAATGATCCAAGAATGATACTTTAGAGTTGTTAACGTATAAAATTGCAATTAAAACCTAGATCAACCCTAAAATGCTAACAATTAGGTACTGTTAAGATGCATTTTATGACTCTCATCAAGTTGTCATGGATGTTACTACCATACCGAGTTGCTGGCCTTCCTCTAATGAACAACCATTCTCCACTTAATGCTTCCCTCATCTTGGCTTTGAAATCATGAGCCCTTACAGCATTGATCACAATTTCCTTGGTTAGTGCATCTCTTCCATATTCAATCGCATTAATCAAACTTTCAAAATAATCAGGAAGAGAATTCAATAACATAACAGTCAATTGTTCATCCGGGAATATTATACTATAACTAGCCAAATCTTGAACTAGTTTGTTAAACACATCAAGATTATCTTGCAACTCTTTATTAGGATCCATTTTAAAAGTAAAGATTCGTTTTAGGAGATATATCTTATTAGGGAGAGTCTTGGTAAGAAATAACTCATCTAGTTTCTTCCAAATAATAGTTGGATCTTCCGAGTCTCCGCACTCCCTTGTGACACTATCCGACATGTGCAGAAAGATGGTGCTATACGCCATCTTCTTCATCTCAATCCGCTGGACCTCCATGATACTTGCTGAAAAAGCATATTCTTCTCCAATCGCCAAGTCCACCTTTTGTTGCATAAGAACCGCTTTGATTTTCTGTTTCCAAAGGGCAAAGTCTCCCTTTCCATCAAACTTCTCAACAATGAAGTTCGAACCCATCTTACGGAGAAAATCCCAAGATTTATGCAGCACCTACAATTACTTTCCAACTTCTAAATCTCAAGAACACGATCAAATCTTGATCTCTACTCCATTCTTGAATCACCTCAAGAACACGATCAGATCTTGTTCTCTACTCTCTTCTTGAATCACCCAAGAAGTTAACCTTTGATTCTTGGAGTCTTGCTCCGATATCTTCTGTTCCAGCTCCGATACCCACTCACCAAAGCTCTGATACCACTGTTGGAAATCATCTCAAGATGCCCAGGTGGTGATCTTCCAAACATCCAAGTCTAGAATGACTTGTAATGAACAGAAACAACTCAATCAAAGAAAGAACATAAGCAATTGTTATCGAGGTTCGGCAATGTGCCTACGTCTCCGTGAGCTCCTCCGAGCTCTCTACACTAAATCAATGGAGTTCTTACAATTACAGCAACACCTCTTCAAGAATCCTCTTGTTCTTGAAGAACGAAAGAAGAGAAAAATAAAGTGATAAGGACTAGTGTTTTCCCTGGAATTTTCCCCAAGAAAATTCCACTTACAAAGACCTTGAATCCCCAATCTATACTACTCTCTCTCTAAAAAACCAGCCTCTCTTATATTGAGATCTATTCTAGTGCATCTCCTATGTTTTGTGCCTTTGCACTCTCACACTTGCACTTGAATTCTCTTGTATGATGATCCTGTATCTTGTGTTTGAGATTATGACTTCACTTGTTGTTAGAAAACCCTTTATATAGAGTAATGACCACCTCATCCAATCTTTGAGATCAATCTCAACCCTTAAATCTCAAGAACCAAAGACTCATGGCTCTTTAAGAGTCTAAGTGAGCCTGTTCATTTTAACCAAGCCTCACGCACCATCATAAGAGGCTGAAAACCATGCTCCAGGTGTGCTTGGCACCGCAGCCCAGAACAGGGCTGGCCACGGTGCACAAAGGACCAGAAACCTCCCAGGTGCTCGGCGCAGTGGCGCACACCTCCTGGGCCGCGGTGCACACCTAGGGGGAGCAACTCCACTTTGGCTTCTTTGCTGTAGGCTGTAGTGCACTCCTCCTGGGCCGCGGCGTACACTTGTATCTGAAACTGAATTTTTCATCTGTTTAATTCTTGGACAAAACCCAACACATTTCTTATTGTGAAAAATACAAGATAATAGTGATGATATGGGGTCTCAACTTCAACTTAGATCCCAATCAAGTTAGCATTAATGCATCTATGATTGATAAACCTTGCACAATTTCCAAACTCTATTGCATCCAAACAAAGAGCTTTTTCATCTACTAACATATGTTCCAATCTTCGATCTACATCAAGTAGCATAGGGCATATATCTGCATAATCATTCCTTTTCTTGTTTTGCTCATTCAATTCCTTAATGGTTACTATTTCCTAGACCAACTCGAGAACAATAGAACCTTTCTTTAAGGGATTGATACATCGAAGACCCTAACTTTTAACTTTTTGCAAATACTTGCAAAATCATGTTATACCACATTGAACAACTCAATTTCCACAATGCCTTATACATCTGCATTTAGACCAATATTTTTTCATGAATTACCTCATCATATGGCTTTTCTATTATTTTGTTTATTTCAAGGCTTCTTTAGTGGGCAAATTTTATAACAATATGTCGTCATTCAGGTTTCTGATGCATATCGATGCATTTAACTATAAATTTCTCCTTCATTAGTCCTTTTGATGTATAAGCAAACTTACCTCGAGTTTCACCAGTACAAACACAAGTTATGGTTGATGACAAACAATCCCTGAAACATTATGAACAACAATCGTCATCGAATATAGGAGCAAGTGAAAATTTCACATAAGCATTGTTGTAAATTATGTTTTTTGAGATGTAAAAAACTTTAGCAACTTCATTGCCCCTTTGTCATTTACTAAGCCAAAATTAACATTTTATTATCCTCTAGAGATGTCATCCATATAATTCAAGTACTTCATAACATCACATGAGAAAGACTATGGTTCATTAATTACATGATCAATCTTTTTTTCGCTCTCATTGAATATATTCTTCAAATTTTTAGCAATTAGAACACTAAGATTTACAAGCTTCAAAATTCAAGTCTTTTAGTGTTAACAATGTTCTTTAAACATGTTATTCTAATCAATTTGAATGAATGCTACTATTGCCTCCATTATCATCTTTGTTTTTTCTAACAAAATATCTAGAATCAGATTCTTTTGACTTCTCAATAATAATAATAATAATAATAATAATAATAATAATAATAATAATAATAATAATAATAATAATAATAATAATAATAATAATAATTATTATTATTATTATTATTATTATTATCAGTATCTGATGCTAAAAAGAATTCACAAATTTTTGTCGTCATCTACACAATAGAGAAATTAGAGTTCATAATTTCATATGTTGTAGATATTTATCCTCCATATATTTCTAAACAACATTTGGTTATTTAGTGCTGATGTTTTATCTTCCAGAAGAGTTACAAATGAAGGAGAATTTCACTTTTCTGTTGATATATAAGGGATCATCAAATTGTGATTAATTTCAAACACAAAAATCTTCTTTAGAGTTAAAATTATTTCCTAAATAAATAACATAAAGAGAAGTCTTACAATCTTGCAAATCTTCTCGTCATCGCTCATCATTCTAGTAATAGTCCACAACATTAATCTCGTGAGATATAGTTCCAACTCTCATTCCAATATCCGATTCTCTCCCTTTTGGAGTAGTGTCCTAGATGTTGTTAAGTCTTTTCCTTAGTTTTCAGATGTCATTGGATAAAAATTTATAGACCCTTTGTTATTAGACAACACAAATTTATTGGTAGATGATGGTGAAACACGATTTATGTTGCTCCTTAAGCACTTTTTTAGTGGATACTCCACAGTCAACATAATTGTTCACTTGTGGAATTGTTCTCTTATTTGTTTTTGGAATTACTTGAGTCGCTGGAGTTGTTTTCCTCACATGAGGGTGTTGCTTTCTTATTCTTTTTTAGAAAATGTTTGACTGATAATGTGTAATATTATTTGAAAAAACAGGAGTTCGCTACCCCTTTAAAGAATATAATAGTAGACCATCAGAAAACAAGATGAAGTTATTCAATTGTAAACATTCTTCTTTACATACTATTGTTAAACAAGCATTTGGAATACTCTTGAAAGTAAATTACATAAACAATAAATAAGTATTATAGAGATGGTGATTCCTAAGTTATCTAATGAATAAATATTTTCTTGTTAAAGCAGAACAGAGCTTGCGAAATGGGTTTATTCCTCATTTTTAACCTACTAACATAAAAAACTTGATCTAAACATTAATATTATTGAAATAAGAGTGAAAATAACATCATTAACAATCTAAGAACAACTTAATGGGAAGGTGACTTTTTCTACCAACACTAAAAATAACTATTATACTGACAAAATTTACTTCCACACTTGCACGTGAAAGCTTAAATGGGAAGATTTTTATTATCAAACTGAATCTTGTAGTCCAAGGTTATCTTTTTCAATGCTTCAATATTTCTTATTGGGAAAAATGCAAGATGATAACAGTGATGACATGGGGTCTTCGCTTCCACTAATATCTCAGTTAAGTTAGCATCAATGGATCTATGATTGATAAAAAAACGCATAATTTTCAAACTATGTTGCATCCAAATAAAGAGCTTCTTTATTTGTTAAAATATGCTTCCAACTTCAATCTTCATCAAGTAGCATAGAGTATTATAATGACCCATCCCGATTTGGCCACCCCCGAGATGGTGTCATCACATTTTTAAAATCTCAGTACAACACATATATGCAACAAAGAAAATAAACAACACCAAAAGAAATTTTTTCATAAATCATCAACCCTCAACAGGGGAGTTACATCAATCTGATATTTAAACATTCTATACAACGTAAAATGCATAAATATTTACAAATAAATCTTTATTTTCTTTTCTCATTAGTCTGAGGATGTTGACACGTACGTGACTTACAGAAAATGATTTCTTTTGAACCTCAACTCAGTGAATTAAATTTACTAGAAGTACTCATTTGTATAAACGGTATTATAATATTTAAATCAATTTATATCTCATACACTTGATACTAGCACTTTACTATCACTACACATGTTATAATATCCCTTCTCTATCAATCTCTTCCTCTTATTTATTGGTTCACCTTAAGACTATTAATTATCTCATAATTACCTCATGATGAGGTTCACATCATAAAGTCTACCATTTAGATAGTTCTTATCACTATAACTGTCTCTTCTCTGTGAGACTCATCCATCTATAATTAAATTCACAATAATACACCACACATCAGCATTTCAATAATGTAAGCAATAATTAAAACAGATGCAATGCATGAATGATTATGATGAAAACGTCTTCCCACCTGTCGACAGGTTGTTATTATCTTAGACAGGCCCCCTCTCGGTTTTTTTCTTTCTCATTTAGACCGACCACCTTCCCGGTTCTTTTTTTAACAGCTTGTCCAGGCTACCACGAAATTTTTTCAGCATATACCAGTTGTCACGATATCCCTTTTATTTCCAGCACATACTGGTTGTCACTGTTTTTCAATTAGATCGGCTACCTTCCCGGTTCTTTTCTTTTCATTTAATGCACATGCATATGAACAATGATATGAAATATGCATATGAACAGTAATATAAAACAACATGAACTCAAAATATCTAAATTGACTACCCTGATTTTTTCTCAAATTATATGAAAATTCCACTAAAATCCGCTTATCCTAAATTGCATCAAATCATCCATTAAAGCTTGTCAAGATCCACTAAATTTCATCACAAATCACATCAAATCATCCACCAAAGTTTGTCAAGATTCACTAAAATTCATCTCCTCAAAATTCGTATCAAAACATCAACAATAGCTCATCAAGAATTTCACTTATTGCTATTATTATTAAATCAACCCATTATTCTAATAATATTTCTTCTCACATAATAATTCTCTACATGTCCAATATTCATATATTTTCTATCACTAAAACATAAGCTAATAATTTAGTTAAATATTATCACTAGATTTTTTATTTTTTATTTAGATTACTTAAAGTAAATCCAATTCACCTCGTAGCACTTAAAGCTACATGTGGGTCACCTCCTTGTCTTTCTCATTCCTCTCAAAAATTTTCCCGGGTTGTAGATCGTCAACACCTGACATCATATTTATATTGAATTTATAATTTATTCTTAAATTCGTTATAAACCACACCCTTTGAAAATTCCCACTTTGATTTCTTAGGAAATTTCATGAATGCTAAAAATTCCAAAAATAAACACTATGTTATTACCTTTTGTTTTTCTGATCGCTTTTCCTGATTCTTTATGAAATTCCACAGTAACTCCCTTCAAAATTTTACCCTTTCATCTTTTCTTTAGGTCCTCAAGTGTTTAAAGAAAACGGGTGAATTTGAAGGAAACTTAAACGAATCTGTTACGTTTACATATTATGTATATATGCATAAATTTTCGTTTGGCCTCAGTAGCCCCCCTCAGAGGTCTCCACATTTTTGGAGACGTGGAGGGCTACGCCCTTCACAAATTCACTTGGTAGCAGGGCTGCCACCTGCTGCCCTTTTTTTGTTTGACTTTTTTTTTAATTTCTTTTTTTTCTTTTCCTTTCTTTGGACGTTTTGGACGTCCAATTATTTTTTCCTTTCTTCTGATTTCACTTCTGGACAATTCCAGGAATTTTTTTTAAATAATTATTTTATCCAATACTAAACCTTCGTATAAATATATTATTTTAATTTCATGTCATATTTATTAAATTACTTCTTTACCCTTACTTTACAAATACGGGTATTACAATTCTACACACCTTACAAAAATTTTGTCCCCGAAATTTCCTTATCTAACTCTAGAAACAAAAATGAATAATACTTCTTCATAATTGTCTCACGTTTTCACGTAATCTCTTCAACATCCTTATTCCGCCACAAAACTTAAACTAATGAAAATTTTTTATTATACAAGACTTGTTCTTTTTGACAAAAATCCTCACTGGTACTTGTATGTGCACCCAATCCTTCTAAATTTTTATAACTTAGCTCGAAATATCATATACACAATTTCTTAAAAGTGAAACATGAAAAAAATTATATAAATGTTTTAATTTTGGAGGCAAATCCAGACTGCTCACAATTAACCCAACTTTCTTAACAACATCCTAGGGTCTCACTTACCTCAGACTAGACTTTCCTTTCTTTTTTTTACTCAACACACTTTTTCTTGGAGATATTTTTAATTAAACCCAATCATTTACTTGAATTTTAAGAGATCTTCTCTTAGTATTAGCATAGCAATTTGGTCTACCCTATATTGCTTTACGGTTCTCTCTAACCAATTTGATCATCTCAGTTGTTAACTCAATAATGAGGGATCAGATATATTTCTCTTTCCCATTTCTTCCCAACATATAGGAGTTTCTACAACTCTTACCATTCAATATCTCAATCAGTGCCATCCTAACACTAGTTTATTACTTATTATTATAAGCAAATTTCAATCGATGGCATGTAAGCATTCCAAACTTATTGAGAACTCATCACATTATCCCTTAACACATCTTCTAGGACTCTAAAAATCCTTTCTGTCTGAGCATGAAAAATTATATTAAATTACAACTGTGTACCCGCGGCTTTTTGAAAGCCTCTCCAAAAACCAAGATGTAAATCTAGCATCTCTATTTGACATTATTCTCAATAATATTCTATACCACCTCACAATTTCAGCTACATCTTGCTTCAATCCTGACCACCAAATTTTTTTTTCTATACATCTTATTGTTACTTGATCGCATCAAATCTACATCATGATGTGCCTCTCTCATTATCTCCTTTCTCAACTTCACATTATTGGGAACACAATTTCCATGTTCCAATAACAAAAAAACCTTACTTCAGATTTTGAACTCATATTGCTTTCTAGTAAGCATTAAATGCTTAATCTTTTTCATCTCTTCATCTCTACCTTGCATCTCTAAAGCATTTTACTATGGATGACTATACAACTATATTCGTTAATCATGATCCTCTATCACTAATATTCAACTTCATTCTTATCTCTCTAAATCTATCATCAATTTCACATTAGGACTCCCAATAGTAGTTAACTTTCTTGTAGACCTTTTACTCAATGCATCAGCTATCACTTTCACCTTTTTTTATGATAGGGAATTGCACAATCATAGTCAGAAACCACTTATTCCACCATCTTTTCCTCAAATTCAACTCTCTCTGGGTAGGTAAGTATGTCAAACTCTTAAAACCCATGAATATCTCACAAGTGGCTCCATACAGATGATGTCTCTAATATTTAAAGTAAACACTATAGCAGCCAACTCTAAGTCATAAGTAGGGAAATTTCTTATCATGAATCCTTAATTGCCTAGAAGTATGAGCCACAGCTTTCCTATGTTACACATATCCTAATCATTAATGGGATGCATCACTATACACTACAAATCCTTCATCACCAGAAGGAAACATCAATACTGGAGTTGTTGTCAATTTCTCTTTTAGTAATTGGAAATTTTTTCTCACACATTCCTCACCATACAATCTCACATATTTCTTAGTCAGTTTATTCAATAGTATTTCAATAATAGAAGAATTCTGAAAGAATCTTCTATAATAACCAGCTAACCCCAAGAAGATTTTAATCTCAGTTATATTAGTTGGTTTCTCCCAACTTAACATTATCTTTACCTTTTGTGGATCAACTGTTATGCTATTTCCAGATATTACATGTTCCAAGAAAGTTATTTCATTCAGCCAACTTTCACACTTGGAGAACTTATATCATACAATCTATTTCTTCTCAAAATCTCCAACAAAATTTCTAAATGTTTCACATGTTGTTATTCCTTCTTAGAATATATTAGAATGTCATTACTGAACACAACCACAAGATTATCAAGAAATGGTTCAGACATTTTATTCATCAAGTCTATGAATGTGTCTGGAACATTAGTCAGCCCAAATGACATCACAACAAACTTATGACCATAATGTGTCCTAAAAGTAGTCTTAGATTCGTCTCCCTTCTCTATCCTCAATTGGTTATAACTTGATCTTAGGTTTATCTTAGCAAACCATTTCATTCCTTGCACTACTCAAAAAATTTATTTATCCTGGGAAAATTGTATTTATTCTTATTCAACTATTTGTAGTATATACCCAATCTCATCGTTCCATCTTCCTCCTTCATGAACAACATAAGGGCTCCCCAATTACATTAGGTCCAATAATTTGTTTTTCTAAAAAAATTCTTGAACTTTCAATTCTCTTAACTCAATGGGTGTCACTCTGTAGGGTGCTAATAGATATATGTGATGATCCTAGTATCACATCAATAGGGAATTTAATCTCCCTACTGGGAGGCAACCTAGGCAACTCATCAAGAATTACCTTAGAAAAATCTTTCACCACTAAGATTTATTCTAACTTCCTATTTTCCTTTTTAGAATCCATTATGTATGCCTAATACTCCTTAAAGCCCTTCTTCAATCATCTCCTAGTGGCCAAAGCAAAAATAAGATAGTTAGAAAGTATCTCATGTCTATATCTTGAACACTACCTTTTTACTGGAACAATTAACCCAATTGTAATACGTCAACAACCAATTCATTCTCAAAATTAAATGAAATTATATCATATTCAAAGATAATAACTTAGCTTCAGATTCTCTATCACTGATACGAATTACATAACCCTTGTAAACATTTATGATTATCATTCTGCCTCTAGTGAGAACTTCAACATAAATATTTTGCATCAAAGGACTAATACATACTTTAATAAACTTCATATGAATACTTGATGCAAAAGAATGAGTTGCATCAAGATAAACCAATATTGACATATCCACATTTTCTATATATAAAGCACCTTAAATTTTGACAATTCTGGGATAGATATCTTATCTGAATATATCTATAACAAACTTTTGTCTCTCAATCATACGTCAGATTACCACTTCCCCTTGGTGGCATATTTACTTCCTCCACCATGACTCTCAGTTCCCATAACCTGTCTCCCAAATCTAGGGGTCCCACCAATAGTATTCCGAACTACAAAAGTAATAGATCCTGCGTTCTTCTGACTCTGTACTTCAGTTCCCTGTGATAAGGAACGCCTCATTTTGGGTGGTCTCTCACCCTGTACACTCATACTACCACTACCTCAATAACCTTTATGTCTAAACCTCTTTAACCATTTTTTCTCTTTCCCTTAAACTCCATCACATCTCTCTCAATCTGAAATGATATATCCACCAATCTAACATAATTCATATGCCTCATGTAAGATAGTGTTGATCAAACCTTAAAACATAGTTCATCTATGAACTTCTTACACTTTTTCTCCTCTGGGTATACCATTTTTCGGTTCAAACCTTGACAAAGCCACAAATCTCCTATCATACTGAGCCACAGTCAACCCATTTGCCTCAAATAAATAAAACCTTTATCTTGTTGGGCTCTAAAGATCTAAGGAAAGTATTTATCAAAGAAAACCTCCTTAAACCTATTTCAGGTTAAGGGTTTATCAATATCTGTACTTACCTTGGGAAGAATATCCTCCCACCATTCCAAAACTTCTCCTTCTAACTCAAACGAAGTAAAGGCAACCATGTCAGTTACTGGTAAAATGCCAAATAATCTCTCTACATATTTCTCTCAAAACCCAGGCTTAAAAAGATTTATCAATCCTTTAAACGACAAAGCATTCAACTTAACAATCTCCCTGCATCTTATGCATAAACTCACTTTTCCACTTTTGAACATTTACCATTACTAGATTTAAAACAACCTCAGGCACTACTCTAGCCTGTTCATCAAGTCTATGCTATAGGCTACCAACTCTATTATCTGTTATATTCATTTTCTCAAGAGCATGTGTAAGAGCTTATCTTAGCTCATCTCTTTTAACTTCAGATTCTCTCACACCTTTACCAATATCTATTATATTACTAATATCAATCATACTATCAACATGTTCCTTTCTAGGAACCACAGATTCAAACTCAACCTCGACTTGTCAAAAATATTATTGGCCTACCACGCCCTCTCAAATCAACAACTCTAACTCTAGCTCTAGCGTGTCCACGTGTCATCCTCAGACTGTTCATTAAAATATCATTTATTTTAATCTTTCACTTTCTTACTTTTTATGCAGTCTGCATAATCATAAAACATAATGCAATGATACCAATATTATAACGACCCATCCCGGGTTAGCCACCCCTGAGACGGTGTCATCACATTTTGAAAATCTTAGCACGACACATATATGCACCAAAGAAAATAAGCAACACTAAAAGAAATTTTTCATAAATCCTCAACCCTCAATAGGGGAGTTACATCAATCTGATATTTAAACATTCTATATAATGTAAAATGCATGAATATTTACAAATAAATTTTTATTTTCTTTTCTCATTAGTCCGAGGATGTTGACACGTACGTGACTTACAGAAAATGATTTCTTATGAACCTCAACTCACAAAACTATTTGCCAAGCCTACCAGCTGAAATCATTGTACAATGAGGGGTGAGCTTCACAAGCTTAGTGAATTAAATTCACTAGAAGTACTCATTTGTATAAACAGTCTTTAATATTTAAATCAATGTATATGTCATACACTTGATACTAACACTCTACTATCACTACATAAGTCATAATATCCCTTCTCTATCAATCTCTTCCTCTTATTTATTGGTTCACCTTAAGACCATCAATTATCTCATAATTACCTCATAATGAGGTTCACATCATAAAGTCTACCATTTAGATAGTTCTTATCACCATAACTGTCTCTCTCTATGAGACTCATCCATCTATAATTAAATTCACAATAATACACCACACATCAGCATTTCAGTAATGCAAGCAATAATTAAAACAAATACAATGCATGAATAATTATGTTGGGAATGTCTTCCCACCCATCGACAGGTTGTTATTATCTTAGATGGGCCCCCTCCCGGTTCTTTTCTTTCTCATTTAGACTGGTTACCTTCCGGGTTCTTTTCTTTACAGCTTGTCCCGGCTGCCACAAAATTTTTCCTGCATATAACGGTTGTCACAGTATCCTTTTTATTTCTAGTCCATACTGGCAGTCACTGTTTTTCAATTAGACCGGTTGTCTTCCTAATTCTTTTCTTTTCATTTAATGCATATGTATATGAACAATGATATGAAATATGCATATGAACAGTAACATAAAACAACATGAACTCAAAATATCTAAATTGATTACCGTGATTTTTTCTCAAATTATATAAAAATTTCACTAAAATCCTCTCATCACAAATCATCAATTAAAGCTTGTCAAGATCCACTAAATTTCATTCCAAATCACATCAAATCATCCATCAAAGTTTGTCAAGATCTACTAAAATTTATCTCCTCAAAATTCGTATTAAAACATCAACCATAGCTCATCAAGAATTTCACTTATCGTTATTATTATTAAATCAATCCATTATTCTAATAATATTTTTTCTCACATAATAATTCTCTACGTGTCCAATATTCATATCATATCTATCAATCAAATCTTTATCTATCACTAAAACATATGCTAATAATTTAGTTAAATATTATCACTAGATTTTTTATTTTTTATTTAGATTACTTAAAGTAAATCCAACTCACCCCATAGCACTTAAAGCTACCCGTTAGTCACCTCCTTACCTTTCCGGTTCCTCTCAGAAATTTCTCACGGTTGTAGATCATCAACACCTGACATCATATTTATATTGAATTTATAATTTATTCTTCAATTCGTTATAAACCACACATTTTGAAAATTCTCACTTTGATTTCTTAGGAAATTTCATAAATGCTAAAAATTCCTAAAATAAACACTATATTATTACTTTCTGTTTTTTCTGATCACTTTTCCTGATTCTCTATGAAATTCTGCAGTAACCCCCTTCAAAATTTTGCTCTTTCAGCCTTTCTTTGGGCCCTTAAGTGTTTAAAGAAAACGGGTGAATTTGAAGGAAACTTAAACGAATCTGTTACGTTTACATATTATGTATATATACACAAATTTTCGTTTGGCCTCAGCAGCCCCCCCTCCCCTCAAAGGTCTCCACATTTTTGGAGACATGGAGGGCTATGCCCTTCACAAATTCACTTGGCAGCAGGGTTGCCACCTGCTACCCTTTTTTTTGACTTTTTTTAGATAATTGTTTTCTTTTTTTTCTTTTCCATTCTTTAGACGTTCTGGACGTCCATTTTTTTTTTCCTTTCTTCTGATTTCACTTTTGAACGATTCCAAGAATTTTTTTAAAATAATTATTTTATCCAATGCTAAACCTTCATATAAATATATTATTTTAATTTCATGTCATATTTATTAAATTACTTCTTTACCCTTACTTTACAAATACGGGTATTACAAGTATATATATGAACTACCATTTCTTTTATTGTTTCGCTCAACCAAAAAATCATTGGTTACTATTGCCCCAACTAACTTGCAAGCCAAAAAATCTTTCTTCAAAGGATGGATACCGATGCAAGACCCTAACCTTTTCCTTCTCGCAAATACTTGAAAAATCACGTCATGCCATGTTAAACAACACGACTTCCATAACGCCTTATGCACCCACATTTAGATAAGTTCTCTTTTGTGAATTTCCTTATCAGATGGCTTTTACATTTTTTTACTTTAAAGCTTCCTTAGCGAGAAAATTTTATAAAATATGTGTCATCATTCAGGTCATTTATGCATAGCAACACATTCATCTAGAAATTTCTTCTTAATTAGTCATTTTTTATGTGTAAGCAAACTCACCTCAAGTTTTACCAGCACAAACGCAAGTTATGGTTGATAACAGACAATTCTTGAAACGTTATGAACAACCATCGTCATTAGAAATACGAGCATATGAAAAGTTCACATAAGCATTGTTGTAAACTATGTTCTTTGAGATGTAAAAGAACTTCAACAACTTCATTGTTCCTCTGTCATTTACCAAGCCAACTTTAACATTTTCTTCTCGTCTATATATATCGTCCAAATAATTCAGATAATTCACAACATCATATGAAGAAAATTGTGGTTCATTGATTACATGATCAATCTTTTCTTTGCTTTCATTTAATATATTTTTTTCAAATTTTTAGCAACTAGACCATTAAGATTTGCAAGTTTCAAAATTTTAGGTCTTCTACTGTTAATTATGTTCTTTAAACAGACTGATTCTGACTCTTTATATTTGTTAACAAAATCTCTAGAATTGGATTCTTTTGGATTTTCAATAATTAGTAGCACATTATTATTATTATTATTATTATTATTAGAATCAGTGTTTGATACCAAAATATATTCACAAATTTGTGTCATCGTCTTTACAAAAGTGAAACCATAGTCCGTAATTCCTCATGTTTTACAATATATATGCTTTATGTCATTCAAAACTGCATGTATATTTTGAGTAATGATTTCTAATCTTCCAAAGGAGTTACAAATCAATTAGAATTTCATCTTTTTGTTGGCAGATGAAGAAACATCAAATTATGATGAATTTGAAACCCAAGAATCTTCGTTAGTATTAAAATTATTCCCTAGATGAATAACATCAAAAGAAGTCTCATAATCTTGTAAATATTCTCGTAATTGCTCATCATTCTATTATAATTCCATAACATTAATCTCATGAGGGACAGTTTTAGCTTGCATTCCAATATTTGATCATTTCCCTCTCAGAGCAATTTCCATAAACATTAGGTCTTTTCTTTTGTTTTGAGAATTCGTTAGATATGAACTCTTAGGCCATTTGCTGTGAGACAACACTTATTTATTGACAAAGAATGGTGAAACTTGGTTTAGATTGCTTCTTAAACACTTTTTTAGTGGATGTCAATCAAACATAACTGTTCACTTGTGGGCATTATTCTTTTATTCGTTTCCGGGATTGCTTGAATTGCTAAAGTTGTTTTCTTCATATATGAGTATTGCTCTTTTATTTGTTAATAGAAACGTTTGACTGATAATCTGCAATATCATTTAAGAAAACAGGTGTTCGCTACCAACACCTTAAAGAATAAAATAGTCAATCACCAAAAAATGAGATGAAATTATTTAATCATAAACAATATTCTTTACGTACTACTGTTGAACAAGTATTTAGTATAATCCAGAAAGTAAAATACATAAATAAGTATTTTTAAATTACATAAATAATAAATAAGTATTACATAGATGGTGATGCCAAAGTTATTTTGTGGATTAATAATTTATTGTTAAAGCAAAATAGGGCTTACAAAATGGGTTTATTCATTTTTTAAAACCTACTAGCATAAGAAACTTGATTTAAATAGTAAATTCTTTAAACAAGTATGTAAATAACATCATTAACGAATTAGGAACTACTAAATAGGAAGGTGATTTTTTAATACCTAACAATAAAAATGACTATTGTCCTAACAAAATTTACTTTCACACTTGCATTTGTAAATGGGACAATTTTTATTATCAAATTGGATCACGTAGTCCTATGTTAACTCTTTCAATGCTTCAACATTTCCTGTTAGGACAAATGCAAGATTATAATAGTGATGACATCGGGTCTCCACTTCCACTGAGATCTTAATCAAGTTAGCATCAATGCATCTATGATTAATAAACCTCACACAATTTTCAAACTTTGTGGCATCCAAACAAAGAGCTTCTTCATTTTTAACATACACTCTTAAGTCCAATATGCATCAAGTAGCATAAGGTATGTATGTGCACTACCATTCTTTTTCTTGTTTTGTTCATCCAATTCCTCGTTGGTTACTATATCTCCAATCAACTCGCAAATAAAAGAACATTTCTTCTAGAGATGGATACATCAAAGACCCCAACTTTTTTGTTCTAACAAATACTTGCAAAATTGATCGTTCCACGTTGAACAACAAAATTTCCACAATTCTTTATGCCCTTGCATTTATACCAACACTTCTTTATGAATTTTCTCATAAGATGGCTTTTGCATTACATTTTTTTTCCTCTAAAGCCTCTTTAGCATACATTTTTCTAAAAATTTATGTCATCATGCATATCGATGCATTCATCTTGAAATTTCTCTTTCATTAGTGCTTCTGATGTATAAACAAACTCACATCAAGTTTCACAAGCACAAACAAAAGTTATGGCTAATAACAAACAATTCCTGAAGCGTTATGAACAATAATTGTCATTGAATATACAAGTAAGTGAAAAGTTCACCTAAGTATTGTTGTAAACTATGATATTCGAGAAGTAAAAAAAAACTTCAACAACTTTATTGTTTCTTTATCATTTACCAAGCTAACTTTAATATTTTCTTATCCTCTAGATATGTCTTCACATAAGTTGGGTACTTCACAACATCACATTAGGAAGATTATAGTTTACTGATTACATGATCAATATTTTCTTCGCTCTTATTGAATATGTTCTTCAAATTTTCAGTAACCATACCATTAAAATTTAAAAATTCAAACTCTTCTACTTTTAACTATGTTATTTGAACAATCTGATTTTGATATATTTGGAAGAATGTTATTATTGCCTCCATTATAATCTTTATCTTTGCCAACAAAATCACTAGAATATGATTCTTTTGATTTCTCAATATATAGTGATACATTATTATGATTATCAACAGAATAAGTGTCTAGTACCAAAATATATTCACAAATTACTGTCATCATCTTCAAAACAGTGAAAACATAGTCCATAATTCCTAATTTTTTGCGATATTTATTCTCCATATCTTTCAAAACTGCATTTAGATTTTGATTAATGATTTCTGATTTTTCAGAAGAGTTACAAATCAAGGAGAATTTCTCATTTCTGTTTGTAGATGAAGCAACATCAAATTGTGATGAGTTTGAAACACAAGAAGCTACTTTGGTATCGAAATTATTTCTTAGATGAAGAACATCAAGAGAAGTCTCATAATCTTGCAAATCTTCTTGTGATTGCTTATCATTCTAGTGTAAGTCCACAACATTAATCTCATGAGTGAGTTCCAGTTCCTATTCCAATATCTTATTCTCTGATTCCCATAGCAGTTTCAACAAATGTTGGGCCTTTTATTTTTTTTTTGAGGTGTCGTTAGATATGAACTTCTAGGTAATTTGTCTTGAAACAACATAAATTTGTTTGCGAATAATGGTGAAACCTGGTTTATGTAGTTTTTAAAGCAATTTTTAATGGATACTCCTTAAACAAACATGATTGTTACCTTATGGGCATTGTTTTCTTATTCACTTTTGGGATTGTTTAAATCGTTATTGTTGTTTTCCTCACATGTGTGTAATATTCTCTTATTCGTAACTGGAAAATGTTTGACTGATGATGTACAATATCGCTTAAGATGACATGTGTTCGCTACCACCTTAAAGAATATAATAGTCGATCACCAGAAAATTCGTTGAAAATTTTCAATCATAAAAATTCTTCTTTATGTACTACTATTGAACAAGAATTTGGAATACTCTAAAAACACTTTAAACTTTTTGATGTTGAACCATATCGAAGTTGTAAAACTCAAGTGGATATTATACTCGCATATTGTGTTTTATGTTATCACATTAAGAAGACATGTGTTCGCTACCACCTTAAATAATATAATAGTCGATCACCAGAAAATGAGTAGAAAATTTTCAATCATAAACAGTATTTTTTACGTACTACTATTGAACAAGAATTTGAAATACTCTAAACACACTTTATACTTTTTGATGTTGAACCATATTGAAGTTGTAAAACTCAAGTGGATATTGTACTTGCATATTGTGTTTTACCTAATCACATTATGGGTGTTGACCCTAATGATAATATTACAGCCAATATTCAACAAGAGTTAAGGTCAAGTATACAAAATGCATAATCAATTCAAGCAACAAAAATAACTCAACAAGAAAAAAGAGAAAAAAAATAGCAGGAATTGAAATAGATGCTACTGCACATGCTATATATGTTGATTACAATAGTAGATAAGTTTTATTTATTCAATTTCTTGAATAATTAAGTCTTTATGACTTATTTTGACAATTGGTTTTAGTGTTATGGTTTTTAGCTATTAGCTTTTATAATATTTATTTTTATTTAATACGTCTTTTTTTAAACTATTAATTTTTTTAAAGAAAAATTGCATTAAATAGAGTTGAAGCTAGAGTCACATCACAAAAGAAACTGAAGCGTCCTAAGATGATCCTCTATCCAAACCGAAATATAATTTTTTTTAGGAAAGTGAGCAAAAGTATAAGCTGTCATATTACTCCTGTGAGGAATAGACTCTGTGTAAAAAAATAAAAAAAAATACTCGCCAATTCTCAAACATCATTAATTAGAGCTCTCTACTGTGAATGATTATCTTCTTCGCAAGTAAGAACATGAACCAATCTAAGAGAGTCAGTCTCTAATTCAAAATTTTCAAAACCAGCATCATGGGCAAAGAAAGCCACTTTTGAGTTGCATAAATTTCAATCATATATAGGTCAATCACATTACGAATTTGAAGTGTCATTCCCTTTGAAAAATTCTTTTATGCATTTCTAATAAGTAAGAAACACCATAATCCCTCCCGTCATCTTCTCCTTAAATAAATCCCCATTCATATTGATGAGTCTTAAATATTGCATATTTTAGACCCTTAACTTATATTTGTTATGCTCTTAATTAGTAGTATTTTACTTTATTTTACGTTTTTCTTGTGTTTTGTGTATTTTTACAGGTTTGTGGAGAAAATGAAGCATTTCAAGAGATTTGAAGCTTCTGGAGACATTGCGCTCGATCGCACGAGAGATGCGATCGAGCGCACCTACCTACGAACGAGCGCAAGGTCAACATCCCACATCGAAATAGTTGATGTTCAGTGCGTCTGCGATCGATCATAACAGACATGCGATCGAGCGCACATGCGATTGTGCGCACGGGACATGCGATCGAGCGCACATGCGATCGATTGCACCATTCTGCGATCGAGCGCACTCGGGCCAGTATCCCACTTCGAATCTGAAACCTGCAGTGCTCCGTGACTTCCCCTATATAAACACCATTTGGCTTCATCATTCAGTGTACAATTCCTGAGCCACTTTGGTGTTTACCGGTGGACGTCCGCTTGCATTCTGGTGGATCCCGAAGGCATTGCTACCACGAGGGGAAGCGCCGCCCATCAGCGAGTGGAATTTCTCCCATGTAAAGTTGTTTATTTATTTCTTTATATTCAGTTGTTGTAGTTTAATGTTTAGCACTTTTATTATGAATTATAGTTTCATAGTTATGAGTGGCTAGACTCTTCAGCTAAGGTTGAAGATGAAGCCCCGCCGTTGTTTGGCGTAGTAGTTCAGATTTGCTTGTACAAATCTGACAATTTTTAGTATAAATGTTCTGTCAATTATTTGAGTTAATCTTATAATTGATTGAGTTTAAATTGTCTATCGGATTTTCTTTGTGTTTCATCTGATGGATACATTGAATGCTTTTCGATTAAATTGGATTCCCTTTGTGATTTGTTAAGAGCGGATACATTGGGTGCTTTTGGTTTAGTTGGGATATTCTTTGTTTTTTGTCTTATAGTTGGATTCATTGAATGTTTTGATAGGCTATATTTTTAGAACATGTATGCTTAACTTCGGTGGGGTGGATTCGGAAACCTTAGTGTTTTTATTATTAGCTTTAAAATCAACTTAGTTTAGTTTTAATTTCTTTTGCAATATCATTCATAATTCGGAACTAGGTTAAGATAGAGTTAATTTAGATTAAAAATTATATTTTCACAACGCAATTCCCTGTGGATTCGACCTCGCACTTGCACAACGCTATACTGCAAACGACTCGTGCGCTTGCGAGTAATTTAAAACTCACAACAAGTTTTTGGCGCCATTGCCGGGGAATTGTTTGGTTTGTGAAAATTTTTTGGTCTAAAATGATTTTATTTTTCTACTAGTTAGTTATCTTTATTGTTAAAAAAAAAAGAAAAAAAATCATGTGGATGAATCCAGCGCCGGTTTCACAGTCTTTAGAGGACACCCTCAAGGATTTCATTAAAATGACTGGCCTGTCCCTCTATGCTGCCAACACTTTCAATGTTGAAAGCTGTTCCATCTGTGCTAGTCCCATGCATCTAGCACAGAATTGCCCATCAATGTCGGCTTGTGCCGAGTATCCTATGGAACAAATGAATGCTTTCAATGACTGTTGTTGGCAATCAAATGGATCTTGCTCCGAAACATACAATCCAGGGTGGTGGGACCACTCTAATTTTTCATGGGAGCAGAACCAACCAATGAATCAGGGAGGAGCCCCTTACCATGCTCACAATCAATACACTCCTGAATTTCCTCCACCAATTCCAAGTTACAGTCACTCAGCTTATCCAGCACCAGCACCCGCTTACCAAGCTCCCATTCAAGCGCCAACGTCGGTTTCACAGTCATTGGAGGACGCTCTTAATGATTTCATGAAAACGACTAGCCAATCTATGAGTGAAATGATGAGTGCAACAATAGAAAACACCCAAGCGATTGCCACACTAGAGAGTCAAATTGATCAAATCGCAAGTTACATGGATGAAGGAGAGGAAGGAGAGTTCCCCAGTCAATCTGAGCCTAACCCAAAGGAACAGTTTGCGGTTGGAAATTCTTCAACTCCAATGCATTGGTAGGAACAAGTGCAATCAACTGTCCCATACTTGTCTTGGAGACAAGTGGACAATCAAGTGGAAGAGAACCCTGCTATGCACCAAGGGCAAGAGAGTGGCAACAATGAGAAGAGAGATGCTGAGCCATCTACAGCCACTCGTATTATTAAGGATCTCTCTAGGTCGTTTTTACCTAAAGTGCCTTACCATGAGAGACTACAAACGCCCAAGAAAGAAAGGAAGTCTGAGGACATTATGGAGGCATGCTTTGCTCAGTTTAAAGAGGATTTGGATTTAGATAAGTTACTTGAGCAAGCAAATACTATCGTGGAGTCTACTCCTCGGGAGAGTAGTAGGACAGAGGAGATTATGGATGAATCCCGTATTGAGGATCCCTTGGAGGCATGCTTTGCTCACTTTGGAGAGGACTTAGGCTTAGATAAGTTACTCGATGAAGTAAATGTCATTTTGGAGTCTGATCCTCGAGAAAGCAATGAGAATGAGGAGACCGCCGTACCTGAAACCCCCAAGAAGGAACTTAAGCCTTTACCAGATAATATTAAGTATAAGTTCTTAGGTTCAGCCGATAGTTTGCCTGTGATTATACCTTCCGATTTGGGTGATGCTCCAGAGGAGAAATTATTGGACATCTTAAGAGAGCATAAGGAAGCTATAGGTTGGACAATTGAGGATGTCAAAGGAATCAACCCCTCGTTGGTGATACACACGTTACAAATGGAGGAGAATGCCAAGCCATCGAGGGAGCCACAAAGAAGGCTCAACCCTACTTTGCAAGAGGTTGTGAGGGCGGAAGATATTAAGCTGTTAGAGGCAGGGATCATTTATCCCAACTCTGATAGCAAGTGGGTGAGCCAGATTCCAGTCGTGCCCAAACGTGCTGAATTTACAGTAGTAAATAAAGACAACGAGTTGGTTCCAACTCAAGTGCAGTCAAGATGGAGAAAATGTCTAGACTACCGTAAATTGAATGCTGCCACTAGGCCTGATCATTTTCCATTCCTATTTATTGATCAGATGGTGGAGCACTTAGTTGGGCATGTTTACTAATATTGGGTCTGGCTGAAGACGTTAAACTTAGCGCTCATGGGAGGCACCTCACAGCTTATCTTTTCTTTTGTTTATTTATTATTTCACATTTTTATGATTAATGTTTGTTTCCAGTATTTTTTGTTTTCCAGTTTTTATTTTTCAGGGACAAAGCGTACTTCAGTTCAAGTTTGGGGGTATGATATGAGCCATACCAGTCCAGATAGTTCTCCATATCTCAGGTCAGCTCTTTCCATATTAGTCACACATTGGGGTCAATGTGTAATTTAAGTTTGGGGGTATGGGAGACACATCACACACTTTGTCCTAATTTGTTGTCTTTTCGTCATAGAGATAAATGTATGCTCATGTTATCGTGAAATTTTGGTTGATCTAAGCATTTTCTGTGATGTGATGTCATTGGTGAGCTTAACATTTTGAACACATGATCTGGTGATAAATTTTAAAATTTAGTTACTTACCTTAGGCATTTGAGAATTCACATGTTTGACATAATCTAACACGAGCACATTAGCACAAATTATGTGAGGTATGACATGTGATTTTAATGTGTATTTTTTCTTATCTTAACTGAAACTGGATGACTTGTTGGATGAACTCTTGGGCATAGGAAAATATTAAAAAAAAAATTAATTTATCAATAAACTTTTCACTGAGTAACTGGACCTCTTGCCTCAGTAAGCAGTGAGTGTTCACGTCAAAAGGTGGAATTTTGCTTGGTAATATTAAGGTCGGTTTAATTTCGTAGCCTTTTTGACTCGAGTTAGTAAGTCGTTAGGGGTGTCTTTACACCTAATGCCCTAAAACCACCTGGTTTGGGAGTCATTGACTCAACACTCGCTACATGGGTCAATTAGAAAGCTTAAGGGAACTAAACATAGTCGTGCCTTATTATTAAAAAAAAAAATTACTATGCCTTTTTCGTTCATTTTGATGGGAAATTTGGTGAATCTTGAGACATGGAGACCTTACACATTAGAGTTACTTGGAAGCTTCATTTTTATATGCTAATTCACCTTACACTGATTCAAGCTTGTGATGCCTTATCCTGCCTTTTGTAAGTAATTAGATTTTAACATTTCTATTCATTGCGAAGATGGGTTTACCTTTTTAGGCTTGCTTATGAATGAATATCATGGTGATGTGTGCTCCTTAAATTTTTGGATACCATGAATGATGACTTTATCTTTATGTTCTTTGTTTTTCATTGAGTCTTTTATTTTGTTTTGCTAAGGAACTAGCAAAATATAAGTTTGGGGGTATTTGATGAGTCTTAAATATTGCATATTTTAGACCCTTAACTTATATTTGTTATGCTCTTAATTAGTAGTATTTTACTTTATTTTACATTTTTCTTGTGTTTTGTGTATTTTTACAGGTTTGTGGAGAAAATGAAGCATTTCAGGAGATTTGAAGCTTCTGGAGACATTGTGCTCGATCGCACGAGAGATGCGATCGAGCGCACCTGCGCTCGAGCGCACCTGCCTACGAACGAGCGCAAGGTCAACATCCCACATCGAAATAGTTGCTGTTCAGTGCGTCTGCGATCGATTGTAACAGACATGCGATCGAGCGCCCATGCGATCGTGCGCACGAGACATGCGATCGATCGCACCATTCTACGATCGAGCGCACTCGGGCCAGTATCCCACATCGAATCTGAAACCTGCAGTGCTCCGTGACTTCCCCTATATAAACACCATTTGGCTTCATCATTCAGTGTACAATTCCTGAGCCACTTTGGTGTTTACCGGTGGACGTCCGCTTGCATTCTGGTGGATCCCGAAGGCATTGCTACCACGAGGGGAAGCGCCGCCCGTCAGCGAGTGGAATTTCTCCCATGTAAAGTTGTTTATTTATTTCTTTATATTCAATTGTTGTAGTTTAATGTTTAGCACTTTTATTATGAATTATAGTTTCATAGTTATGAGTGGCTAGACTCTTCAGCTAAGGTTGAAGATGAAGCCCCGCCGTTGTTTGGCGTAGTAGTTCAGATTTGCTTGTACAAATCTGACAATTTTTAATATAAATGTTCTGTCAATTATTTGAGTTAATCTTATAATTGATTGAGTTTAAATTGTCTGTTGGATTTTCTTTGTGTTTCATCTGATGGATACATTGAATGCTTTTCGATTAAATTGGATTCCCTTTGTGATTTGTTAAGAGCGGATACATTGGGTGCTTTTGGTTTAGTTGGGATATTCTTTGTTTTTTGTCTTATAGTTGGATTCATTGAATGTTTTGATAGGCTATATTTTTAGAACATGTATGCTTAACTTCGGTGGGATGGATTCGGAAACCTTAATGTTTTTATTATTAGCTTTAAAATCAACTTAGTTTAGTTTTAATTTCTTTTGCAATATCATTCACAATTCGGAACTAGGTTAAGATAGAGTTAATTTATATTAAAAATTATATTTTCACAACGCAATTCCCTGTGGATTCGACCTTGCACTTGCACAACGCTATACTGCAAACGACTCATGCGCTTGCGAGTAATTTAAAACTCACAACAAGTTTTTGGCGCCGCTGCCGGGGAATTGTTTGGTTTGTAAAAAAATTTTGGTCTAAAATGATTTTATTTTTCTACTAGTTAGTTATCTTTTTTGTTAAAAAAAAAAATCATGTGGATAAATCCAGCGCTGGTTTCACAGTCTTTAGAGGACACCATTAAGGAGTACATGAAAACGACTGGCCCGTCCATCAATGCTGCCAACACATTCAATGTTGATAGCTGTTCCATCTGTGCTGGTCCTATGCATTTAGCACAGAATTGTCCATCAATGTCGGCTTTTGCCGAGTATCCAATGGAACAAATGAATGCTTTCAATGAGTGTTGTTGGCAATTAAATGGATCTTACTCTGAAACGTACAATCCAGGGTGGTGAGACCACTCTAATTTTTCATGGGAGCAGAACCAACTGATGAATCAGAGAGGAGCCCCTTATCACGCTCACAATCAATACCCTCCCGAATTTCCTCCGTCAGTTCCAAGTTATAGTCACTCAGCCTATCCAGCATTATTATCTGCTTACCAAGCTCCCATTCAAACACCAGCACCAGTTTCATAGTCACTTGAGGACACCCTTAAGGAGTACATGAAAATGACTAGCCAATCCATGAGCAAAGTAATGAGTGCAACAATAGAAAACACCCAAGCGATTGCCAAGCTAGAGAGTCTAATGGATCAAATCGCAAGTTACGTGGGTGAAGGAGAGAATGGAGAGTTCTCCAGTCAACTTGATCCTAACCCAAAGGAACAGTTTGCGGTGGAAAATTTATCAACTCCTATACAAGGGCAAGAAAGTGGCAACAAAGAAAAGAGAGATACTGAGCCATCTACAGCCACACCTATCATTAAGGATCTCCCTAAGTCGTTTTTACCTAAAGCACCTTACCCTGAGAGATTACAAGCGCCCAAGAAAGGAGAGGAGTTTGAGGATCCCCTGGAGGCATGCTTTGCTCACTTTAGAGAGGACTTGGGCTTAGATAAGTTACTCGAGGAAGTGAATGCCATTTTGCAGTCTGATCCTCAGAAGAGCAGTGAGACGGAGGAGACTATGGATGAATGACGTATTGAGGACCCCCTGGAGGCATGCTTTGCTCAATTTGAAGAGGATTTGGGCTTAGATAAGTTGTTTGAGCAAGCGAATGCTACTTTGGAGTCTGCTCCTCTAAAGATCAGTGAGACGGAGGAAACCACAACACTTGAATCCCCCAAGAAGGAACTTAAGCCTTTACCGGACAATTTTAAGTATAAGTTCCTAGGTCCAGCAGATTCTTTGCCTGTGACTACAGCTTCAAATTTGGTTGATGCTCAAGAAGATAAATTATTAGATGTTTTAAGAGAGCACAATAAAGCTATCGGCTGGCCTATTGAGGATATCAAGGGGATAAGCCCCTCGGTGGTGATGCACAAGTTACATTTTGAGGAGAATGTCAAGCCATCGAAGGAGCCACAAAGAGGGCTCAACCCAGCTATACAAGAGGTTCTGATCCTTTATCCAATCGTTGATAGCGAGTGGGTGAGCCCGATTCATGTCGTGCCAAAACAGGCTAGATTGACGGTAGTAATAAATAAAGACGACGAGTTGGTTCCAACTCGAGTGCAGTCAAGATGGAGAATGTGTCTAGACTACTGTAAGTTGAATGCTACCACACTGAAGGATCATTTTTCATTCCCATTTATTGATCAAATGGTGGAGTGCTTGGTTGGGCATAATTACTAATGTTGGGTCTGGCTGAAGACGTTAAACTTAGCGCTCATGGGAGGCACCCCACAGCTTATCCTTTATGTTTATTTATTATTTTACGTATTTATGATTAATGTTTGTTTCTAGTATTTTTTGTTTTCCAGTCTTTTATTTTTCAGGGACAATGCGTACTTCAGTTCAAGTTTGGGGGTATGCTATGAGCCGTACCAGTCCAGATAGTTCTCCATATCTCAGGTCAGCTCTTTCCATATTAGTCACACATTGGGGTCAATGTGTAATTTAAGTTTGGGGGTATGGGAGACACATCACACACTTTATCCTAATTTGTTGTCTTTTCGTCGTAAAGATAAATGCATGTTTAGGTTTGTCTAAAAATTTTGGTTGATCTGAAAAATTGTGATGTGATTTCATTGGTGAGTTTAAAACTTTGAACACCTGATCTGATGATAGAGTTTAAACTTTAGTTACTTACTTTAGGCATTTTCGAGAATTCACATGTTTGATCTAATCTCACATGAGCACATTAGCACATATTTCTGTGAGGTATGACATATGAGTTGAATGTATACGTTTTCTTGTCTTAACTGAAACCGGATGACTTGTTGAATAAATACTTGGGCATATATATATAAAAAATAATAATGATAATAAATAAATAATAAAAAAAACTACTAATATTTATAATGATCATCATCAATAAAGTTTCCACTGAGTAACTGGACCTCTTGCCTCAGTAAGCAGTGGGTGTTCACGTCAAAAGGTGGGAATTTTATTCATAATAATCATTGCGAAATTTTTTGCTGAGTAACTGGACCTCTTGCCTCAGTAAGCAGTGAGTGTTCACGTCAAAAGGTGGAAATTTTGCTTGGTAGTATTAAGGCCAGTTTAATTTTGTAGCCTTTTTGACTCGAGTTAGTAAGTCCTTAGGGGTGTCTTTACACCTAATGCCCTAAAACCATCTGGTTTGGGAGTCATTGAATCAACACTCGTTACATGGGTCAATTAGAAAGCTTAAGGGAACTAAACATAGCAGAGTCTTATAAAAAAGGAAAAAAAAAGAGGAAAAAATAAAATAAAACTATGCCATCGTTGTTCAGTCTAATGAGAAATTCAGTGAATCTTGAGATGTGGAAACCTTGTACATTGAAGTTATTTGGAAACCTCATCTGTATATGCTAATTCACTTTACACTGATTCAAGCTTGTGATGACTTACCATGCCTCTTGTAAGTAATTAGGTTTTAAATTCTTATTCATTGTGAAGATGGGTTCGACTTATTTAAGCTTGCTCATGAATGAATCTCATGATTTTGTATCTTTCTTAAATTTTTGGATACCATGAATACTGAACTTATCTTTATAATCCTTGTTGTTCATTTAGTTTTTTTATTTTGTTTTGCTAAGGGACTAGCAAAATATAAGTTTGGGGGTATTTGATGAGTCTTAAATATTGCATATTTAAGACCCTTAACTTATATTTGTTATGCTCTTAGTTAGTAGTATTTCACTTTATTTTATGTCTTTTTTGTGTTTTGTGTATTTTTATAGGTTTGTGGAGAAAATGAAGCATTTCAGGAGATGTGAAGCTTCAGGAGCAATAGCGATCGATCGCACTATGCTGCGATCGAGCGCATGGTCAACAATCCCACATCGAAATCTTTGCATTGCAGTGTTATTGCGATCGAGCGTGCCAGACTTTCGATCGAGCGCACATGCGATCGTGCGCACAAGACATACGATCGAGCGCACATGCGATCGATCGCACCATACTGTGACCGAGCGCACTCGGGCATTATCCCACATCGAATTTGTAACCCTTTGTACTCCGGGACTCCCCCTATATAAACACCATATGGCCTCATCATTCAGTGTGCAATTCTTTGTGCCATTGGGTACAATTCCTGGGCCACTTTGGTGTTAACCGATGGACGTCTGCTAGCATCCTAGTGGATCCCGAAGGCTTTGCTACCACGAGGGGAAGCGTCGCCCATCAGCGAGTGGAATTTCTCCCGTGTAAAGTTATTTATTTCTTTTTATTTAGTTGTTTTAGTTTAATGTTTAGCACTTTTATTATGAATTGTAGTTTCATAATTATGAGTGGCTAGAATCTTCAGCTAAGGTTGAAAATGAAGCCTTGCCGTTGTTTGGCATAGTAGTTCAGATTTGCTTGTACAAATCTGACATTTTTTAGTATAAATGTTTTGTCAATTATTTGAGTTAATCTTGTGATTGATTGAGTTTAAATTGTTCTGTTGGATATTCCTTGTGTTTCGTATGATGGATACATCGAATTGTTTTCGATTAAATTTGATTTCCTTTATGATTTGTTAAGAGCGGATACATTGGATGCTTTTGGTTTAATTGGGATATTCTTTGTTTTTTGTCTTATAGTTGGATTCATGGAATGTTTTGATAGGCTATGTTTTTAGGACATATATGCTTCAACTTTGATGGGGTGGATTCGGAAACCTTAGTGTTTTTTATTAGTTTTTAAATCAATTTAGTTTAGCTTATATTTCTTTTGCAAAAATACACCTCAAAATTTGGAACTAGATTAAAATAAGATTAGTTTAGATAAAATTATATTTTCACAACGCAATTCCCTGTGGATTCGACCTCGCACTTGCACAACACTATATTGCAAACGACTCGTGCGCTTGCGAGTAATTTAAAACTCACAACAATATGAAATATGCATATGAACAATAATATAAAAACAACATGAATTCAAATATTAAATTTAGCTATCATGTCTTTCCTCAAATTTCTACTTGATAAATTTCACTAATTTATTTTCCTCATATATCACATCAATTTATCAATCATAACTCGTCAAGAATTTTATTTATCACTATCATTATTAAATCGACTCATTATTCTAATAATATTTCTTTCACATAATGATTTTTTACATGTCCAATATTCATATCATACCTATCAATCAAATTTTCATCTACCACCAAAGTGTAAGCTAATAATTTATTTTAATATTATCACTAGATATTTCATTTTTATTTAGATTACTTAAAGTAAATCTAACTCACCACGTAGCAATTAGAGCTACCCGTGGATCACCTCATTGCCTTTCCTGCTCCTCTCAACAATTTCCCCCGGTTGCTGATCGTCAACACCTGACATAATAGTTATATTAAATTTCTAATTTATTCTTCAATTCTTCATAATTTACACCCTTTGAAAATTCCCACTTTGAATTCCGGAAAATTTAATATATGCTAAAAATTCAAAAAAAATAAACATTATGTTATTACCTTAAGTTTTTCTTATAGCTTCCCGTGACTCTTTATAAAATTCTACCGTAAACCCCTTCAAAATTTTGCTCTTTAAACCTTTCTTTCGGTCCCCAAGTATTTAAAGAAATCGAATAATTGAAGGAAAATCAAACGAGATTTGGTAAGTAATAATATAAACTATGTTTAAATATATATATATATATATATATATATATATATATTGTAAAAAAAAAATTGCAAATTCTCAACAACCTCAAAACTACATTCTCAACAGCCTTGCTGCCTTACCTGCAGCAAAGGCTGCATCTCTTGGTGACAGGTGGCAACACTTGTTGCCAGCAATTTTCCTGTTTCCCATTCTAGACGATTCCAGAATTTTTTTTTAAAATTTTACTTTTCACATTTAAATATATATATATATATATATATATTATTTTAACTCTATGTCATATTTATTAAAGTACTTCTTTACCCTTACTTTACAAATACAGGTATTACAATTCTACCCACCTTACAAAAATTTTGTCTCCAAATTTTCCTTACCTAATTCAAGAAAAGAGTTGGGGGTATTCCTTCCTCATTCTTGCTTCATGTTGCCACGTGACTTCTTCGACATCTTAATTCCGCCATAATACTTGAATCAAAAGAATGACTTTATTGCGCAAGACTTGTTCCTTTCTGTCTAGGATTATGACCAGTACTTGCATAAAACTCAAATCTTCCTGAAGTTCTATCGTCTGATTCGAGATACTATGGGATTCATCATGTAAGTACTTTCTCAACGGTGACACATGAAACACATTATGTGATTGCTTTAACTCTGGGGGTAAATCCAATCGATATACTACTGGTCCAATTCTCTTAATCACCTCATATAGCCCCACAAATCTCGGGCTCAACTTTCTCTTCTTTTTAAACCTCAAAACACCCTTCCACGGAGATATCTTAAAAAATACCCAGTCACCAACTGGGAACTCAAGAGGTCATCTTCTTTTATCAGCATATCCCTTTTGTTTGTTCTAGGCTGCTCTAAAGTTCTCCCTAACCAGTTTGATCCTCTCAGTAGTCAAATATATCATTTCTGGGCCATGTATCTTTCTCTCTCCAACTTTTTCCCAGCATACTGGAGTTCTACACCTTCTACCATATAAAGCCTCGAAGGGTGCCATCCCAATACTAGTTTGATACTGATTATTGTATGCAAACTCAATCAAAGACAAATAAGCATCCCAGCTTATTGAGAAACTCAATGCACTTACCCTGAACATATCTTCTAGTATTCTGATGATTCTCTCCGTCTGCCCATCAGTTTATGGATGAAAAGCTGTACTAAACTATAATTGCATACCCATAACTTCTTGGAAACCCCTCCAAAATCTAAAAGTAAATCTAGAATCTCGATCTAAAACAATGCTCAAGGGTACTCCATGTAATTTTACTATCTCCACTACATACAATTCAGCCAACTTTTCTATACTCCATGTAGTTTTAATAGGAATAAAATGTGAAGACTTAGAAAGTCTATCCACTATAACCCACACAACGTCATGTCCTCTCTGGGTACGGGAAAAACCAGAGACAAAATCTATACTTACGTTTTTCCATGACCACTCAGGTACTGGAAGGGGTTGTAATAAACCTGCTGGATGTCTATTCTCAGACTTCACCTGTTGACAAGTCAAACATCTAGAAATATATTCCACTACGTCATTCTTCATCCCTGACCACTAATAATTCTATCTCAATCCCTTATACATCTTATTATTACCCTGGTGCATGGAATATACAGAATCATGAGCCTCCCTTAGTATCTCATTTCTCATCTCTACATTATTAGGAACACAAACTCTATGCCCCAATACGACCATCCCATCTTCTCTAATTCTAAACTCGGTTGACTTCCCACTCAACACTTCCCGTCTGATCTTCTCTATCCCCTCATCTCTGCCTTGCATCTGTAATAAACGATTAATAATAGAAGATTGTATCACCATATTCGCCATCAATACTCCTCTATCATTGATACTCAACTGTATCCTCATTCTTCTTAATTCTATCATCAAGCTAGTATTATAACTCCCAATAGCAGCTAATCTTCCTGTAGCCTTTCTACTCAATGCATCAGCTATTACATTAGCCTTTCCTGGATGATAATAAATTGTACAGTCATAATCACAAATCAATTCCATCCACCTCCTTTGCCTCAAATTCAACTCCTTCTAGGTCGGTAAAAGCATCAAGCTTTTATGATCAGTAAAAATTTCACAATTGGCTCCATATAGATGATGTCTCCAAATCTTCATCGCAAAAACTATGGTAGCCAATTCTAAATCATGGGTCGGGTCATTCCTCTCATGGTTCTTCAGTTGCCTGGATGCATAAGCTATAACTCTCTCATGTTGCATCAACACACATCCCAATCCCTGATGTGACGCATCATTGTAAACCACAAATCCTTTATCACCAGAAAGAAGCACTAATACCGGGGCAATAGTTAGTTTTTCTTTCAACAATTGGAAACTTCTCTCACATTCCTTTGACAACCTAAACTTCACATCCTTCTGGGTTAATTTAGTCAATGGTCCAGCAATCATAGAAATTTTTTGGATAAATCTCCTATAATAACCAGCCAACCCCAAAAAGCTTCTAATTTCAGTTATACTCGTGGGTTTTTCCCAATTCAACACCGCTTCTACTTTCTGTGGGTCAACTGTTATCCCCTCTTTTGACACAACATGCCCCAAGAAATATATTTCACTCAACCAAAACTCACACTTAGAGAACTTTGCATATAATTTCTCTTTCCTTAGAATCTCCAACACTATCTCCAAATGTTGCATATGCTCCTCTTCATTCTTCGAATATACCAAAATATCATCAATAAACACAATCACAAATCTGTCCAAGAATGGTTTAAACACCCAATTCATAATATCCATAAATGCTGCAAGAGCATTAGTCAACCCAAATGGCATCACTAGGAACTCATGATGGCCATAATGTGTCCTAAGAGCAGTCTTAGGCATGTCCCCTTTCTCTATCCTTAATTGATGATAACCCGATCTCAGGTCTATCTTAGAAAACACTCTAGCTCTCTGTAAATGCTCAAATAAATCATCTATCCTGGGTAAAAGATATATATTCTTGATGGTGATCTTATTCAACTGTCTATAATCAATACACAACCTTATTGCCCTATCATTCTTCTTGACAAACAACACCGGGGCTCCGCAGGGTTACATACTAGGTCGAATAAACTGTTTATTTAGCAACTCTTGAAGCTGAACTTTCAACTCTCTCATTTTAGCTGGTGTCATTCTATAGAGTGCTATGGATATGGGTTCTGATCTTGGAATCACCTCAATAGAAAACTCAATTTCCTTATTGGGAGGCAAACTAGACAACTCCTCGGGGAATATGTCAGAAAAATCTTTCACTATCAAGATTTCTTCTAACTTCCTACTTTCCTTGCTAGAATCCACTACATATGCCAAATACCCCTCACAACCCTTCTTCAACCATTTACTAGCAGTTAAGGCAGAAATAAGACAATTAGCAAGTATCTTACGTTCTCCCTGAAAATTAAACTCCTCATGTCCGAGTATCTTGAACACCATATTTTTCCTAAAACAATCTACCCAAGCATGATATGCAGATAACCAATTCATCCCCAGAATTAAATCAAAATCTGTCATATCTAAAGGCAATAAATCAACTTGAAATTCTCTATCAGCAATATTAATTACACAACCTCGATAGATTGTCCTGATAATAACCCTATCTCTAGTAGGAACCTCAACAATAATTGCATGCGTCAAAGGACTAGCACTAGCATCAATAGATTTCATATAAATACTATATGCAAAAGAATGAGTTGTACCAGGATTAATCAATACTCTAGCAGGCCTACAAAGAATAGATATCATATCCATAGCAATATCAGGAGTGACTTGTGCATCCAATTGGGTTAATGCATAGACTCTACTATCTTTGGACTGAAATTGGTTGCCACGTCCTCGCTCTGCTACTGATCCTCGACCTCTGCCCTGCACACTCTGTGATCCACCACCGATCTTCTCCTAACACTTCCAACGTCTACGTCAGCAAATTTTTCTGCTGGATAATCTGCAGCAAGATGTCCTCCCTCACCACATATAAAGTATATCTGCGTAAGGCAATTTTGAGACAGATGCCCCATCTGATTACATCTAAAGCAGGCCCTTGCCTCTCAATCATACATCTGGTTACCACTTCCCCCTGGTGGTATACTTACTCATCTACGATAACTCCCAACTCCCATTGTTTGTCTCCTAAATCTAGGGGTCTCACCGGTATTACTCTGAGCTACAGAAGCAACAGATCCTTCTTGCTTCTGACTCTGCACTACAGTTCCTTATGATAAAGAATGCCTCCTCTGGGGTGGTCTCCCACCCAGTACACTCATACTACTACCACCTCTAGGTCCCTCAAATCTTGACCTCTTCAGCCAATCTCTCCTACCTCTAAACTCCATCAAATCCTTCTTAATCTGTAATGTTTTATCCACCAGTATAGCATAATTTCCTATGCCCATATAAGAGAGTTTAGTCCGAATGTCATAGTGTAATCCGTTTAAAAATATTTTACATTTTCTCTCATCAGTATTCATTAATTCAGGTAAAAACCTTGATAGGGCTATGAATCTACTATCATATTCAGCCACCGATAAATTTCCCTACCTTAGATGAATAAAATCTCTCTTGTTGTGCTCGAAAGGTATCTGGAAAATACTTCGCGAATAACTCATCCTTAAACTTACTCTAAGTTAAAGGTTGTTCTACATGTGTGCTTACCCTGGGCAAAATATCGTCCCACCATTGAAAAGCCTCACCCCTCAGCATAAATGAAGCAAAAACAACATTCTGTCTATCTGACATTGGTAATACCTCAAAATATTTTTCGACATGTCTAATCCACTATTTAGCTTCTACAAGATTTATAGATCCTCTAAAAGATTGGGGGTTTAAACTTAAGAAATCTCATAAAACAATCACCTTGCTTCTCATGTGCAAACACATATTCTCCCTCATTAACCTCTTGTTGTACCATATCAGGTTCTCTTCTACCCCTTTCATCTAATCTATTCTGCAGATTATCAGCTATTTCGTCATATGCATTCATCCTATCTATAGCACGATTAAGAGCTTCTTTCAATTCATCATTCCTAACCTCAGATTATCTCCTAACTCAACTAGTACCAGCTGCACTATCAATATGTTCCCTCGCAGGAACCACAGACTCAACTTCCTCCTCTGCTTCAGTTCTCCTAAAAATTGGGGGTCTACCACATCTCTTTTGATTTAGAACTCTCCCTCTAGCTCTAGCATGTCCACGTGTCATCCTCAGGCTCTGCATTTAAAATACAGTTTATTTAGATCTTCCACTTCTTTAAGTTCTCATGCAGTCTACAGAATCATAAAACCTAATGCTCTGATACCAAAATTGTAACGACCCATCCCGGGTTGGCCACCCCCGAGACGATGTCATCACATTTTGAAAATCCCAACACGACACATATATGCAACAATAAAAATAATACTAACATAAATTTTTACTTTTATCCTCAACCCTCAACAGGGGAGGTACATCAATATGATATTAACTTAAACATAATATACAATGTAAAATGCATGAATATTTCCAAATAAATTTTTATTTTATTTTCTCATTAGTCTGAGGATGTTGACACGTACGTGGCTTACAGAAAATGATTTTGTCTAACTCTCAATCCACCAGACTATTTGTCCTGTCTGTTACCTGAAATCATTGTACAATGAGGGATGAGCTTCACAAGCTCAATGAATTAAATTTACTATAAGTATTCAATTTGTATAAATAACCCTTTAATATTAAATCATTTATATCACATATGGCTGGATTATAGCATATAATCTAATATTTAAATAGTTTCTATTATATCATACTTCTATGTTTCGTTCTTACCATAACTGTCTCTCTGTGAGACTCATTTATCTATAAATAAATGCATAATATCTACAACACCTCAGTAATAAAATCAACATGTAAAACAGATGCAATGCATAAATTATTATTAGGGAACGTCTTCCCACATGTTGGCATGTTTTTATCTTAGACCGGCCCACGCCTGATTCTTTCATTTCCAGCATATACCTGCTATCACGGTATTTATTTCCAGCATATACCGGCTGTCATGGTTTTCCTTTATTTCCAGTATATACTGGTTGTCACGGTTTTCCTTTATTTCAAACATATACAGGTTGTCACGGTTTTTCAATTAGATTGGCCCCCACCCGGTTCTTTTATTTTATACACATGCATATGAACAATGACATGAAATATGCATGTCAACAATAATATAAAACAACATGAATTCAAATATTAAATTTAGATATCCTGTCTTTCCTCAAATTTCTACTTGATAAATTTCACTAATTTCTTCTCCTCATATATCACATCAATTTATCAATCATAACTCGTCAAGAATTTTATTTATCACCATTATTATTAAATCGACTCATTATTCTAATAATATTTCTTTTAACATAATAATTTTCTACATGTCCAATATTCATATCATACCTATCAATCAAATTTTCATCTACCACCAAAGCATAAGCTAATAATTTATTTTAATATTATCGCTAGATATTTCATTTTTATTTAGATTACTTAAAGTAAATCTAACTCACCACGTAGCACTTAGAGCTACTTGTGGATCACCTCCTTGCCTTTCCTTCTCCTCTCAGCAATTTTCTCTGGTTACTAATTGTCAACACCTGACATAATATTTGTATTAAAATTTTAATTTATTCTTCAATTCTTCATAATTTACACCATCTGAAAATTCCTACTTTGAATTCCGAGAAATTTAATGTATACTAAAAATTCAAAAAAAACAAACATTACGTTATTACCTTCTGTTTTTCTTATAGCTTTCTGTGACTCTCTATAAAATTATCCCGTAAACCTCTTCTAAATTTTGCTCTTTCAACATTTCTTTCGGTCCCCAAGTGTTTAAAGAAATCGAGTAATTGAAGGAAAACCAAACGAGATTTGGTAAGTAATAATATAAACTACGTTTAAATATAAGTATATATATATATTGTAAAAAAAAATTTGCAAATTCTTGGAAGCCTTAAAACTGCATCTCAGCAGGCTTGCTGCCTTACATGCAGCAAGGACTGCATCTCTTGGTGATAGATGGCAACATTTGTTGGCAGGAAATTTTTTTTTCCTATTTCCCATTTTGGACGATTCCAGATTTTTTTTGTTTTTAAATTTGGCTTTTCGCATTTAAATATATATTATTTTAACTCTATGTCATATTTATTAAAGTACTTCTTTACCCTTACTTTACAAATACAGATATTACAGTTATGCCTCTACTCCTATCTCCACTCCAATGGCTGAACATGGTGATAATTTATCAAAATCACTTACGCCTAACCTTGGTGATACAAAGGTGAGTGATTCTAAGAAAAGATCATTTGTATGAGAGAATTTTACTAAATTAGATTATGAAGATAAAAGTCATTGCAAATCTGCTTGTAATTATTATGGAAAATTAATTTGTTCTATAAGCTCAAAAGGTACACGTGCAATGATTAATCACTTTAATAGATGTAAGAAGTGCAAAGTTGACAATGTGGACAAAAATCAAAAGGAATTAACCAAGTTCATTCAAAAGAATGTTGAAATGGGAGTCACCACAACTTTACTTATTGCTAGAACATTTGACCAAAAGGCTTGTAGGAAAGCGCTTACTAGGATAATTATCAAGGATGAGTTTCCTTTAAGGCTTGTGGAACATGAGGGATTTAGAGAGTTTTGCGGTGTTTTACAACCACGGTTTCAAGTTCCTTCATGCTGGATATTGACTAGAGATTGTTATTCCTTGTACCTAGATGAAAATAAGAGGTTGAAAAGTTTTTGAATAAGTTCTCACATATAGTTAGTCTTATCATCGACACATGGACATCTTGTCAAAACCTTAGGTATATGTGTCTCACTGCTCACTTTATTGATGATGAATGGAGATTGCATAAAAGAATTTTGAACTTTTGTTTAATTTCTAGTCATTCTGGTGATATGATTGGTAAAGCAGTTGAAAGATTTGATTGGGGAATTAGAAATGTTTTCACTATAACAATTAACAATGCAACTTCTAATGATTCAACCATTCAATACTTAAGAAAGATACTTGCTAATTGGAAGGGATGTGTTTTGAAGGGTGATTTTCTACACATGAGATGTGTTGCACATGTTTTTAGTTTAATTGTTAAAGATGGTTTGAAAGAGGTAGAGGATTCTATTATTAGAATTCGTTGCATAGTGAAATTTGTGAGATCTCTAGCTAGATTACAAAGGTTTAAGACTTGTGTAGAGCAAGAAAAAATTAATAGCAAAAGTCTTGTTTGCTTAGATGTTGAAACTAGATAGAATTCCACTTACTTGATGTTGGAATCTGCTGTGAAGTTTCAAAAAGCATTTGATTTGTTAGAGCTCCAAGATGCTAAGTATAGGGAGGAACTTAGAGAGCACAAGGGCTTGCCTGATGAAGAGGATTGGGCTTACACTTTTGGTTTATTACCTTTTTCTTAAAATCTTTTATGATACTACTTTGAAGGTGTTTGGTTTTCTTTATGTAACTGGTAATATGTACAAGCAAGAAATATATGGGGTCGGGGATTGTAATTGTTAAAAGGAGTTTGGGTGATAATATAAATGTATGTTTAATGGATGGAAAGATAAAAAAAAAATATATGACAAATATTGGGGAAACATTGACAATGTGAACTTGATGTTGTTTATTGCCATGAACTTGACCCTCGTCGCAAATTAGAATGTGTATTGGGTTATTGGTAAGTCATATGATGATGGAAAGGCTAAACTTTTGTGTAAGAAAATGAAAGATACTCTTGGTTCAATGTTTGAGTTCCATAGTTCCCTTGGTACATCTTCTAATGTGCAATTCTCTTCAATCTAAAGAAACAAGTGAGATAGAAGTTGATAGCATAGAAAATGTTTGTGATTTTATGACTTCATTGTATAAAAGGCAAAAAACGGGACAAGCAAGCGGAGATACCAAATTAGGATTTGTTAAATACTTGGTCGATGAGTGTGAGGCCGAGAATCCTAAGTTTGATATATTGAGTTGATGGAAATCAGCTAGTAAAAAATATCAAATTATCTCATCCATGGCACGAGATTTGTTGGCTATGCCTATATCAACTATTGCATCAGAGTCGATTTTTAGTGTTAGGAGTCGTGTGTTTAACTCATTTCGTAGTTCTTTAACTCCAATAATTATGGAAGCTCTTATTTGTACAGAAGATTAGATCCGAACTATATATGGCCCACTTAATGTTGTAGAGAGCTTGGAGGATCTTGAAAGAATGGAATCGGGTGAATTTCAAAACCACATATTACTATATCTTCCTTTACATATTTATTGAGCATATATAGATTATAGTTTTTGTTCTTTTCCATATTTATTGGTTTTATATAGATTCTAATTTATTATCTTCTAAACTTTATTGTAGATATGTCAATCTTGATCTTGGGACATATATTGCTCAACATTTATGATTAAGCAATAAGCATAGAAGATTATCATGGAGAAAATGTTTTGTACTTTTGTTCTTAGTGATAGAAGATTATATGTTTGTGTTCATTTTAAAACTTGAATTTGGTTCAATTTGTTTGATTTCATTATGTTATTGGCAAGAGATAACAATGCAACTTTTTGTGAATTATTTGAGCTATTCCTTTTTTTTTTATGGTTTAGTTGCATCCAGTGGTTGTTGTAATGTAGTAGACTTGTAGTTTATTGGAAATTTGTTTCTTATACATGTATGAGTTGGTTGAAAATTTTTTAGTTTGTTTTTTTATAAATTGTTGAATTTAATTATTGTTTTTTTGGTTAAAAAACTGAAGCATATGAGGAAAATGAGTTTTTTTACCTTCTTTATTGAAATCTAAATCAATTGAAAAAAAACAGTTTGGATTAGATATTTGAAACAAACCGCTGGATAACCAATTGACCAGATATTCAGAATTTACAAATCGAATTCAGATCAAAATTTTGTCAAACTGAAAATTTCGGATCTGACAAAGAAAACCTTGTTCGGATTGGATATCCAAACTGTGCATAGCCCTAACATCAAGCCCCACACCTAGCATGATAAATTACCATTCGAAGGCATACTATCATGACACAACTGCCATGTAAAAATTCTTACTTTATTAGGAACTCGAAGAGACCCTATAATCTTCTACATTTTCTTGCAACCCTTATTCTTCCCACCTCCAAATGTGGGTGAAGCCCATCTCTAATCGTTATCTCTGTAAATTGCTTCACGTTTCGTATGACCTTATTGTTATTGACTTGTGATCTAATGATTCTTAAAGATATGGAAGTATTTAATGTAATAGTTAGTAAGAGTAAAAATGGTAGAGGGAAGAAATTAACGTGGATAAAGCCTACATATTGTTTGGTTTTAGAAATCTTAGTAGATGAAGTAAAAAACAGGCGCAAGCTAGACAAAAGTTTTAAGTAATCTTCATACTTATGTGTAGAAACTACGACGTTTGAAAATTTAAATTTAGTTTGCACAATTGTTAACTTTGTGAACAACAAAAATAGTTATAAGTTTATACAAGAAGAGAAATGATAGCGGTTTGTGCTAGGATAACAACCTAAAAATGTTCACATGTGGTCAGAAAGTGTATGATAATTACCTAAAGGTAATATGCCATCTTTTTTATATTTTAAAATTATAATTTTATTTTTAACTTTTTTGTTGTTGTAATATTATTTCATGCACTTCTACATTATTCTAATTAAAATTTAAATATTTAAATATTTATATTATTGCATTATTTTTTCAGGAAGATCTGGAAAAAGAAAAATTTTAAATAATCCAATTGTATGTATAAAGAAATTGTCTTGGTTGTGGGTGAAGATCGAGCAACATGTGAATTTTTCAAATCTTTTATTGATGTTAATGATGAGTAAACCAAACCTATATACATCATCTGATGATGTGATTCTAGGTGAGACTTTTGGCCTTGAAAATCTCGTAACAGGTTCTTAACTTGAGATGAAAAAGTAGAGTGCTTCAGTCTCTCATGTTTGTAAGCATGGAAGAAAAAGCCATCCAAATAAGAGCATAGAAAAAAATTTTCAAGAGATAACCAAACAAATATGGGTTGTTGCTACTGATATTAAAGGATTTAACATTGACTCCATAACTGATAACCTTTATGAGCAAATCATGAAGAATGAAGGCCTTGATGAGACTTTTCTTGCAAAGGATTTAGACCATTTGGTTCTAAATCCTCTTATTGCTAAAGCTTTCTCAATAAAGAATGAAAATCTTCGTAAGCACTGGTTAGACAAATATCAACTTGAGATAGGAGGGCATCATTTTTAAAAGCATTTTATTTTTGTTTAATTTAGGATTGGATGCCTTTATTGTTGAGATTTTTCTTTAATTAATAAATTTGTACTTAATGTTGTATTTTAGTGCATTGATGGTCACTTTTGTTTTTTTAAAACACATTTTGGGTACAACTTTTATTTTAATTTCAATAATGGTGCTAGGATATTTAGTTTAATTCGCAGATGTTTTGATGTTGAAAAACCCTACTTTTATTACTGATCAAGTTCATTGAGTGTGTAGGGTATTTAGCATGAAATTCATACAAAATCAGAATCTACAAAGTGGCATGGGAGGCAGTTAGCTAACCAGCTAGCTGCCTAGGGAGGTAGTTAGCTGACCAGCTAGCTGCCTAGGGAGGTAGTTAGCTGACCAGCTAGCTGCCTAGGGAGGTAGTCAGCCGATCGGTGGATGAGGTAGTTGACTGGTCAGTCGACCAGTGATAGACCAACCGACCGGTGGAGGAGGCAACTGACTGGTTAGCTGACAGGTAAGGAGAACCAATCAGCTGACCAGCCGACCGATAGAAAAACCAATTTTATGGACCAGTCTGAAGACCCGATCTACTTAAGAGAAGACTAGTTGATTGGGTTGTCGATTAGAGATACCCGTTGGAGATTAGAGGATCTACATGTAAGAAGAATATCAGTCTAAAAAATGAATTTTTAAAGTTGCCTACTGTGAAGGCTCAACTGAAGCTATAAATCAGAGGTTACTAAAGGGGGTTCAGTAAAAGAGAAGAATAAGTCTCAAGTGTAACTCACAAGCTAAAATATAAAGATTTGTTTTTACTACTCCGATAGTGTTTAATCTGTAAGAGTTGTGAGATTGAGTGATATCTCTCTGTAAGGTCACTTATTGCCTATAAAGTCAAGCAGAATGCAAAGGTTTGTTTGGTACCCCGGAAATCTAAGCCAATGTAACGAGTTGGTGATTAATGGAACTCAATAAACCAGAGAGACCTATTGAAGAAGTGGACATAGGCATGATTATTGTCGAACCACTATAAATCAATGTCTCATCTTCTCTTTCTTAATATCTTTAATTTCAGTTTAATTCTTCAATATTGTTTATTATGCTAATCATTCAAATCTTTTGTAGAACAATCTCACCTCCACTCATATTTCCTAATAAGTGGTATCAGAGTGGATCTCTATTTTTTTTGACTAATCGTTAAAGAGTTCTTAAGGATGAACACCTATACTACAAACAACGATGTTGAGCAACTTGCTAAGTTCATCCCATCAATTTTTGATGGGTCGAACTACTCTTTTGGAAGAAAAGTTGGATGGTTTTCATCAAAAGCGTATACTCAAATTACCGGAGACTGGTTAGCAAAGAACCTTATATACACACCAAAAGGATTGGTGATATGGAGATCGAGAAGGATGAAGATAAGTACACTAAGTTGAGAAAAATCAAAGAGAGATCAACAATAAAGCTATGCATCTACTGTACTATGGAATCAACAAAAATTAGTTCAACTGAATTCAATCCTGTGAGATAGCCCAAGAAATCTGGCACAAGCTGGAGGCTGCCTTTGAATGTATAGGTAAAGTAAAATTGACTAAGATCAATAATCTAATGTCATCATTTGATTATTTTAGGATGGGTGCTAGTGAAAGCATTTCGAAGATAATCACTCGGTTTACTGAGATAGTGAACGAGTTAAAGCAACTAGGAAAGAAGTTCACTTAGATAGATCAGGCGATCTAATTGCACAGATCTTTGTCCAAAGATTGGTTTCCATGGGTAGTTTTATTCTTGTTTTTTGATTATAGACAAAAGGGGGAGAAGCTTAGACTGCAGTGTTTAATGTTTTATTTAATGGTTTTGTCTACATCAAAAAAGGGGAGATTGTTAGTATACTTAGTTTAATCCCCAGATGTTTTAATGTAGAAAAGCCTTGCTTTTATTACTGATTAAGTTTATTGAGTGTGCATGGTATTTAGCATGAAATTAATGTTAGAGTTCGTGCATACTTCACGGGACCAGATCTGTAAAACCCCGGACGAATATGGGAGTTTGGTTTCCCGGAGAGTGAGCAGGGGTTAGAGGGCAGCGCCCCCGAAACTTTTAGGCCATGTACATGAGTTAGGCCTGTTTTTTGCTTACTGGTTTGGCCTTGGGCCCATGAAGAGCTGTACTTATGCAGCATAACAGAAATCCTAATTAGACCCTAATTAGAATGTCTTAAGTTGCATATAAATACTCTTTATGTACTGAGCATACATTGTAACAGGGAGATTTGTGAGGTTGATAATAAGAAACTTCTGGCATGACATAGCCTTATTCTTAGGTGAACCTGGGTAAATCTTGTCTTCTTTTCTTTCTGTTTATCATTCGTGTGATTAACAGGTCTCGAATCGTTCAATTAGCATCAGAGCCTTGTGTTCAAGGATTACGATCAGAGATGTCGATTGGATCATGGATTGAAATCGAGAAGTTCGGAGGGAAGAGCTTCGAGTTATGGAAACTAAAAATAGAGGATCTACTCGTGGATAGGGATTTGTGGACGGTGATAGTCGATGAGATACCGAAGAGTACAGTGCCCACGGAAGAGATGTCGCTGGTGGTGGTTTCAATATCATATTCAATGACCATCACGGAGTGGGAGAAGCTCGATCGGAAGGCACGAAGTCTGATTCGGCTGTGCTTGGCCAATTCTGTCCTGATAAACATTTCTGGAGAAAAGACTGCGAAAGATCTCTAGAAGAAGCTGGAAAGCCTTTATCAGAGTAAATCTCTGGTAAACAAACTGTTTCTATGGAAAAAGTTGTACAACCTTCGGATAGCTGAGGGAGATTCTTTCTCTGTTCATCCATTTGAGTTCAACACTTTGATAGGTCAATTATTATCTATTAGTATTGATGTGACAGATGACGATAGGGCTATTACACTACTCTGTTCACTACCTGATTTGTGGGATAACTTCATAGTTGCGATTGGTAGTGGTACGACTGATCTATCTTTTAAGAATGTCGTGGAAGCCTTATTATCTGAGGAGATGAGGTGGTAGGGTATAAAAAACTCATCAAAAGAGGAACCAGTATGATGATGATGCTGGTGACTTAAATATGGCATCCTGTTAGGCTCAATCAGATCAGAGTGTTTGGAAAATTGACACAGGAGCATCCTTTCACATGACACCTCATAGGGATTAGTTTCGTGAGTATGAAACCTTTGATGGAGGAAACATTTTACTGGGAGATAACTATCTGGTGAAAATTATTGGTCGTGGGAAGGAGAAGTTAAGGATGAATGATAGGACAGTCAGAACACTTCCAGGCATGATGTTTATTTTGGGTCTCAGCAGGAACCCAGATGGGGGAGTGAATTTTAGCTGTGACAAAAATTTATGCTATGATGACTCATGGATTGTTAGTAATTGCACGAGGTGTTCAGTATGGTATGTTATACAAGCTGCTGGAAAATATAGTACAAAGTCAGTGTAATGAAGGTTTTATCTCTGAGAATGCGACTGATGATGAGGCAATGATAAGTGCTTAAATATTCATATTTAAGTCCCTTAATTTATATTTGTTAAGCTCTTAGTTTGTGTTATTTCATCTCATTTATATGTTTACTGTGTTTTTCTTGGGTGTTATATGTTTAGCTTAGGAATTTATTACTTTGAGTTATTTTTCATTGTTTTACAGGTTCACAAGCACTTGGAAAGAAGTTTCACTAAATTGCCAGAATTGCCTGTACAGATCAGTCATTTTTGCATATTAAACTGTATTAATTCAGGAAGAACCAGGAGATGAGCCATATATGCTTAGAAAGATTGGGATGTCTATTTTCTGGAGAATTTTATGGCTCGTAAAAATGATTTTTCTAGAGAAAGTTATGGCAGTTTTAGTTGACAAAGGTCAGACAGTGCACCATGCTACGCTCGAGCGCAAAAGACTGTGATCGAGTGCACCCACGACATCCCACATCGATTCGAAACACTTTGCAGCGCACTTGCGCTCGATCACACTAGGCTGCGATCGAGCGCACTCGCGCAGTATCCCACATCGGATTAGAAACACATTGCATTTGTAGAGTTGCCCTATAAAAGCCCCACCTCACTTCATCAATCGGTGTGCAATCTCCAAGGCTTTGCTACCAAACAGTGTGCAGTCTGGAGGACTTTGTTACCACTCAGAGCAATCTGGAGGGCTTTTCAGAGCAATCTAGGGAATCTCCACTACCAAGCGGGGATGCTCACGAAGAGTTCAAATTTTTCCTTGAGATTTTTGTTGTCCATTATATTTATGGGTAACTAAATCCTCAAGTGGGGCTAGAGATGAACTTGCACAGTTGACGGTATTTTTGTTTATTTTTAATTTATGTATTTGATCTTTAATTATTAAAACTCTTTTGTTTTATTATTCGCAATTTATTAGTGATGTTTTCTTTTCCGAATAGTCATAGAGTTTATTCTGTTTATGGATTCAGTCATGTTTTTTCTATTGAATGGATTAGCTCTTTGATTATGCTGGGATCAATTATTTATCTATATTGATTTAGTTCTTTGCTGCAATATCGCTTCCTGAGTATATTGTCGTCGTTGGATTTTCTCAATAGTGATAATAATTTACGTATTTTAAAAGTGGTGAATGATATTTCAAAGGGTTACATTTGGTTTAATCTTGGTTCATAAATCTACACTTTCCGATTGGGAATTTTAGAATTGAGTTCCCAATTGAGTTATTCAATGAATTAAGAATAATTAAAATACCAGATTTGTGCAAGGGATTCCCGACGCTTTACTGTTTCACTTTACTTTGTTTTAAATTTGCATTTACAATCAATCTTTGTTCTCTATTAATCACTTGATATTTTTCTTTAGTTTCTTTGTACTTTTTACTATTCTTTTAATTTGTCTCCCTGTGGAATCGACACCCCAAAGCTGTGCTACAACTACCGCATTATTCTTTGGGCGTAATCAAGCAACATCCTCTAAGTTGTGGCATTAGAGGCTTGGGCATATCGGTGAAAAGGGATTATCTAATTTATCATCAAAACAGATGATGAAGGAAGTCCCAGATTGCTCTATGGGATTCGGTTTTTGTGAGTATTGTCTACATGGCAAGCAGAACCATGTGAGTTTTAAGTTTGATGGCACAAGGGCAAAGAGTATTCTGGATTTAATACATAGTGATGTATTTGAGCCAGTTTCGGTCAAATCTCTTGGAAAATCAAGGTATTATATCTCTTTCATTGATGATTTTTCAAGGTATGCATGGATTTATTTCATTAAGAGTAAAGCTGAAGCATTTGATAAGTTCCATGAGTTTAAAGCATTGGTAGAAAATCATATTGAAAGAAAGATAAAGTTACTGAGAATAGATAATGGAGGGGAATTTTGCTCAAACAAGTTTGAGCAATTCTGTGTGGCAAATGGAATTACAAGATAGAAAACAACTCCATATACATCTCAACAGAATGGGGTGGCCGAGAGACTCAATCAGTCACTCATGGAGAAATTGATGAGTACGTTGAGTTACGTAGGCTTGGAGCTGAAGTTCTGGCTAGAGGCTGTAGCTACGGCATGTTATCTGAAGAACAAGTCACCTACATCAGCTTTACAAGATTAGATACCATTTGAGGCATTATTTGGGAAGAAGTCGAGTTTGGCTTATGTTAGGGTGTGATGCTTATATGCATGTGCCAAAAGAAAAGATGAATAAACTTGACAACAAATCAGTGAAGTGCATCTTCATTGGTTATAAGGATAGGGTCAAGGGGTACAAATTATGGAATCTAGAAAACAAGAGTATAGTTTACAACGGAGATGTTGTGTTTAAGGAAACACAAATGGATGTGGCGGCTGTCCAAGATGTAACGGAATAGCCAAAACAGGTTCTGATTGATCTTAGCCCGGGAGAAAAAGAGTGGGAGACTACTCCACAGATTGCACCGGATACTTCAGATACTGAGTCAGTTGGGTCTGAGCAAGATATTCATGTTTCTGATGTAGAGGATAAGGATGAGGATAGTGGCTCGGAGATAGAGACCACTCTTGTCATAAGGAGATCGATACAGGTTAGGAGACCAACCATCAGGTATTCCCCTAGTATTTGGAGTGCATTATATGCTTTAAATATTACTGGTGATGATCCTAGCACAGTGAAAGAGACAACGACCTCGAATGATGCAAATCTGTGGGAGAATACTATGCAAAATGAGATGTAGGCACTGGACAATAATGAAACATGGAGCCTTATGAAATTACCTAATGATAGGAAGACAATTAGGTGCAAATGGATTTTCAAGAAGAAAACAAATGCAGATGGAATAGTAGAAAAGTACAAGGCACGTCTGGTTGCAAAGGGGTACTCGCAAATAGAGGGTTGACTATAGTGAGATATTTTCTCTGGTAGCAAAGTTGGCATCTATTAGATGTATCTTATCCATGGAAGCTACTTATGATCTAGAGGTTGAGTAACTGGATGCGAAGACAGCTTTCCTTCATGGGGACTTAGAAGAGGAAATTTACATGAAACAGCCCAAACGCTTTGTGAGCAAAGGCAAGGAAGGGCTGGTTTGTAAATTGAAGAAGTCTCTTTATAGACTAAAGCAGTCACCACGGATGTGGTACCAGAAGTTTGATATATATACCATTCAGCTTCGGTTCACTCACAGCTATGCTGATCACTGGGTCTACGTGAAAAGGTTAGGGGTTGATTTTGTCATTTTAACATTGTATGTGGATGATATGCTGTTGATTGGAAATAACAGGAAGATGATTAGCACTGTGAAGGCATTGTTGGCAAGGTAGTTTGACATGAAAGGCCTAGGGCCAGCAAACTTTATCTTGGGCATACAGATAAAGAAAGATTATGAAAATTGAAAACAATGGCTAAGTCAAAAGAAGTATATTGAATAAGTGTTGAAGAAATTCAACATGTCTGACAGCAAACCGGTAGGGACTCCCATGCCTTTGGGAACCAAGTTATCTGTGGAACAATTTTTGAATACAGGGGAAGAAGTTAAAGCTATGGCGCACGTACCTTATGCTAGTGCGGTTGGAAGCTTGATGTACGCCATGATGTGTACAAGACCAAATATTGCCTAAGCAATGGGAGTATTGAGTAGATATATGTCTAATCCTGGGAAATAACATTGGACTGTAATAAAGAGAGTTCTTAGATATCTTTGTGGCACGTCAAAGTTTGCATTATGTTATGGAGGTATGGCAAGTAAGAAGAATCTAGATATTGTAGGATCATTTGATGCTGATTGGGGAGGAGACATTGATAGCAGGAGGTCTACAAGCAGGTATGTGTTCAATCTGTTTGGTGGGGCAGTGAGTTGGATGAGCAAAAGGCAAAGTGTTGTTGCCCTTTCATCCACAAAAGCAGAATATATGGCAATAACTCATGCTGGAAAGGAAGCGGTTTGGCTTCAAAGGTTGTGTGCTGAGCTTGGGTTTAAACAAGAAGCAGTGAAAGTAAAATGTGACAATCAATGCGCTATCTTCTTAGCAAAGAATCCTGTATTTCATTCACAGACGAAACACATTGATATCCAATATCACTTCATCTAGGAAAAGATTGAAGAAAAGGTTATATAATCTTGGAGAAAGTCGATACAGCAATGATCAACGCAGATTTCTTGACTAAAATAGTTAGTCTAGCAAAGTTTGAGTGGTGTGCTACTGAGATGGGTGTGTGTGAAGTATTTACCAAGTGGGAGATTGTTAGAGTTGGTATATACTTCATGGGACCAGATCTGTAAAACCCTGGACGGATACGAGAGTCCCGTTCCCCAAAGAGTGGGCGGGGGTTAGGGGGCAGCGCCCTCGAAACTTTTAGGCCATGTACATGAGTTGGGCCTGGTTTTTTGCTTACCGGTTTGGGCTTGGGCCCATGAAGAGCCTTAATTATGCAGCATAATGGAAATCCTAATTAGACCCCAATTAGGACGTCTTAAGTTGCATATAAATACTCTTTATGTATTGAGCATAAATTGTAACAAAGAGATTTGTGAGGTTGATAATAAGAAACTTTTGGCATAATATAGCTCTATTCTTGGGTGAACTTTGGTAAATCTTGTCTTTTTTTCTTTTTGTTTATAATTCATGTGATTGATAGGTCTCGAATCATTCAATTAATACAAAATCATAATCTACAAAGTGGTAAGGGAGGCAGTCAGCTAACTAGCCAATTGCCTAGTGAGGCAGTAAGCTTACCAGCCAGTTGCCTAGTGAGGCAGTTAGTTGACTAGCTGACCGATGAAGGACCAGCCGACTGGTCAACCAACTAGTGGAGGAGGTAGTCGACTGGTCAGCCGATCGGTGGAGAAGGACCAACTGGCTGGTAGAGGAGGTAGCTAATCGGTAAGTGGAACCAGTCAGCTAACCAATCAACCGATATGAGAAGCAATTTTAAGGACCAGTCTGAAGATTTAATCTACTAAGGAGAAGATGAGTCGACTGGAGATACCCGTTGGGGATCATAAGATCTGCATTTAAAGAGAATATCAATCTGAAAAGGAATGTTTCAAAGTTTCTTTTTGTGAAGACTCAGCTAAAGCTATAAATCAGATGTTGCTGAAGGGAGTTTAGTAAGAGAGAATAATAAGTCTCAAGTGTCACTCACGAGCTAAAAGATCAAGTTTTGTTTTTACTACTCTGGTAGTGTTTAATCCATAAGAGTTGTGAAGTTGAGTGATATCTCTCTGTAAGGTCACTTGCTACCCATAAAGTTAAGCAGAGTGCAAAGGTTTGCTTGGTACCCGAAAATCTAAGACAGTGTAATGAGTTGGTGATTAGTGAAGCTTAGTAGATCAGGGAGGCCTATTGAATAAGTGGGTATAGGCACGATTATTGCCAAACCACTATAAATCAATATGAAAATGAATGTTTCATAGTTGCCTTTTGTAAAGGCTCAACTGAAGCTATAAATCAAAGGTTGCGGAATGGAGTTTAGTAAGAGAGAAGAATACGTCTTAAGTATAACTCATGAGTTAAAAGATCAAGTTTTGTTATTACTACTCCAGTACTGTTTAATCTGTAAGAGTTGTGAGATTGAGTGATATCTATCTGTAAGGTCGCTTGCTACTCGTAAAGTCAAGCAGAGTCCAAAGGTTTGCTTAGTAATCGAAAATCCAAGTCAGTGTAATGAGTTGGTGATTAGTGTAACTCAGTAGATTGGAGAGGCCTATTGAAGAAGTGGATGTAGGCACGATTATTGTCGAACCACTATAAATCCGTGTCCCCTTTTCTCTCTCCTTAGATCTTTAATTTCTATTTCATTCTTCAATATTGTTTATTGTGCTAATCATTCAAATCTCTTGTAAAACGATCTCACCTCACTCATATTTCCTAGCAAATGGTATTTTATTTATCAATGTTGGGTAACATAAATTTTATGATTTTTTTGGGGCTAATTTTTAGAGGTTATAAATTTATTTTTACTACTATTAGTGTATTTATTATATTCACATGTCAATAATTTTATTTATATGCTATTATTATTCATATATATAATGGAGAATATAGTATTAGTGTAGTATTATTTCTACACATTAATTTATTTTCAATTAAGCTTTTCCTTATGATTCTAATCAATCAAATGTAAAATATGATCATCTTCAGTTGTATAGCCAAACAACAAAAATCAAAACGGAAAATATCATTTTTTATGTAAAAAAGTTTTATAGTGTAAAATCAATTACAACGTAAATAATTTTATAAGGAAATAAATGGAGCCTGAGTGGTGTAATAGTTCTCGATCTACAAAATACCTTTGTATGTCAATAAAGGATTTGATCATAGTACATTGATATAACTCTAGTGGGATCATGAAAGTTGTATTGTTTAAAAAGCATGCTGAAATCGTATTAAATTATCAAACTTCTCAATTTGAAAATATTTCATTAACCCCTGTAAGATTTACTTTGTTATTTTTTTGTTATTATTAAATTGTTTATGAATTATTTTAACATAAAATATATGAGAAGATGATGATCAATATGTTTTTTTTTTCACAATTGCGTAAGCTCTTGCATATTTAGACATTATGAATTTATTGTTGGGATGTAAAACAATTTAAGTACCACAATATTTGAGCTAATGATAACATTTGCAGTTTTATTAGGTTGGCTTGAGGAAGTTCTTTTTAGAAAAGTCCATTATTTATTGACAAATAAAATAATGAGTAAATCAACGTCTAATTAAGTATTTACTGTCATTTATTCATTTATTTGCATTCTATTGATATTTGAAAAATTATTTTATTAATTTGAGCTCACTGTCAACTCGAGATAACCGTTGGATTAAAGAAATACAAATAGAAACAAACACCCTTGATATCTAGTGGCTTCTAATTGTTCTTCCTTTTGTTGTTATAGAAATCACAATGTGCGATTAATAACATGTGAAGCTCAACATAGATCCATTCGATTACCATTTATTTTGTAATAATATTATTTTATTTTATTATAATTTTATGTTAATCTAAATCCCACCGTAGCTGAAGTTTATATCATTTTATATTAAATTAAGATTGGAACAAGAGATTCTAAAATCAGTGTTGTTAGAATATATATGTATATATAATATTAAATATATAAGGGACAATTTATTGGTTTGGTCCAATTTGAAATAATTTATAAACCACAATCAAATTGAATCGACGGTTTATAAATTTTCCAAACCAAATTAATCTGAATTAATATGCTCCAATAAAAACCGAATCCAATAGTTGGCTTGCTTCGGTTTATCAATTTCAACGTAGAGGTGATCATCGACCCGTTGGCCCGCCCGACCTACTTGGTTTGGCCTCTAATTTTTGTGGTCTTGAATAGAAAAATTGACCAATGAGCCAGGCTTGGACCAAAAAACTAGTCCCGATTTTAAAAACAAGTTAGGAAAAAAAAATAAGTCTAGTTGGGGCTATATATAATATTAATTTAATATACTTATTTGAATTTTTTAGTGATATTTGTATTTTTTTGCATCACCATTTTTTATTAATAATATTTTTTACTGTTTTAAAAAATTAATAGAATAAAAATATTAATTTATTATTTTTTTTACATAATAATTATTTTTTGCGTTAATACTAACTAGGAAAAAAAATTTAAATTTTTTTACCCAATAAACGAGCTTAGACTTGACCTAATTTTTTATGACTAAACTTGAATTAAAATTAAGACCCGAATTATCGGTCCGAATGCACCTGACCCGAGTATATCAAGCTTAAATTTTGGTGTAAGCCCAACTGAAACCTAGTCCGGCTCAGGATTTGATGACCTCTACTTCAACAGTTCCGTTGCACATAGAGGTGGGATTATTGACCCGTACCCGTTTAATTCTTGACCTGTATCCGTTAAAATGCGGGTAGAAGCTAAAATTTTGAGACCCATTAAAAATTAACTAGTGCTCAATCTGGCCTATAAAAATTCTGGTCGGGCCATGTCTGTTTGTGGGTAACAGGTTTACTCATTTAATACAAAACAAAGCAAATTGTGGATTTCTCTTCATCAGTTGATGTCCTAATTGGTGGTTTATCTCTTCACTGTGTTGTTGAGCCCATAAATTCTCATGTAGCTTTTTCAACTTGCCTTGCTCCTCTGCCACTTCCTTAATTGTTGGCCTTTTTTTTACATCTGTTAGGATTTTGACTCAATTCCCCACAATGAAGACTTCTAATTGGTTTGGGAAAAGTGGTTTCCTATTTTATAGTCGTTTGTTCTAATAGGAGTGGTAATAATTTCTTATTGGATATTACTTGCTCTAGTAGTAGTATACCTTGTTTCATTTGTTGTTGTTCTTTTCCTATTAGTATTAGGAAAATCTCCTTTATATAAAGGGAGTTTCATAGAAGATTTGAGACACACTCATAATTCTCATATACATTGTAAATTAGAGAGGTTTACTACTAGAGCTAGGATGAGAGTTTTGGGTGCATTGGGGTTTTGGATTGTCAAGTAGAGATGACACTTACAACTAGAGCTAGGTTAAGAGTTTTTTGTTGTATTGAGACTTTGGGGTGAGAGTTTGACAACTTTGCTCTTCCTAAAGTTGTAATTGAAGACTAATAAAGCAATTGGTTTGATTGTGGATGTAGGCAAAGTTGTTATCGAACAACATTAATTCTTGGTGTTCTTGTTCTTTATTGTTGGAAAATCACCTCCTTGCGGAATCCTAGGTTGTGTTCTTTCCAAACAATCAAGTCTAGAATGACTTGTAATAAAACCGAAACAAAACAGGAATCAAATCAATCAAAGAAAGAACACAAGCAATTGTTATCGAGGTTCGGCAATGTGCATACGTCCCCGTGAGCTCCTCCGAGCTCTCTACACTAAATCAATAAGTTCTTATAATTACAACAACACCTCTTCAAGAACACGATCTAATCTTGATCTTAACACCGTTCTTGAAGAACGAAAGAAGAGAAAAAGAAAGTGATAAGAACTAAGTGTTTCCCTGGAATTTTCCCCAAGAAAATTCCAATTACAAAGCCCTTGAATCCCCAATCTAGACTACTCTCTCTCTAAACAACCAACCTCTCTTGAATGAGTCTCCCTTGTGTTTAGTGTCTTTGCACTCTCACACAGCCATGTGTTCTATTTAACACACATTCACATGTCATTCTCTCTTGTTGAGATGATGATGATAATGATGTCTTCACTTATTGTTAGAAGACCCTTTATATAGAGCAATGACTACCTCATCCAATCTTTGAGATCAATCTCAACCCTTAGATCTCAAGAACCAAAGACCCATGGCTATCTAAGAGTCTAAGTAATCCTGTGCATTTTAACCAAGTCCCACGTACCATCTCAAAGTGCTGATTCAAAGGTGTCAGGTGTGCCTCGTGCTGAGGCTTGGATGGGCTGGGCCGCGACGCAGCCTGGAGAGGAGGAGTCCTGGACTTACTGGAGGCCGCGGCGCACAGCCAAAACCTGATGCTGAACTCTTCATCTGTTTAATCCTTAGACAAATATAAACAATCTCTACCTTTGTCTAAGCGATTAAATCCAAACTCATAGTGCAGAGAACTCAGTATCCAAACTCAACTTGAGTTACCATATCAACCGACTCCAATCCTAAGAAGTCCAAGGCAATGATTGAACTTTGTTGGAAATCACCTTAACAAGATACCCAGGTGGTGATCTTCCAAACACCCAAGTCTAGAATGACTTGTAAAGATTTGGAATCGAAAACAGGAACAGAAAATCAAAGAAAAAAAGAAGACAAGCAATTTATTATCGAGGTTCGACAATAGCCTACGTCCCCGTGAGTTCCTCCGAACTCTCTGCACTAAATCAATGGTTCTTTACAATACAGCAACCTTCTCCAAGAAACATTAAGTTCTTGAAGAAACCAAGAAGAGAAGAAAGGAAGAAGATAAGAACTAACAATGCTCTCTATCTAATCTAGACTCATCTCTCTTTACAACCAGCCTCACTACAATGAGTCCCTCTTGTGTTTGTGTCTTTGCATTCTTACACAATTCTCTCTTGTATGTCACTCTTTACAATTGATCTCAAACAATGTCACAATGTTGTTATTCCTTGTTGATAATGAAGCTAGGTGACCCTTTATATAGTGCACCCACTTCTTGTCCAATCTTGAGAGTCAATCTCCACCCTTAGATCTTGATGACCACTTAACCATGGCCCTCCATCAATCCTAAGTGGTGCTGTGCATTTTAACCTTGCATCCACGCACCTAAAAGGAGGTTTAAACAAGCTGTCCATGTGTGCTTCAATGTGCCTAGCGCCTAGGCGCAGAACAGGGGGTGGTGCGGCGCTGGGCAGAGCAACTTTGCACCATGTCCTGGGCGGTGCGGTGCTGGTGAAGGGGTGGTGCAGTGCTGGGGTGCTTCAAGCAGCATCCTTGCTGTTCGGTGCAACACTGGTGAAGGGGTAGTGCTGCGCACACCGATGCTACCCTTCACCCAGCAGTGCGCACACCTTTTCCAGATTGTGTGCTGAAGCGCACACACTAGTGTGTCTACCCTTACCTTGCTCCAAAGTGATGTACACGCTTGTGTGCAGTCCTTTAACATGCTGTATTTTAATACTCCAACCTTGGTTTAGACTTTAACCATCTTTGAACCATGTTTAGACATGTTTAAACCTTAGACAAATACCAACAATCTCTACCTTTGTCTAAGTGTTTAAACCCGAACCATTGTGCAGAGAACTTCAGGGTCCAAACTCATCTTGAGTCATCAATTAACCAACTCCAATCCTAAGTAGTCCAAGGTAATGATTAAACTTACTTAGAAGTAGGACTTTAGTACCTAAATCCGTAGGATTTTCTTCCGTGGCTACCTTGTCCATATGGGTGCATCCTTCCGTAATATTTTTCGGAATGTAATGATACCGAACATCCATATGCTTCGGCCCCTCATAGAACACCGAATTCCTCCACAAATTCCTCCACAAATTCCCCACACTTTGGCTATCCGAAGACACCACCACCTGCTCTTTTAGGACCTCCCACTCATCCAACAACCCTTTGCACCCCATAGCCTTCTTTATGGCTTCCGTAGCCGCTATGCATTCTGCCCCGGTTGTTATGAGTGCTACCACCGGCTGCCATTGAACCTTCCAATACCTCAGCAACCACTTCATCCCAAGCCAATGCTTATTTCTAGGTTTACTCATAATTTTGCTGAGAACACCAATTGCCCGAGAAACCCTCAACCTATTTCTCTCCTTTTCCCGGATGATTCTCATCCCAAGGATCTTTTGTGCAAGGCTAAGATCCTTCCTCTCAAACTCCTCACTAAGTTGAGATGTAAACCTTTCCATCCTCTTCCTGCTGTTCTAAACCAACAGTATATCAATGACATAGATGAGGACACTCACCATTTTCTCCACCTTGCGTCCAGGTGAGAAAGTTTATGTGAAATCTATGTCTTCTCTTCTCGTGAACCCATTCGCCACTAGCCTAGCCTTGTTCCAGACTTCATCTCCTGAAGGGTACCCTTCTTTGACCTTGAAATTCCATTTACAATCCACAACTCACTGATTTCCCAGAATGTGCACCAATTCCTAGAAGTTGTTCTTCCTCAAAGAATCCATTTCTTCCTCCATAGCTAGCTGCCACTTTGATAACTCCTTACACTCCATGGCATCCGTGTAAGTTTCTGGTTCAACCTCTCCCTCTATCCAAGGAGCTGCTACATTAGCATCCACAAACCCATATCTCAAAGGTGGTCTAATCACCCTCCTTTCCCGGTCCCTTGTGAGCTGGTAGTCATTCTGACTTACCGCATCAACCTCTTCTAGTTCAGCTTATTCTTGAGTTTCTTGAGCTTGGCCTTCATTTAAAGGCTCTACCTGGTCCAAACCCTATTGCCTCCTTTGCTCTACCTGAACCGAATTCTCCTTGATGCGATGCTCCACAAATTTCAGACTAGTTTGCTCACTAGCCCCTGCAGGGTTAGTTTTCTCCAAGTAGGGAAATAACAATTCATTAAAATTAACATCCCTACTTATTATGAGTTTCAATCCTTCTTTCTCTAAGGACCACAACCTATAACCCTTAGCCCCTTCCCCATATCTTAGAAACACATATTTTCTCGATCCTGGGCTAAGTCTATAATCCTTTTGTTGTGCATACGCAACACACCAAAAAGTCTTAAGGTTGTCCAACTCAGGGGGTTTCCCAATCCACATCTCTTCGGGAGTCTTTTGGTACACAACCCTAGAGGGTGATCTATTCACCAAATACGCAGTAGTAGACATTGTTTCCCCCCAAAAACATTTGGGTAATCCAGATTCATTTATCATGCACCTATCCTTTTTCTCTAAGGGTCTTATTCATCCTCTCAGCAACTCCACTTTGCTGAGGGGTTTTCACAACCGTTCTATGTCTTAAAATGCCATTAAACCTACAGAATTGATCAAGTTCTTAGTTAAAAATTTCTAAGCCATTATCGGTTCTTATCCCCTTAACTGCCCTACCAATTTGAGTCTCTACCAGCCCTTTCCACACCACTAATTTATTCAAAGCATCTGATTTATTTTTAACCAAATAAACCCAAACCTTTCTTGAATAATCATCAATTAAAGACAGAAAGTAAAAGTTACTTCCCTATGTTGGTGTCCTTGCTGGTCCCCAAAGGTCCGCATGAATGTAATCAAGAATGCCCTTAGACTTGTGCACTTCGATGTTGAAGCTGACCCGATGTTGCTGCCCAAGAACACAGCTCTTGTAGAAATTGAGTTTCTCCATCTCAGCCATCAAGCTTGCTGCTTGATCCTTGATGTCCGTGTCTCCGATCATCTCATAGAGTCCTTCGTTTCTTGCTGCCTTGATCACTACCAAAGATCCCTTGGCCACCTTGATCTTTCCTCCCTCTACTTTGCATGTATACCCCATAGAATCCAGCTGCCCCAATGAGATCAAATTTCTTTTCAAATCTGGAACATACCTCACATTTTCCAGCAGCCTTGTGACTCCATCAAACATCCTTAATTGGATGTCTCCAATCCCTCTCACTTGGCAAGAATTGTCATTCCCCAAGAAGACCCTTCCGTCATTGATCTCCTTGAAATTCTTGAACCATTCCTTGTGAGGGCACATGTGATAAGTGCACCCGGTATCCAAGATCCATTTCTCGCTGCCTTCTTGCCCCTTACTCATATCCGAGCACACAACAAGAACATCATCACCTTGTTGTTCTCCCATGGTAACCGAAGTCTCTCCATTGTTGGTATGGCTTCTCCTCTCATCCCTCAACCTCTTCTTGCAATCTCTCTTGAAATGACCCTCCTCATGGCAGTAGTAGCATCTCCTTCCTCCAACCCTTGGTTTAGAGTGTGCTCTCCCATGGTTTTCTCATCTACCTTTGTCCCAGTAGTAGCCATTGTTGTTGCCATTCTGAGTTGCTGGCCCTCCTCTTACGAACAGCCCATCTCCACTTGATGTCTCATTCATCTTGGCTTTGAAATCATGTGCCCTTATAGCATTGATCACAATCTCCTTGGTTAAAGTGTCCATTCCATACTCAATAGCATTAATCAAATTATCAAAGCAATCAGGAAGAGAATTTAACAAGATAATAGCCAATTATTCATCCGAAAATGTAATGCTACAGCTATTCAAATCTCAAACTAGCTTATTAATGACATCAAGATTATCTTACAACTCTTTACTAGGATCCATTTTAAAAGCAAAGATTCTTTTAAGAAGATAAATCTTGTTAGGGAGAGTTTTGGTAAGAAACAACTCATCTAGTTTCTTCCATATGACAGTCGAATCTTCCGAGTCTCCGCACTCCCTTGTGACACTATCCGACATGTGCAAGAAAATAGTGTTCTAAGCCATCTTCTTCATCTCGGTCCGCTGGTCCTCCGTGACACTTGCTGGAAAAGCATTATCTTTTTCGATAGCCAAGTCCACTTTCTGTTGCATTAGAATAGCCTTGATCTTCCGCTTCCAAAGGGCAAAGTCTCCCTTTCCATCAAACTTCTCAACCACGAAATTTGAAGCCATCTTTGCGGACAAGATCCCAGATTTATGCAATACCCACAAATGCTTTCTTTAACCTCAAGAACATGATCAAAGATGGATCTTAACACCGTTCTTGAATCACTTTCAAGAACACGATCTGATCTTGATCTTTACTCCATTCTTGAATCACCTAAGAAGTTGATCTTTGATTCTTAGAGTCTTGGCTCCGTCACCTTCTTGTTCTTGCTCCGATACCCTCTCATGAAAGCTCTGATACCACTGTTGGAAATAACTTTGACAAGATGCCCAGGTGGTGATCTTCCAAACACCCAAGTCTAGAATGACTTGTAAAGATTTGGAATCGAAAACCGGAACAGAAAATCAAAAAAAGAAAGAAGACAAGAAATTTGTTATCGAGGTTCGGCAATAGCCTACGTCCCCGTGAGTTCCTCCGAACTCTCTGCACTAAATCAGTAGTTCTTTACAATATAACAACCTTCTTTAAGAAACATCAAGTTTTTGAAGAAACCAAGAAGAGAAGAAAGGAAGAAGATAAGAACTAACAATGCTCTCTATCTAATCTAGACTCTTCTCTTTTTACAACCAGCCTCACTACAATGAGTCCCTCTTGTGTTTATGTCTTTTCACTCTTACACAATTCTCTCTTGTATGTCACTCTTTACAATTGATCTCAAACAATATCACAATGTTGTTATTCCTTGTTGATAATGAAGCTAGGTGACCCTTTATATAATGCACCTACTTCTTGTCCAATCTTGAGAGTCAATATCCACCCTTAGATCTTGATGATCACTTAACCATGGCCCTCCATCAATCCTAAGTGGCGCTATGTATTTTAAACTTGTATCCATGCACCTAAGAGGAGGTTTAAACAAGCTGTCCATGTGTGCTTCAGTGTGCCTAGCGCCTAGGCGCAGAACAGGGGGCGGTGCGGCGCTGGGCATAGCACCTTTGCACCATGTCCTGGGTGGTGCGGTGCTAGTGGAGGGGCAGTGCAGCACTGGGGTGCTTCAAGCAGAAACCTTTCTATATGGTACGATGCTGGTGAAGGGGCGGTGCGGCGCACACTGATGTTGCCCTTCACCCAGCAGTGCGCACACCTTTTCCAGATTGTGTGCTGAAGTGCACACACTAGTGTGCCTACCCTTACCTTGCTCCAAAGTGATGCACACACTTGTGCATAGTCCTTTAACATGCTTTGTTTTAATACTCTAACCTTGGTTTAGACTTTAACCATCTTTGAACCATGTTTAGACATGTTTAAACCTTAGACAAATACCAACAAACTTACTTAGAGGTAGAACTTTAGTACCTAAATCTGCAGGATTTTCTTCCGTTGTGACTTTGTCCACATGAATGCATCATTTCATAAAATTTTCTTGAATAAAATGATACTGAACATCCACATGCTTAGTCCTCTCATGGAACACCGGTTCCTACACAAGTGCCACACACTTTGGCTATCCGAAGACACCACCACCTGCTCTTTTAGGACCTTCCACTCGTCCAACAACCCTTTGCACCACATAGCCTCCTTTATGGCTTCCATAGCCACTATGTACTCTGCCCTAGTTATTAAGAGTGCTACCACTGACTGTTACTGAGCCTTCAAATACCTCAACAACCACTTTATCCCAAGCCAAAGCTCATTTCCGAGATTACTCGCAAATCTGCTGAAAACACTAATTGCCTGAGAAATGTCGAGTCTAATGCTTACCATCATGAACATGACTAATCCAACCGCACTAAAGTAAGGAACTTTTTCCATTTCCATCTTCTCCTCATCTATTCCAAGACATTGTTCGCTAAAGAACTTGAAATGACCAGCAAGGGGAATCTTCACTGGTTTACCATCTTCTATAGAAAACTTAAACATCACCTTTTCTATATAGGAAGACTGAGAAATCTTCAACATGTTTTTCTCCCTTTCCCGAATTATTCTCATTCCAATGATCTTTTGTGCAAGCCCAAGATCCTTCCTCTTGAACTCCTCACTGAGTTGAAATGTCAACCTTTCTATCATATCCCTACTGTTCTCAACCAACAACATATCATCGACATAGATGAGGATAATCACCACTTCCTTCACCTTATGTCCAAGTGAGAAGGTTTCTGTGAAATCTATGCCTCCTCTTTGCGTGAACCCCTTTGTCACCAGCCTAGCCTTGTTCCGAAGTTCATCTCCTAGAGGGTTCCCTTTTTTGATCTTGTAAGTCCACTTACAATCCACAACTCTCTGTTTTTCTGGAATGTGTACTAATTCCCAAGAGTTGTTCTTCCTCAAAGAATGCATTTCTTCCTCCATAGCTAGCTTCCATCTTGACGAATCCTTACATCCCATGGCATCAATGTAAGTTTTTGGTTCCCTTATCCCTCCTTCTATCCAAGGAGTTGCTGCATTCGCAGCCCCAAAACCATATCTCGAATGTGGTCTGACCAGCCTTCTTTCCCGGTCCTTTGTGAGCTGATAGTCATTCTGACTTGCTGCATCATCCCCTTCTAGTTCAGTCTCCTCTCAAGTGTCTTGAGCTTGGCCTTCATCAATGGGCTCTACCTGGTCCGAACCCTCTTGCCTTTCTTGCTCTACCTGAACTGAATATTCCTTGATGCTATACTTCACAAATGTCGAACTGGTTTGCTCACTATCCCCTACAGGGTTAGTTTTCTCTAAATAGGGAAATAAATGCTCATTAAAAATGACATACCTACTTATTATGAGTTTAAATCTTTTTTGCTCTAAGAACCACAGCCTATACCCCTTAGCCCCTTCCCCATATCCTAGAAACACACACTTTCTAGACCTTGGGCTAAGTTTATCATCCTTTTGATGTGCAAACGTAGCACATCCAAAAGTTCTAAGGTTGTTCAACTTAGGGGGTTTACCACTCCACATCTCCTCGGGAGTCTTGAGCTCTAAAGCTCTAGAAGGTGATTGATGAGTGTCAAATATATCATATTTTGGCCCCTTGATTTACACTTGTTAGCTTAGGAATTTGTTACTTTGAGTTGTTTTACAGGTTTACAAGCACTCGGAAAAGAGTTTCACTAAAATTTCCAGAATTGCATGTACATATCAGTCATTTTTATTGATTTTACTATATTGATTTAGGAAGAACCAGAAGATGAGCCACATATTCTTGGAAACATCCAGATGTCTGTTTTCTGAGAAATTTTACGGCTCATAAAAATGATTTTTCTAGAGAAAGTTATGACAGTTTTAGTAGACAAAGGTCAGGCTGTGTGTGATTTTAGCGTGGCATATCAGTCAATTTTGTGGATTTTACGGTATTGATTCAGGAATAACCAGAAGATGGGCTATGTATTTTTGGAAATATCCGGATGTCTATTTTCTGAGGAATTTTATGGCTCATAAAAATGATTTTTCTAGAGAAAGTTATGGCAGTTTTAGTAGACAAAGGTCAGGCAGTGCACCATGCTGTGCTCGAGCGCACAAGACTATAATCGAGCGCACTCGGGCAATATCCCACATCGAATTTGATTCACATTACACTCTTGAGTTTCCATATAAAAGCTCAACCTCACTAAAGCAATTGGTGTGTAATCTGGAAGACTTCTGCTAGCATTCTGGTGGATTTCGAAGGCTTTGCTATCACGAGGGGAAGCGACGCCCAACGGCGAGTGGAATTTCTCCCAATGTATAGTCAGTTTTAATTTATTTCTTTTTTAGTTTTAAAGTTTAATGTTTAGCACTTTTATTGTGAACTTTAGTTTCATAATTATGAGAAGTTAAAATCTTCATCTAAGGTTGAAGATGAAGCCTCGCCATTGTTTGGCATAATATTTTCAGATTTGTTCATACAATTCTGATATTTTTAGTATAAATGTTCTGTTCAATTATTTGAGTAAAATCTTATGATTGATTGCTTTTAATTGTTAAATTGGATATTCCTTGTGTTTCATCTACCGAATACAGCGGATCATTCAAATTAGATTGGATATCCATTGTGATTTGTGAATTAAACGGATATATTTAATGGTTTTGGTTTAGTTTGGGTATTCGCCGTGATTTGTATAATGGTGGATGATGAGTCTTAAATATTGCATATTTTAGACCCTTAACTTATATTTGTTATGCTCTTAGTTAGTAGTATTTCACTTTATTTTATGTCTTTTTTGTGTTTTGTGTATTTTTACAGGTTTGTGGAGAAATTGAAGCATTTCAGGAGATGTGAAGCTTCAGGAGACATTGCGATCGATCGCACAAGATATGCGATCGAGCGCACCTGCCTACGAACGAGTGCATGGTCAACATCCCACATCAAAATATTTGAAGTTCAGTGCATCTGCGATCGATCGTAGCAGACATGCGATCGAGTGCACATGTGATCGTGCGCACAAGACATGCGATCGATCGTACCTGCGATCGATCGCACCACACTGCGATCGAGCGCACATGGCCAGTATCCCACATCGAATCTGCAACCCATATTGCTCCGGGACTCCCCCTATATAAACACCATCTGGCCTCATCATTCGGGTGCAATTCTTTGTGCCATTGGGTACAATTCCTGGGCCACTTTGGTGTTAACCGGTGGACATCTGCTAGTATTCTGGTGGATCCCGTAGGCTTTGCTACCACGAGGGGAAGCGCCGCCCATCAGCGAGTGGAATTTTTCCCATGTAAAGTTATTTATTTCTTTTTATTTAGTTGTTTTAGTTTAATGTTTAGCACTTTTATTATGAATTGTAGTTTCATAATTATGAGTGGCTAGAATCTTCAGCTAAGGTTGAAGATGAAGCATCGCCGTTGTTTGGCATAGTAGTTCAGAATTGCTTGTACAATTCTGACAATTTTTAGTATAAATGTTCTATCAATTATTTGAGTTAATCTTATGATTGATTGAGTTTAAATTGTTCTGTTGGATATTCCTTGTGTTTCATCTGATGGATACATTGAATTGTTTTCAATTAAATTTGATTTCCTTTGTGATTTGTTAAGAGCGGATACATTGGACGCTTTTGGTTTAATTGGGATATTCTTTGTTTTTTGTCTTATAGTTGGATTCATGGATGTTTTGATAGACTATATTTTTAGGACATATATGCTTAAATTTGGTGGGGTGGATTCGGAAACCTTAGTGTTTTTATTATTAGTTTTAAAAATCAATTTAGTTTAGTTTTAATTTGTTTTACAAGATCATTCAAATTTCGGAACTAGGTTAAGATAAAGTTAGTTTAGATTAAATTATATTTTCACAATGCAGTTCCCTGTGGATTCGACCTCGCACTTGCACAACACTATATTGCAAACGACTCGTGCGCTTACAAGTAAATTAAAACTCACAACAAGTTTTTGACGCCATTGCCGGGGAATTGTTTGGTTTGTGAAAATTTTTTGTCTTAATTAATTTTATTTTTCTACTAGTTAGTTATCATTTTTTATATAAATATATAAATAAATAAATAAATAAATGTGGATGAATCCAGCGCCGGTTTCACAGTCTTTAGAGGACACCCTCAAGGATTTCATTAAAATGACCGGCCCGTCTCTCAATGCTTCCAACACATTCAATGTTGATAGCTGTTCCATCTGTGCTAGTCCTCTGCATTTAGCACAGAATTATCCATCAATGTCGGCTTTTGCCGAGTATCCCATGGAACAAATGAATGCTTTCAATGACTGTTGTTGGCAATCAAATGGATCTTGCTCCGAAACATACAATCCAAGGTGGTGGGACCACTCTAATTTTTCATGGACGCAAAACCAACTAAGGAATCAGGGAGGAGACCCTTATCAAGATCACAATCAATACCCTCCCGAATTTCCTCCACCAATTCCAAGTTATGGTCACTCAGCTTATCCAGCACCATCACCTGCTTACCAAGCTCCCATTCAAGCGCCAGCGTCGGTTTCACAGTCATTAGAGGACGCTCTCAATGATTTCATGAAAACGACTAGCCAATCTATGAGTGAAGTGAGGAGTGCAACAATAGAACACACCCAAGCGATTGCCAAGCTAGAGAGTCAAATGGATAAAATCGCAAGTTTCGTGGGTGAAGGAGAAGAAGGAACGTTCCCCAGTCAAACTGATCCTAACCCAAAGGAATAGTTTGCGGTGGGAAATTCATCAACTCCTATGCATTGGCAGGAACAAGTGCAATCAACTGTCCCATACTTGTCTGGGAGACAAGTGTACAATCAAGTGGAAGAGAACCCTGCTATGCACCTAGGGCAAGAAAGTGGCAACAATGAGAAGAGAGATGCTGAGCCATCTACAGCCACTCGTATTATTAAGGATCTCTCTAGGTCATCTTTACCTAAAACACCTTACCTTGAGAGGCTACAAGCACCCAAGAAAGAAGGGAAGTCTGAGGACATTATGGAGGCATGCTCTGCTCAGTTTGAAGAGAATTCGGATTTAGATAAGTTACTTGAGCAAGCAAATATTATCTTGGAGTCTGCTCCTCGGGAGAGTAGTACGACAGAGGAGACTATGGATGAATCCCGCATTGAGGACCCCTTGGAGGCATGCTTTGCTCACTTTGGAGAGGACTTGGGTTTAGATAAGTTACTCGAGGAAGTGAATGCCATTTTGGAGTCTAATCCTCGAGAAAGTAATGAGACAGAGGAGACCACAACACCTGAAGCCCCCAAGAAGGAACTTCAGCCTTTATTGGACAATCTTAAGTATAAGTTCCTAGGTCCAGCAGATTCTTTGCCTATAATTATAGCTTTAGATTTGGGTGATGCTCCAGATGAGAAATTATTGGACGTCTTAAGAGAGCATAAGAAAGCTATAGGCTGGACCATTGAGGATGTCAAGGGAATCGACCCCTCGTTGGTAATACACACGATACAGTTGGAGGAGAATGCCAAGCCATCGAGGGAGCCACAAAGAAGGCTCAACCCTGCTATGCAAGAGGTTGTGAGGGCAGAAGATATTAAGCTATTAGAGGCAGGGATCATTTATCCCATCTCTGATAACAAGGGGGTGAGCCTGATTAAAGTCGTGCCCAAACGTGCTGAATTGACGGTAATAAATAAAGACGACGAGTTGGTTCCAACTCGAGTGCAGTCAAGATGGAGAAAGTGTCTAGACTACCGTAAATTGAATACTGCCACTAGGCCTGATCATTTTCCATTCCCATTTATTGATCAGATGGTGGAGCGCTTAGCTGGGCATGTTTACTAATGTTGGGTCTGGCTGAAGACGTTAAACTTAGCGCTCATGGGAGGCACCCCACAGCTTATCTTTTCTGTTTATTTATTATTTCACATTTTTATGATTGATGTTTGTTTCCAGTATTTTTTGTTTTCCAGTTTTTATTTTTATTTTTCAGGGACAATGCATACTTCAGTTCAAGTTTGGGAGTATGCTATGAGCCATACCAGTCCAGATAGTTCTCCATATCTCAGGTCAGCTCTTTCCATATTAGTCACACATTGGGGTCAATGTATAATTTAAGTTTGGGGGTATAGGAGACACATCACACACTTTGTCCTAATTTGTTGTCTTTTCGTCATAAAGATAAATGCATGCTCATGTTATCGTGAAATTTTGGTTGATCTGAACATTTTCTGTGATGTGATGTCATTGGTGAGCTTAACATTTTGAACACATGATCTGGTGATAAATTTTAAAATTTAGTTACTTACCTTAGGCATTTGAGAATTCACATGTTTGACCTAATCTAACACGAGCACATTAGCACAAATTATGTGAGGTATGACATGCGAGTTTAATGTGTATGTTTCCTTATCTTAACTGAAATTGGATGACTTGTTGGATGAACACTTGGGCATAGAAAAGCATAAAAAAAAAAAATTACTACTAACATTTATAATGATCATCATCAATAAACTTTCCACTGAGTAACTGGACCTCTTGCCTCAGTAAGCAGTGAGTGTTCACGTCAAAAGGTGAGAATTTTATTCATAATGATCATTGCGAAACTTTTCGCTGAGTAAATGGACCTCTTGCCTCAGTAAACAGTGAGTGTTCATATCAAAAGTTGGAATTTTGCTTGGTAGTATTAAGGCTGGTTTAATTTCGTAGCCTTTTTGACTCGAGTTAGTAAGTCCTTAGGGGTGTCTTTACACCTAATGCCCTAAAACCATCTGGTTTGGGAGTCATTGACTCAACACTCGCTACATGGGTCAATTAGAAAGCTTAAAGGAATTAAACATAGCCGTGCCTTATTATAATAATAAAAAATAAATAAAAAAAACTATGCCTTTTTCGTTCATTTTGATGGGAAATTCGATGAAACTTGAGACATGGAGACCTTACACATTAGAGTTACTTGGAAGCTTCATTTTTATATGCTAATTCACCTTACACTGATTCAAGCTTGTGATGCCTTAACCTGCCTTTTGTAAGTAATTAGATTTTAACTTTTCTATTCATTGCGAAGATGGGTTTACCTTTTTAAGCTTGCTCATGAATGAATATCTTGGTGATGTGTGCTCCTTAAATTTTTTGGATACCATGAGTGATGAACTTATCTTTATGTTCTTTGTTTTTCATTGAGTCTTTTATTTTGTTTTGCTAAGGGACTAGCAAAATATAAGTTTGGGGGTATTTGATGAGTCTTAAATATTGCATATTTTAGACCCTTAACTTATATTTGTTATGCTCTTAGTTAGTAGTATTTCACTTTATTTTATGTCTTTTTTGTGTTTTGTGTATTTTTACAGGTTTGTGGAGAAATTGAAGCATTTCAGGAGATGTGATGCTTCAGGAGACATTGCGATTGATCGCACAAGATATGCGATCGAGCGCACCTGTGCTCGACCGCACTTGCCTACGAACGAGCGCATGCTCAACATCCCACATCGAAATATTTGAAGTTTAGTGCATCTGCGATCGATCGTAGCAGACATGCGATCGAGCGCACATGCGATCATGCACACAAGACATGCGATCGATCGCACCACACTGCGATCGAGCGCACACGGGCAGTATCCCACATCGAATCTGCAATCCATATTGCTCCGGGACTCCCCCTATATAAACACCATCTGGCCTCATCATTCGGGTGCAATTCTTTGTGCCATTGGGTATAATTCCTGGGCCACTTTGGTGTTAACCGGTGGACATCTGCTAGCATTCTGGTGGATCCCAAAGGCTTTGCTACCACGAGGGGAAGCGCTGCCCATCAGCGAGTGAAATTTCTCCCATGTAAAGTTATTTATTTCTTTTTATTTAGTTGTTTTAGTTTAATGTTTATCACTTTTATTATGAATTGTAGTTTCATAATTATGAGTGGCTAGAATCTTCAGCTAAGGTTGAAGATGAAGCCTCGCTGTTGTTTGGCATAGTAGTTCAGAATTGCTTGTACAATTCTGAAAATTTTTAGTATAAATGTTCTGTCAATTATTTGAGTTAATCTTATGATTGATTGAGTTTAAATTGTTCTGTTGGATATTCCTTGTGTTTCATCTGATGGATACATTGAATTGTTTTCAATTAAATTGAATTTCCTTTGTGATTTATTAAGTGCGGATACATTGGATGCTTTTGGTTTAATTGGGATATTCTTTGTTTTTTGTCTTATAGTTGGATTCATGGAATGTTTTGATAGGCTATATTTTTAAAACATATATGTTTAACTTTGGTGGGGTGGATTCGGAAACCTTAGTGTTTTTATTATTAGTTTTAAAAATCAATTTAGTTTAGTTTTAATTTGTTTTGCAAGATCATTCAAATTTCGGAACTAGGTTAAGATAAAGTTATTTAGATTAAATTATATTTTCACAACGCAATTCCCTGTGGATTCGACCTCGCACTTGCACAACGCTATATTGCAAACGACTCGTGCGCTTGCGAGTAAATTAAAACTCACAACAGTGGATTCATAGAATGATTTGATAGATTATTTTTATATATAACATGAAAATATATGCTTTACTTTGGTGGGGTGGATTCAGAAACCTTAGTATTTTTATTATTTGTTTCAAATCAATTTAGTTTAAGTTTATATTTCTTTGCAAAAATACAATCCAAAATTTGGAACTAGATTAAAATAGGGGTAGTTTAGATAAAAATATATTTTCACAACGCAATTCCATGTGGATTCGACCTCGCACTAGCACAACACTATATTGCAAATGACTCGTGTGCTTGCGAGTAATTTAAAACTCACAACAAGTTTTTGGCGCCATTGCCGGGGATTTGTTTTGTTTGTGAAATTTTTGTCTGAATTGATTTTATTTTTCTACTAGTTTAGTTAGCATTTTTGTTTTATTTTTCTTTTGCTATTTTATTTTAGTTTATTTGTTTCTATTTGCAATTGCCCATAAAAAATTAAAAATAAACTAAAAATAAAAAAATGTGGATGAATCCAGCGCCGGTTTCACTGTCTTTAGAGGACACCCTCAAAGATTTCATGAAGATGACCAGCCAATCCATCAATACAACCAATACATACAATGATGATAAATGTTCCATCTGTGCTAGTCCTATGCATTTAGCACAGAATTATCCATCTGTGCCAGCTTTTGCCGAGTATCTCATGGAACAAATGAACGCTTTCAATGACTATCGGTGGCAATCAAATGGATCTTACTCCGAGACGTACAATCCAGGGTGGTGGAACCACCCTAATTTTTCATGGAAGCAGAACCAACTGATAAATCAGGGAGGAGCCCCTCATCATGCTCACAATCACTACCCTCCTGGATTTCCTCCACCAGCTCCAAGTTATGGTCGCTCAGCCTATCCAGCACCATCACCCGCTTACCAAGCTCCCACTCAAGCGCCAGTGTTGGTTTCACAATCATTGGAGGACGCCCTCAAGGATTTCATGAAGATGACCAGCCACTCCATTAGCGAAGTAAGGAGTGCATAAATAGTAAACACCCAAGCGATTGCCAAGATAGAGAGTCAAATGGATCAAATCGCAAGTCACGTGGGTGAAAGAGAGAAGGGAAAGTTCCCCAGTCAGCCCGTGCCAAACCCGAAGGGACAGTTTATGGTTGAAAATTCATCGACTCCTACGCACGAACAGGAACAAGTGCAATATATTGCCACATTGAGGTCTAGGAGACAAGTGGACAATTGAGTGGAAGAGAACAATGCTATGCAGCAAGGCCAAGACAGTGGCAACAAGGAGAAGAAAGATGATGAGCTATCTTCAGCCACACCTACTATTAAGGATCTTCCTAGATCGTTTGTACCTAAAGTGCTTTACCCTGAGATATTACAAGTGCCCAAGAAATGAGGGCAGTCTGAGGACATTGTGAAGGCATGCTTTGCTCAGTTTGGAGAGGATTTGGATTTGGATAAGCTACTTGAGCAAGCAAATGCTATCTTGGAGTCTGCTCCTCGAGAGAGCAGTAAGACGGAGGAGACTGTGGGTGAATCAAGCATTGAGGACCCCCTAGAGGCATACTTTGCTTAGTTTGGAGAGGATTTGGATTTGGATAAGTTGCTTGAGCAAACAAATGCTACTTTGGAGTCTGCTCCTTAGAAGAGCAGTGTAACGACCCATCCCGGGTTGGCCACCCCCGAAACAGTGTCATCACATTTTGAAAATATCAGCACGACACATATATGCAACAACAAAATATAAATAACACCAAAAGAAATTTTACATCAATCTGATCGTTAAATATTCTATACAATGTAAAATGCATAAATATTTACAAATAAATTTTTCATTTCATTTTATTTTCTCATTAGTCTGAGGATGTTGACACGCACGTGGCTTACAGAAAATGATTTCTTTTGAACTTCAACTCACCAAACTATTTGTCATACTTGATACCTGAAAAATCAATGTACAATGAGGAGTGAGCTTCACAAGCTCAATGAATTAAATTTACTAGAAGTACTCATTTGTATAAACAGTCTTTTAAAATTTAAATCACTTTATATCTCATGCACTTGATACTAGCACTCTACTATCACTATACCTGTCAAAATATCAATTCTCTATCAATCTCTTCCTCTTATTTATTTGTTCACCTCAAGATTGTCAATCATCTCATAATTACCTCGCAATGAGGGTCACAACATAAAGTCTATCATTTAGATAGTTCTTATCACCAAAAAAATAACACACCACACCTCAGCATTTAAATCATCTTATCGTCATAACTGTCTCTTTCTGTAAGACTCAACCATCTATAGTCATATTCACAATAATACACCACACATTACCATTTCAATAATCTTATTTTCATAACTGTCTCTTTCTATGAGACTCATCCATCTATGATTAAATTCACAATAACACATCACATATCAACATTTCAATAATGCAAGTAATAATTAAAGCAGATGCAATGCATGAATGCATATGATGGGAACATCTTCCCACATGTCGACAGGTTGTTATTATCTTAGACCGGTCCTTTCCCGGTTCTTTACTTTGCAGTTTGTCCCGGCTGTCACGGAATTTTCTCAGCATATACCGGCTGACACGGTGTCCCTTTTAATTCCAGCATGTACTGGCTGTCATGGTTATTTCATTAGACCAACCCCTTCCCAGTTCTTTTCTTTCTCATTTAATGTATATACATATGAACAATGATATGAAATATGCATTTGAACAGTAATATAAAATAAAATAAAAAACATGAACTCAAAATATCTAAATTGACTATCCTGATTTTTCTCAAATTATATAAAAATTTCACTAAAATCCCCTCATCCCAAATCACATCACAACATCCATTAAAGCTTGTCAAGATCCACTAAATTTCATCCCAATTCACATCAAATCATCCATCAAAGTTTGTCAAGATCCACTAAAACTTATCTCATCAAAATTCGTATCTAAACATCAATATAACTCATCAAGAATTTAATTATCACCATCATTATTAAATTAACCAATTATTCTAATAATATTCCTTCTCACATAATAATTTTTCTACATGTCTAATATTCATATCATATCTATCAACCAAATCTTTATCTAACACAAAAATATAAGTTAATAATTTATTTTAATATTATTACTAAATATTTGACTTTTATTTAGACTACTTAAAGTAAATTCAACTCACTATGTAGCTCTTAAAGCTACCCGTGGATCACCTCCTTGCCCTTTCTGTTTATCTCAGAAATTCCCCTGATTGTAGATCATCAACACCTGACTTCATATTTAAATAAATTTTCTAATTTATTCTTCAATTCGATATAAACCACACACTTTGAAAATTCTCACTTTGAATTTAGGGAACTTCATAAATGTCAGAAATTCAAAAATAACCATTACATTATTACTTTTTGTTTTTCTGATAGCTTTTCATGATTCTCTATGAAATTCCGCAGAAAACTCCTCCAAAATTTTGATCTTTTAGCATTTCTTTGAGTCCCCAAATGTTTAGAGAAAAAACGAGAGATTGAAAGAAACTGAACGAAATCGTTCAGCTATGAATATGTTTGCATATATATAAACTTTCTTTGCTTTAACAGCCCCCTTTTTACATTTCTTGGGCTGCTACGCACAGGGGCATTTGGCATTCATGCAGAATGCATTTCTTTCTCTTTTATTCTTTTAGCAGCAGGTGGCAACACCTGCTGCCATGTTTTTTGACTTTTAAGTTTTTTTTTTTTTTACTTTTTGATTTTTTGACTTTTTGACTTTTATTTTTCTTTTTTTTCTTTCTTCTAGACGTCCAGACCAATTTTTATTTTTTTCTTTTAATGATGTTCACGTCTTAGGAATTTTTTTTTCTTCAAAAGAATTATTTTATTCAGTACTAAATCTTTCGTGTAACTATATTATTTAAACTTCATGTCATATTTATTAAATTACTTATTTACCTATACTTTACAAATACGGGTATTACAATTCTACCCACCTTACAAAAATTTTGTCCTTGAAATTTCTTTACTTTGCTCCAGAAACAATTGTGAATAACACCTCTTCATAATTGTCTCGCACTTTCACGTAATCTCTTCAACATCTTTATTCCGCCACATAACTTAAACATTATTTTATTACACAAAACTTGTTCTTTTTTGTCTAAAATTCTCATACTGGTATAAAAACCCAAACTTTCTGAATTTCTATAGCTTAGCTCAAACTATTATATTATTCATCGTGTAAACACTTTCTTAAAAGTGAAACATGAAATATGTTATGCCACTGCTTCAACTCTGGAGGCAAATCCAAGCTATTCACAACTAGTCCAACTTTCCCAACCACCTCACAAGGTCCCACAAATCTCATATTCAGCTTTCATTTCCTATTTAAATCTCAATACACCTTTGCATTGAGATATTTTTTCAATACACCCAATCACCTACTTGAAACTTAAGAGATCTCCTTTTATTATTAGCATAGCTATTCGGTCTACTCTGTGCTGCTTTACGATTCTCTCTAATCAATTTGATCCTTTTAGCTGTTAACTCAATGATTGATGGATCAGATATATTCTTCTCTCTCTCTCATTTCTTCCAAATATATAAGAGTTCTACACCTCCTACCATAAAATGTCTCAATCGGTGCCATCCAATACAAATTTGATACTATGCTTAATGGTGCTCCATATAATCTTACAATCTCAGCTACATCATTCTTCAATCTTGACCACCAGAAGTTTTGTCTCCATCCTCTATACATCTTATTGTTACTTGATTGCATCAAATCTACATCATCATGTACTTATCTCATTAACTCCTTTCTCAACTTCGCATCATTGGGAATACTATTTCTATGTTCCAAGACCAAGATACCATCATTTCAAATTTTTGAACTTATATTTCTTTCTAGTAAGCACTTAATGCTTAATTTTTTTCTATCTCTTCATCTCTGCCTTACATCTCTAAAGCATTTTACTATGGATGGTTATACAACTACATTCTTTATCTATGATCCTCTACCATTGTTATTCAACTTCATTCTTATCTCTTTTAAATCTATCATCACATCAGGACTCCCAATAACAGTTAAATTTCTTATAGACTTTCTACTCAATGCTTCAGCTATTACCCTCGCATTTTTCTAGATGATAGTGACTTGTACAATAATAGCCACTAGTCAACTCCGCCCACTTTTTTTTGCCTCAAATTCAACTTTTTCTGGGTAGGTAAGTATGTCAAACTCTTATAACCCATGAATATCTTACAAGTGATTCCATACAAATGATGTCTCCAATCTTTAAAGTAATCAATATGGCAGCCAACTCTAAGTCATGAGTATGGTAATTTTTATCATGAATCTTCAATTGCCTGGAAGTATGGACCACAGCTTTCCTATGTTACACATATCCTAATCATTGATGTGACACATCACTATACACCACAAATCCTCCATCACCAGAAAGAAATACCAATACTGGAGCTATAGTCAATTTCACCTTTAGTAATTGTAAATTTTTCTCGCGCTTCCCTCACCATACAAATCATATCTCTTTCTTGGTCAGTCTATTCAACAGTATTATCATAGTAGACCAAATTCTGAAAGAATCTTCTATAATATCCAACTAACCCCAAGAAGGTTTTAATCTCAGTCACATTAGTTGGTCTCTCCCAACTTAATAGTGCCTTTGCCTTTTGTAGATCATCTGTTATGCCATTTCCCGATATTACATATTCCAAGAAAGTTATTTTATTCAATCAACATTCACACTTAGAGAACTTTGTATATAATTTCTCTTTCCTCAGAATCTCCAACACACTGTCTAATTGTTTCACATGTTGTTCTTCCTCCTTAAAATACATCAGGAAATCAAATACAACCATAAACTTGTTAAGATATGGTTTAAACACTCGATTCATCAAGTCCATGAATGTTTCTGGAACATTAATCAACTCAAATGGCATCACCAGAAACTTATGACCATCACGTGTCATAAAAGCAGTCTTAAACATGTCTCATTCTTTTATTATCAAATGGGTGATAACCTAATCTCAAATATATCTTAGAAAATACTTTCACTCCTTGCACTGCTCAAACAATTTATTTATCTTGAGTAAAAGATCTTTGTTCTTATTCAACTATCTGTAGTCTATACACACTTTTATCGTTCCATCTTCCTTCTTCACTAACAACACCTGACTCCCCAAATATATTATGTCAGATAAATTGTTTATCCACAAATTCTTAAAATGGTATGTTCAACTCTCTCAATTCAGCTGACATCATTCTGTAGGGGGCTATTAAATATATGTGATGATCCTAGTATCACATAAATAGAAAAATTTATCTCTCTACTTGGAGGCAACCTAGACAACTCATCAAGAAATTATATTAGAATAATCTTTTACCACTAAGATTTATTCTAACTTCCTATTTTCCTTTCTATGATCCATTATGTATGCTAAATACTCCTCTCAACCTTTCTTCAATCATCTCCTAGTGGTCAGAGAAAAATAGGATAGTTTGAGAGTATCTTATGTTCTCCCTGAAAGTTAAACTCTTTATATCCATATCTTGAACACTACATTCTTTCTGAAACAATCAACCATATTCAAAGATAATAAATCAATTTCAGATTTTCTATCACTGATACAAATCACACCACCTTCGTATACATTTATGATTTTCATTCTATCTCTAGTGAGAATTTTAACAAAAAATTATGGTATCCAAGGGCTAATACATACTTCAACAGACTTCATATAAATACTAGATGCAAAAGAATGGGTTGTACCGAGATCAACCAAGATTGATATATCCACATTTTCTATATACAAGGCACCTCAAATTAAAACAATTATGGGATAAAATATATCTCTGACAAACTTCTATCTCTCAATCATATGTCAGATTACCACTTCTCCTTAGTGGCATACTTACTCCTTCTGCTATGACTCCCAGTTCTTATAACCTGTCTCCCAAATCTAAGGGTCCCACCAATAGTATTATGAGCTACAGAAATAATAGATCTTGTTTTCTTCTGACTCTATACCTCAGTTCCCTATGACAAGGAACGCCGCATTTGGGGTGGTCTCTCACCCTGTACACTCAGACTACCACTACTTCTATAGCCTTTATGTTTAAGACTCTTTTAATCAATTTTTTTTATTTTATATATATATATATATTTTTTTTCTTAAACTCTATCACACATCTCTCAATCTGAAATGGTTTATCCACCAATCTGACATAATTCATATGCCTCATGTACGATAGTATTGATCAAACCTTAAAACACAATTCATCTATGAACTTTTTACACTTTTTCTCCTTTGGGTATACCATTTTCGGTTCAAACCTCGACAAAGCCACAAATCTCCTATCATACTGAGCCACAATCAACACACTTACCCCAAATAAATAAAATTTCTATTTTGTTGGGCTCTAAAGGTCTAAAGAAAGTATCTATCAAGGAAAACCTCCTTAAACCTATTCCAGGTTAAAAGTCTAACAACATCTGCACTTACCCTAGGAAGAATATCCTTTCATCATTCTAAAACTTCTCTTTCTAACTCAAATGAAACAAAAGTGATCATCTACCCATCAGTTACCGGTAAAGTACCAAATAATCTCTCTACAAGTATCTCCTTAAACTTAGGCTTAAAATAATTTATAGATCTTTTAAACAACACCGCATTCAACTTAACAATCTCCCTGCATCTTATGCACAACTCACTTTTTCCCCTTTTTAAACATTCATCATTACTGGATTAACAACCTCAAACACTGTCATAGTCTGTTCATCAAGTCTATGCTACAGGCTATCAACTCTATCATCTATTACATTTATTTTCTCATGAGCATGTGTAAGAGCTTATCTTAGCTCATCTCTTTCAACTTCAGATTCTCTCACACCTTTACCAATATCAATTATATTGTCAACACGTTCCTTTCTAGGAACCATAAATTCATACTCATCCTCGACTTGTCAAAAAAAAATATTAGGACCTACCACGCCTTCTCAAATCAACCACTCTAACTCTTGCTCTATTGTGCCACGTGATATCCTCAGACTGTTCATTAAAATATAATTTATTTTAATCTTTCACTTTCTTTCTTTTTATGTAGTCTACAGAATCATAAAACCTAATGTTCTGATACCAAAATTGTAATGACTCATCCCGTGTTGGCCACTCCCGAAACGGTGTCATCACATTTTGAGAATCTCAGCACGACACATATATGCAACAACAAAATATAAATAACACCAAAAGAAATTTTACATCAATCTGATCATTAAATATTCTATACAACGTAAAATGCATGAATATTTACAAATAAAATTTTCATTTCATTTTATTTTCTCATTAGTCTGAGGATGTTGTTGTGCGTTTATCCACTTAAATAAATAAGTAAATAATCGCACTTGTTTTACTTGCAAGTGCACAAGGTCAACAGTGTAGTATAGTGTGCGAATGTAAGATCATCTCCACAGGGATTGGTAAAGTTCAATTTAGAATTATATTCGCAATATAAAATGATAGAAATAATAAAAGTTTTGAGAAATAATAAAGATAAAATACTAAGGATAAAAGCGTAGGGACTTGATATCCACCACTAATTATGCTACCACAATATAACAGTATGCCAATGCTTTATTCATGCCATGTATACCTACTGGTTGCCAACCTAAGGGCATGGTATCTACTCCTTAAGCTATTGATTTCCCTAAGCAACGAGTTAGGCATGGTATTTACTCTAACTCTTTTCTTCCTTAAGGGATTCAGCATGGTATCTGCTTGAGTTGTTCCTTAAGAAAACATAAGTACTATGGAAATCGACAACCACATGAGACCTAGGGCATGGTATCTACTCCCGGTTTCCCATGTTGATTAACCCGGGTATCCGGATAAGATATCCCTTGTTACTAATGTTAGACCCAGGACTCGGTCATCCAAATTGATCTAACTAACAAGTCCATACCACATGCACATATTGATCAGACATATACATATGAGGAATTTAAATAAAAGTAGGTATTAATCAAGTTTAAGCAACACAACATAAATATCGCAAGGCGCGAATACTAAATTTATTGAGTAAACATAATTAGGGCTTCAACCAAGCCCTACTAAGAATTTAATTACACATAATAAAATAAAAAAGAAAGAAGAAACCCGAGAGAAGAGTCGTCAATTTCGCTCCACGGTCTCCTTCTCCAAGCTAAAGCAAAAGATAAAAGAATGGATATAAGAAGTGATCCCCCCAAGAGGTGATGCCTTTTGTGTGTGATTTACAAGTGTATTTATAGGTCTTTGAAAAGTCCTAATCGGCTCATGAGTTCCTAAACTTTCCTAAAACGCAAAACTCCTTTATTTCCAAAATAGGGTTATTTCCAAAACAGGGTTCTACAGTTTACTGTTCACGCCCGTACATGTGCGCTCGATCGCATATGTGGTGCGCTCGATCGCAATGCTGCGCTCGATCGCACAGAGGAGTGCGCTCGATCGCAATTTAGCCAGCAGCTGCTCTAGGATTTCCAGATTTATTCCTTTAAGTGCCAAAAATGCTTCTTTTTCTCCAAGACCCTATAAAAACGTGTAAAACACAAAAGTGAAGTAAAATAGACTAAAACATATAGATAAAGAACTTAATAAATGTAAATTAAAGGGCTTAAATATGAATATTTAAGCTCCTATCACACCCCCAAACTTACATATTGCTAGTCTCTTAGCAATACAAAGCCAAAAACTAAATGAAAAACAAAGACGCAAAGATAAATCCAATGCTCATGGTATCCAACAAAAGTTTAGGTTTCACACAAAACTATGATGCTCATTCATGAGCAAGCTTAACAAGTATAAACACATCTTTGTAATGAATACGAGTTTTGAATGCAAATCACTTTCATGAGGCAGGTTAAGACATCACAAGTTTAACTGAGTGTGTGGTGGACTAGCACATAAAAGATTGGGTTTCCAAATAATTCTAATGTGTAGTGTTTCGATGACTCAAGATTCACAAAATTTTCTATTAGAATCAACAATGATGGCATAGATTTTCTTCTTTTCTTTTATTTGTGAGATTTTTGCCAAGTTAGTTCCCTTAAGCTTTCTATTTGACTCGTGTAACGAGCGTTTAGCCAATGACTCCCAAACCAGATGGTTTTAGGGCATTAGGTGTAGAAACACCCCTAAGGGCTTACTAGCTAGAGTAAAAAAGGCTACGAAACTAACTGATCTTAATGCTACCGATCAGAATATTCCACCTTTTGACGTGACACTCACTGCTTACTGAGGCAAGAGGGCCAGTTACTCAATGGAAAGTTCTTTTTAATGATCTTTAGGAGCATTTTTTTTTCTTTTCTTTTTTAGCAATAATGAACTTTTTTTATTTTCCTATGCCACCGCATTAATCTAATAGGTCATCTGGTTCACAGTCAAGCAAAAGAAACATACAAATCAAAATTACATGTCATACCCCACACAACTATGTGCTAATGTGCTCATGTTTAGTTTAAGTCGAACTTGTGAATCCTTAAATGCCTAAAAGAAAGTGATTATGGTTCAAAACTTAATTATTGGCCCATATATTCAAGGTGTTAAGCTCACTTATGAAGTCAAATCATATTGTTTGTTTAGAACACCCAAAAATTTTGGAACGGAATGAACATGTATTTATCTATGAAAAACAACAAAACAAAAAAAACTGGGACAAGGTGTGTGTGAATGTGTCTCTCATACCCCCAAACTTAAATTATACATTGTCCCTAATGTGTGAATAACAAGGAAAGAGCTGACCTGGGAGATGGAGAACTAGCTAGGTTGGCATGGCTCATAGCATACCCCCAAACTTGAACGGATGCACACATTGTCCCTAAAAAATAAAAACTGACATAATACGGGAAAACAAGAAGTAATAAAAATAAATAAATAACAATAAATACGTAAAATAATAAAAATAAAAGGATAAGCTGTGGGGTACCTCCCATGAGCGCTAAGTTTAACGTCTTCAGCCGGACCAAACCTTATTTTTCCCCAAAACTACGAGTGGCAGCAGCTAGCATAGGAAATGTCTTATTCTCTCCCATATAAGCATACGGTAAGTGCTCTGACAACTGCTTGAATTCCAAGTTAGGTGCCTGTACAATAGAAGGGAAAATAATATTAGTAGGCACATGATGGTCAAATGGATCGGTGTACTTACTTGGATGCTTTGGAAAGACCTCAAGGAGGTGCATAGTGTCAATGATGTCATCAGTAACATCCTTGCATTGGGGCTCAATATCCGATCTTGGGACACTATAGATAAGAGCAGTTTCTATTGGATCAACGTGATGGACCTGAAAAGTTTCCTCAACAACACTTTGCGTCATGCATACATTAAAACATTTTGTATTATCTGGGGGTAATTTTAATGCATTATATATTTTGATTTTAACCTTCTCACTATTTACCTTCTCCATCTCACTTACCTTGGATATGGATGCTTGTGTAGGCTCATCAGTTTCAATGATCTTACTATTTGTTAGAGTTGTCACGACATTTAGTTGCTGATGTTCTCTTGGAGTAGGTAGTGGTTGGACTGGAAGTTCACCCAACTTTCTTTCACTTAGCTCCTTAGCCAATTGCCCCATTTGTTCCTCGAGTCTTTGAATGGCTTGCTCATGTTTTGTAGTGGTTTGTCATTGCTCAGCCATGAACTGTTCTTGTGAAGTCATCAATTGCCTCATAAGACTTTCTAAGTCATTATTTTCTGATTTCGGCACTGGTTGGGCTGCTGGTTGGAAGTATTGGTGCTGTTCATGAACATTTTGAGTGTTGCTCCATGAGAGGATGGGGTGGTTCTGCCATCCAGGATTGTAGGTATTTGTATATGTGCTGTTCGGTCCCTCATAATTTGCTTGCTCTTGATCTGTAGTTGAATGCAGAGGACAAGTATAAGTATTATGATCAAAATAAGAGCATATAGCACATACCTGGCGTTGTGTAGCCTGTGGTCTAGGTGAGTTATTCTGATCAGCCATGGCTTTTATGAGCATATCTAGCTTTCTTTCCATAGTAGCCATCTGATTCGAAGATCCATCATTGAAGCTCACCTCATACATACCCTTGCTTTTAATTCCTTGTCTACCTTTCGAGGAGAATTGTTGGGTGTGCTCACTTAATGTCTCAAACAGCTCCATGGCTTCTTCACTAGTCTTCTCCATCAGCACACCTCCACAACTGGAATCCACTACACCTTGATTTATGCCAGTCAAACCTTCATAGAAAGCTAGGACCAGCTCATCTTGAGGTAAGTTGTGATGTGGACATTTGAGTAGCAGCTCATTAAAGTGTCCCCATGCCTCGAAGAAAAGGTCTTCATCCCTCTGTTGGAAGGATTGAATCTCCTTCTTCATATGCCTTGTCTTTTGGGCTGGAAAAAATTTCCTTAGAAATCTATTGGATAGCTCTTCCCAAGTATAGATGGAATCTACAGGCAATGAATGATACCACATTTTAGCATTATCTTTTAATGAAAAAGAGAAAAGAATTAACCTGATTCCCTCTTGATCTAGGCCCCGAATATGCTGGAACTTGCAGAGATCACAGAATTCTCGAAGGTGCAAGTGTGGATCCTCAGCAGGTGTACCCCTAAAATGAGTCAAGGCACTAAGTATCTCCGGAGATATGTAATAATTTTCTTCCACCTTAGGTTGATATGCAATGCATGAAGGATGGTTGAGGTTCTGTGGAATGAAGGATTGCTTCATAGGTCTCCGTTTTGGTGGCAGTTGGTTGTAAAGCTGTTCCATTGGTGCTTCACCCTCAAATTCTTCTTCTCTCTCTTCGAAGTTGTTTCTAGGCCTCTTTCGAATGATCTGCTCACTTTCTATATCAAGTGAAAGGATGGTTGGGTTCCTCACTCGAAGCCCTTGCATGAATCAACATGAATACCTTAGTGCAGCAGCTTCAGTACTGCTGCTCGGGTAGTCTCTGGACTATTTGCGCTCGAGTGCTCTAAGCACTGCGCTCGATCGCACTTAGGTTTGCACTCGATCGCAGTGCCAGAATTAGCACTGATGCACACCTAAAACTGAAAGAAAGAAAATAACAAAAACGAAGAATTAAGTTAGATAATTGATGAAAATAAAATAAAACAAAACAGATTAAGAAAAATATTTAATGAAAAATAAGAAAGAGAAAAAAAAAATTTAACAAAATAAGAAAAATAAACGGGAAATAATTCTAAACAGAAATTTAGCACAATCCCCGGCAACGGCGCCAAAAACTTGTTGTGCGTTTATCCACTTAAATAAATAAGTAAATAATCGCACTTGTTTTACTTGCAAGTGCACAAGGTCAACAGTGTAGTATAGTGTGCGAATGCAAGATCATCTCCACAGGGATTGGTAAAGTTCAATTTAGAATTATATTCGTAATATAAAATGATAGAAATAATAAAAGCGTTGAGAAATAATAAAGATAAAATACTAAGGATAAAGGCGTAGGGACTTGATATCCACCACTAATTATGCTACCACAATATAACAGTATGCCAATGCTTTATTCATGCCATGTATACCTATTGGTTGCCAACCTAAGCGCATGGTATCTACTCCTTAAGCTATTGATTTCCCTAAGCAACGAGTTAGGCATGGTATCTACTCTAACTCTTTTCTTCCTTAAGGGATTCAGCATGGTATCTGCTTGAGTTGTTCCTTAAGAAAACATAAGTACTATGGAAATCGACAACCACATGAGACCTAGGGCATGGTATCTACTCCCGGTTTCCCATGTTGATTAACCCGGGTATCCGGATAAGATATCTCTTGTTACTAATGTTAGATCCAGGACTCGGTCATCCAAATTGATCTAACTAACAAGTCCATACCACATGCACATATTGATCAGACATATACATATGAGGAATTTAAATAAAAGCAGGTATTAATCAAGTTTAAGTAACACAACATAAATATCGCAAGATGCCAATACTAAATTTATTGAGTAAACATAATTAGGGCTTCAACCAAGCCATACTAAGAATTTAATTACACATAATAAAATAAAAAAGAAAGAAAAAACCCGAGAGAAGAGTCGTCAATTCCGCTCCACGGTCTCCTTCTCCAAGCTAAAGCAAAAGATAAAAGAATGGATCTAAGAAGTGATCCCCCCAAGAGGTGATGCCTTTTATGTGTGATTTACAAGTGTATTTATAGGTCTTTGAGAAGTCCTAATCAGCTCATGAGTTCCTAAACTTTCCTAAAACGCAAAACTCCTTTATTTCCAAAATAGGGTTATTTCCAAAACAGGGTTCTGCAGTTTACTGTTCACGCCCGTACATGTGCGCTCGATCACATATGTGGTGCGCTCGATCGCACAGAGGAGTGCGCTCGATCGCAATTTAGCCAGCAGCTGCTCTAGGATTTCCAGATTTATTCCTTTAAGTGCCAAAAATGCTTCTTTTTCTCCAAGACCCTATAAAAACGTGTAAAACACAAAAGTGAAGTAAAATAGACTAAAACATATAGATAAAGAACTTAACAAATGTAAATTAAGGGGCTTAAATATGAATATTTAAGCTCCTATCAGATGTTGACATGCACGTGGCTTACAGAAAATGATTTCTTTTGAACTTCAACTCACCAAACTATTTGTCAAACCTGATACCTGAAAATCATTATACAATGAGGAGTGAGCTTCACAAGCTCAGTGAATTAAATTTACTAAAAGTACTCATTTGTATAAACAGTCTTTTAATATTTAAATCACTTTATATCTCATGCACTTGATACTAGCACTCTACTATCACTACACCTGTCAAAATATCCATTATCTATCAATCTATTCCTCTTATTTATTTGTTCATCTCAAGACCATCAATCATCTCATAATTACCTCGCAATGAGGGTCACATCATAAAGTCTATTATTTAGATAGTTCTTATCACCATAAAAATAACACACCACACCTCAGCATTTAAATCGTCTTCTCGCCATAACTGTCTCTTTCCGTGAGACTCAACCATCTATAGTCATATTCACAATAATACACCACACATTAGCATTTCAATAATCTTATTTTCATAACTATTTCTTTCTATGAGACTCATCCATCTATGATTAAATTCACAATAACACATAACAAATCAGCATTTCAATAATGCAAGCAATAATTAAAGAAGACGCAATGCATGAATGCATATAATGGGAACGTCTTCCCACCTGTCGACAGGTTGTTATTATCTTAGACCGGTCCCTTCCCGGTTCTTTACTTTGTAGCTTGTCCCGGCTGCCACGAAATTTTCTCAGCATATACCGACTGGCACGGTGTCCCTTTTATTTCCAGCATATATCGGCTGTCACGGTTATTTCATTAGACCGGCCCCTTCCCAGTTCTTTTCTTGCTCATTTAAGGCATATACATATGAATAATGATATGAAATATACAGTTGAACAGTAATATAAAAAATAAAAAAATAAAAAAAACAACATGAACTCAAAATATCAAAATTGACTATCTTGATTTTTCTCAAATTATATAAAAATTTCACTAAAATCCCCTCATCCCAAATCACATCACAACATCCATTAAAGCTTGTCAAGATCCACTAAATTTCATCCTAATTCACATCAAATCATCTATCAAAGTTTATCAAGATCCACTAAAATTTATCTCCTCAAAATTCGTATCAAAACATCAATATAACTCATCAAGAATTTAATTATCACCATCATTATTAAATTAACCAATTATTCTAATAATATTCCTTCTCACTTAATAATTTTTCTACGTGTCTAATATTCATATAATATCTATCAACCAAATCTTTATCTAACACAAAAATATAAGCTAATAATTTATTTTAATATTATTACTAAATATTTGACTTTTATGTAGACTACTTAAAGTAAATTCAACTCACCACGTAGCTCTTAAAGCTACCCGTGGATCACCTCCTTGCCTTTCCCGTTTCTCTCAGAAATTCTCCCGATTGTAGATCATCAACACCTGACATCATATTTATATAAATTTTCTAATTTATTCTTCAATTCGATATAAACCACACACTTTGAAAATTCTCACTTTGAATTTAGGGAACTTCATAAATGTTAGAAATTCAAAATAACCATTATGTTATTACATTTTGTTTTTCTGATAGCTTTTCTTGATTCTCTATGAAATTATGCAGAAAACTCCTCCAAAATTTTGCTCTTTCAGCATTAATTTGAGTCCCCAAATGTTTAGAGAAAAAATGAGAGATTGAAAGAAACTGAACAAAATCGTTCAGTTATGAATATGTTTGCATATATATAAACTTTCTTTGCTTCAACAGCCCCCTTTTTGCATTTCTTGGGCTGCCACGCACAGGGGCATTTGGAATTCATGCAGAATGCCTTTCTTTCTCTTTTATTCCTTTGGCAGCAGGTGGCAACACTTGCTGCCACGTTTTTTGACTTTTAGGGTTTTTTTTTTATTTTTTATTTTTTTATTTTTTGACTTTTTGACTTTTTTTTCTTTCTTATGGACGTCCAGACCAATTTTTTTCTTTTCTTTTAATGATGTTCATGTCCCAAAAATTTTTTTTTCCAAAAGAAATATTTTATTCAATACTAAATCTTTCGCGTAACTATATTATTTAAACTTCATGTCATATTTATTAAATTACTTATTTACCCTTACTTTACAAATACGGGTATTACAAGCAGTGAGACAGAGGAGACCACAACACTTGAACCCCCCAAGAAGGAACTTAAGCCTTTACTAGACAATCTTAAGTATAAGGTCCTAAGTCCAGCAGATTCTTTGTCTACGATTATAGCTTCAGATTTGGTTGAGGCTCAAGAAGAGAAATTAGTGGACGTTTTAAGAAAGCACAAGAAAGCTATCGGCTGGACTATTGAGGATATCAAGGGAATCAACCCCTCCATGGTGATGCATAAGATACATTTGGAGGAGAATATCAAGCCATCGAGGGAGCCACAAAAAAGGCTCAACCCAGCTATGCAAGAGGTTGTGAGGACTGAAGTGATTAAGCTGTTGGATATAGGGATCATTTATCCAATCTTTGATAGCGAGTAGGTGAGCCCAATTCATATCGTGCCAAAGCAGTTTGGATTGACGGTAGTGATGAATAAAGACGATGAGTTGGTTCCAACTCGTGTACAGTCAGGATGGAGAGTGAGTATAGACTACTGTAAGTTGAATGCTGCGACAAGGAATGATTATTTTCCACTCCCATTTATTGATCAGATGATGGAGCGCTTAGCTGGGCACGATTACTAATGTTAGGTCTGACTGAAGACGTTAAACTTAGTGCTCATGGGAGGCACCCCCACAACATATCCTTTCTGTTTGTTTATTATTTTACATATTTCTTGTTACTGTTTTTCTCTAGTGTTTTTTTTTGTTTTTCAGTCTTTATTTTTCAAGGACAAAGCGTATTTCAGATCAAGTTTGGGGGTATGCTATGAGTCATACCAGTCCAGATAGTTCTCCATATCCCATGTCAGCTCTTTCCATATGATTCACACATTGGGGTCAATGTGTAATTTAAGTTTAAGGCTATGAGAGACACATTACACACACTTTGTCCTAATTTGTTGTTTTTCTTCATTTAAAAAAAAAGAAAGAAGGTAAATGCATGCTCATGTTATTTTGAAATTTTAGTAGATCTAAATAAATACTGTGATGTGAAATCATTGATGAGCTTAAAATTGTGAACACATGGTTTGATGATAGAGTTTTAAAACTTTATTACTTACTTCAGACATTTGAGAATTCATATGTTTGATCTAATCTGACACAAGCTCATTAGCAGTGATTGTTCACGTTAAAAGGTGAGAATTTTGCTTGGTAATATTAAGTCCAGTTTAGTTTCGTAGTCTTTTTTACTCGAGTTAGTAAGTCCTTAAGGGTGTCTTTACACCTAATGCCCTAAAAGCATCTGGTTTGGGAGCGTTGACTCAACACTCGATATATGAGTAAATTAGAAAGTTTAAGGGAACTAAACATAGCAGAGCCTTATAATAAAAAAAAATAAAACTATGCCATCGTTGTTCATTTTGATGAGAAATTCTGTGAATCTTGAGACATGGAGACATTGTACATTGAATTTATTTGGAAACATCATCTGTATATGCTAATTCACTTTATACTGATTCAAGCTTGTGATGTCTTAGCCTACCTCTTGTAAGTAATTAGGTTTTAAAATTGCTATTCATTGCGAAGATGGGTTATATCTTTTTTAAGCTTGCTCATGAATGAATATCATGGTTTTGAGTGCTCCTTAAATTTTTGGATACCATGAGTGATGAACTTATCTTTATGTTCTTTGTTTTTCATTTAGTTTTTTTATTTTGTTTTGCTAAGGGACTAGCAAAATGAAAGTTTGGGGTATTTGATGAGTGCCAAATATTGCATATTTTGGCCCCTTAATTTAAATTTGTTAGCTAAGGAATTTGTTACTTTGAGTTGTTTTCGTTGTTTTACAGGTTTACAAGCAATCGGAAAGGAATTTCACTAAAATTGCTAGAATTTCCTATACAGATCAGTCATTTTTGTAGATTTTACTGTATTGATTCAGGAAGAACCAGAAGATGAGCCATATATGCTTGGAAACATCCAGATGTCTATTTTCTAAGAAATTTAACGGCTCATAAAAATGGTTTTTCTAGAGAAAGTTATGGTAGTTTTAGTAGACAAAGGTCAGGCTGTGTGTGATTTCAGTGTGGCAGATCAGTCAATTTTGTGGATTTTACTGTATTGATTCAGGTAGAACTAGGAGATAGGCCATATATGATTGGAAAGATCCGAATGTATGTTTTCTGAGGAATTTAACAGCTTGTAAAAATGATTTTTCTAGAGAAAGTTATGATAGTTTTAGTAGACAAAGGTCAGGCAGTGCACCATGCTGCGCTCGAGCGCACAAGACTGTGATCGAGCGCACTCGGGCAGTATCCCACATCAAATTTGAAATACATTGCACTATTAAGTTCTCCTATGAAAGCCCTACCTCACTAAAGCAATTGGTGTGCAATCCGGAAGACTTCTGCTAGCATTCTGGTGGATTTCGAAGGCTTTGCTACCACGAGGGAAAGCGCCGCCCAACAGCGAGTGGAATTTCTCCCAATGTATAGTCAGTTTTAATTTATTTCTTTTTTAGTTTTAAATTTTAATGTTTAGCACTTTTATTGTGAACTTTAGTTTCATAATTATAGAGGCTAAAATCTTCATCTAAGGTTGAAGATGAAGCCTCGCCATTGTCTGACATAATATTTTCAGATTTATTCATACAATTATAATATTTTTAGTATAAATGTTCTGTTCAATTATTTGAGTAAAATCTTATGATTGATTGCTTTTAAATTGTTAAATTGGATATTCCTTGTGTTTTATCTGCCGGATACGGCAGATTATTCAAATTAGATTGGATATTTATTGTGATTTGTGAATTAAACGGATACATTTGATGGTTTTGGTTTAGTTTGGGTATTCGCCGTGATTTATATAATGGTAGATTCATGGAATGATTTGATAGATTATTTTTATATAGAACATGAAAATATATGATTTACTTTGGTGGGTGGATTCAGAAACCTTAGTATATTTATTATTTGTTTCAAATCAATTTAGTTTAAGTTTATATTTCTTTGCAAAAATACAATCCAAAAATCGGAACTAGGTTAAAATAGGGCTAGTTTAGATAAAAATATATTTTCACAACGCAATTCCCTGTTGATTCGACCTCGCACTTGCACAACACTATATTGCAAATGACTCGTGCGCTTGCGAGTAATTTAAAACTCACAACAGTGATCTATTAACCAAATACGCAGCAGTAGACACCGCTTCCTCCCAAAAACATTTGGGTAATCCGTATCCTATAATCATGCACCTAACCTTTTCCATAAGAGTCTTATTTATCCTCTCAGCAACTCCATTTTGCTGAAGGGTTTTCATAACCGTTCTATGTCTTAGAATCCCATTTAACTTATAGAATTGATTAAGTTCCTTGTTAAAAACTTCTAAGCCATTATCAGTTCTTAATACCTTAACTACCCTGCTCGTTTAAGTTTCCTCAAGCTTTTTCCACATCATTAATTTATTCAAAGCATCTGATTTATTTTTAAGCAAATAAACTCAAACCTTTCTTGAATAATCATCAATTAAAGACAGAAAGTAAAGATTACCTCCTTGTGTTGGTGTTCTTGCTGGCCTCCAAAGATCCACATGAATGTAGTTAAGAATGCCCTTAGACTTGTGCACTCCAGCGTTGAAGCTAACTCGATGTTGTTTCCCAAGAATACAACATTCGCAGAAATCAAGTTCCTCTACTTTGTCATCATTAAGTAGACTGTTCTTGCTGAGAACTTACAGGCCCTTTTCGCTCATGTGACCCAAGCGATTGTGCCAAAGGGCTGCCTTATCCATCTCAAGCATCAAGCTTGCTGCTTGATCCTTAATGTCTGTGTCTCTGATAATCTCATAGAGATCATCCTTCATTGCTGCTTTGATCACTATCAAAAATTCCTTGGTTACCTTGATCTTTCCTCCATCTGCCTTGCATGTGTACCCCATGGAATCTAGCTGCCCCAATGAGATCAAATTTCTTCTCAACTCCGGAAGATATCTTACATTCCTCAGCAGCCTTGTCATTCCATCAAACATCCTCAACTGGATGTCTTCCATGCCCCTCACTTGGTAAGAAGTATCATTCCCCAGGAAAACCTTTCCATCATCGGTTTCCTTGAAATTCTTGAACCAATCCCGATGAGGACACATATGATAAGTGCACCCAGAATCCAAGATCCATCTCTCGCTGCCTTCTTGCCTCTTGCTCACATTTGAGCACACAACAAGAACATCTTCATCTTGTTGTTCTGCCTTGTTAACCAAAGCCTCTCCATTCTTGGTATGGCTTCCTCCCTCATCCCTCATCATCTTCTTGCAATCTTTCTTGAAATGACCCTCTTTATGGCAATAGAATCATCTCTTTCCTCCAAATCTCGGTTTAGAGTGCCCTCTCCTATGGCTTTGTCCTCTACCTTATGGTCTGTCTCGGTAGTAGCCATGTATATTGGTGCCATACCAAGTTGCTGGCCTTCTTCTAACGAACAACCTTTTTCTACTTAATGCTTCCCTCATCTTGGCATCAAGATTATCTTGCAATTATTTATCAGGATCCAAAGCAAAGATTCGTTTACGAAGATACCTCTTATTAGGGAGAGTCTTGGTAAGAAACAACTCATCTAATTTCTTCCAAATGATAGTTGGATCTTCCGAGTCTCCGCACTCCCTTGTGACATTGTCCGACATGTGTAAAAAGATGGTGATGTACACCATCTTCTTCATCTTATTCCGCTAGACCTCCGTGATACGTGCTGGAAAAACGTCATTTTCTCCAATCGCCAAGTCCACCTTTTGTTGCATAAGAACCACCTTGATCTTCCACTTCCAAAGGACAAAGTCTCTATTTCCATCAAACTTCTCAACAATGAAGTTTGAACCCATCTTGCAGAGAAAATCCCAGATTTATATAGCACCCACAATTATTATCCAACTTCTTCTAAATCTCAAGAACACGATCAAAGACGGATCTCAATACCATTCTTGAGTCACTCTCAAGAACACGATCAGATCTTGATATCTACTCCGTTCTTGAATCACCTCAAGAACACGATCAGATATTGATCTCTACTTCGTTCTTGATTCACCTCAAGAACACGATCAGATATTGATCTTTACTCCGTTCTTGAATCACCCAAGAAGTTGACTTTTGATTCTTGGAGTCTTACTCCGATACCCGCTGTTCTAGCTCTGATACCGCTGTATCACCACCAAAGAATCCTTTGATTCTTGGACCCGAGCTCTAATACCACTATTGGAAAATCACCTCCTTGCGGAATCCCAGGTTGTGTTCTTTCCAAACACCTAAGTCTAGAATGACTTGTAATAAAACCGAAACAAAACAGGAATTAAACCAATCAAAGAAAGAACACAACCAATTATTATCAAGGTTCGGCAATGTGCCTACGTCCTCGTGAGCTCCTCCGAGCTCTCTGCACTAAATCAATGAGTTCTTACAATTACAACAACACCTCTTCAAGAACAAGATCTAATCTTGATCTTAACACCGTTCTTGAAGAATGAAAGAAGAGAAAAAGAAAGTGATAAGAACTAAATGTTTCCCTGGAATTTTCCCCAAGAAAGAAAATTCCAATTACAAAGCCCTTGAATCCCCAATCTAGACTACTATCTCTCTCTAAACAACCAACCTCTCTTAAATGAGTCTTCCTTGTGTTTAGTGTCTTTGCACTCTCACACAGGCATGTGTTCTATTTCACACACATTCACATGTTATTCTCTCTTGTTGAGATGATGATGATAATGATGTCTTCACTTGTTGTTAGAAGACCCTTTATATAGAGCAATGACTACCTCATCCAATCTTTGAGATCAATCTCAACCCTTAGATCTCAAGAACCAAAGACTCATGGCTCTCTAAGAGTCTAAGTAATCTTGTGCGTTTTAACCAAGTCCCACGCACCATCTCAAAGTGCTGATTCAAAGGTGTCAGGTGTGCCTCGTACTAAGGCTTGGAATAGGGCGTGCTGAGGCTCAGTGCTTCGTGCTGAGGCTTGGATGGGTTGGGCCGCGGTGCGGCCTGGAGGGGAGGAGTCTTGGACTTGCTGGAGGCCGCGGCTCCCAAGGCTGGGCCACGGTGCACAGCCAGGACCTGATGCTGAACTCTTCATCTGTTTAATCTTTAGACAAATACCAACATTTATTTTATTTTTCTACTTAATTGTTATGGTTGTGTTTTTGTCTAAAATTTGAGTAGGTGGATTTTATACGTAAAATCCCAAAAACACCGCTACTGTGTAAGCATTACTTCGCAAGCTTCCCCAAAGCTTTTATTTCCTCCATTTCACTTTCATCAGCTACCTCAAAGCCCAGAATATGAGAGATAATGTTGTCTTTCATTGATGAGATGAAATATTGAATGATGTTTCTCTTTTCTCCAGACCTCATAATTGAGGTAGCATTCTCTCTTTTATCTTGAGTATCAACTGAAGCAATAGTTTTTGGGTTCTTTTTATCTTTGCTATTAGTTATGTTGCATTGCCTCCATGGCTTTATCAATAAATTGATTTATTTACTATTTAAAAAAACAATTTTCAATAAAAAATAATAAAATAAAAAATAGGTCGAACAATTTTAATAGAAACCTACAAGTTAACCCTTTTTTAATAGATCAAACATAGGCATAAAACAATGAACCCATTAAAAAGTAAATATTTTTTAACTATATCCATTGGCCCATCACCCATAACACCCGACCATACTTAATCTGACTCGTCCGATTCCTACCTCTATTTGCACACACTACTTGAAAGTCACAAGAGGCCCTTGTATCCAACTACGTGGAGAAATTCGATTAGCCTGTTGCGACCAAGGCGTTACTTGAAAATAAACCGGAATTCAAAACTTGAATTAGAGCTCTCATCTCACCTCATTTCATCTCCGCACAATAGAAACAGAAGTAGTCCGCGTTCCCAAAACAAACACCGCCTTTCCTCGAAAGCGATCCCAAAGTTATCAGAAGAAACCCTAACCCACAGCTTATATAAAAGCTCTTCGTGTTCACCCTTCAAAACCCTAACAATCCTATTTAAGCCATAATTTTCTCCATTTTCTTTCTCACTCCTTTGCACCTCTCTCGTATTCCAAATCTCTCTCTCAACTGATCTCTGTCTCTCTCTTCCCAATTCTCTCTGTCAAACCAACGGTTAGCTGATATTTTCCAGGTACTTTCAATATCTCTAATATATGTTGTTATATTTACATGTTTGTATGCATCTGTTTGTGTAGATATTCTAGGGTTCTCTGTTTGTCTCTTTTGGAGATATGAGCTCTGGTTTTATGTTAGGCTTGGAAACTGTATCGGCGATTTTTATTTCAAAGGTTTGATCTTTTGGCTGGCGATTTGCAAGCACGGTTTTTGGTTGGAGGTTTTAGCTTTCGAATATAATAACACTTTTTGGGAGGTTATTATTTGTATTTATTTTTTGCATTTATGATTTATCTGATTACTTTTCTTTTTTTTTCAATTTTTTTTTACTTATTTTTCTTATCAATGATATGGCATGCTTAGATTTCTATTTTTCTTTATCTTTTTTGCTTAGGGAAGCAATACTTTTTCTTAACACTTTCTTTTTTTAAAAAAGTTTCGTTGCGGAGATTTGATTGTTACCTTCATTTATACTTGATTTAATGATAACTGTAACGCATTTTCATAATTACATTCCATCAAATTTTTGTTTACATTAGTTAGATCTCTATATTTTCGTTTGCATGCTATTTTTTAAGTTTTAGATTACAAATAAATTTGTTTAAATGGAAGCACGAGAGCATATCTGGAGGCATAAGATAATCTTTGATTTTAGATTTATGAGCGCCCAAGTAATACTGAACATGGGATAGATTTATGGGGTTGAGGGGTACGACACGTGCTATGTTTGTTTTAACTAAAGTTCTTTGTAGGAGTTATATTAATTAAGCCTGAGACCTGCTCGGTATGCACTGAATCTGTGATGATGATACTGTTGCAATTATTTATCATCTTGTTCCACTTATCAATTTTGATGGTAATGTTGCTAATCCTTGTTACCGTTTTGCTTCTGATTTGCAGGTTTACATATTTATCTTCTTTGAAGGTATTTTGTGAGAGATTGATTTAGTGGTGAATATTCAATGGCTACCTCTTTGAATATGACCCTTGACGAGATGGTAAAGAAGAGTAAGAGTGAGAGAGCTAGAGGGCGAGGTAGGTCCCGCAGTGGTCGTGGACCAGGTGAGCCCTTTAGTGGCGGAAGAGCAATAGGGGCAGTTCGTAGAGGTCCTCTTGCACTGAATGCCCGACCATCATCAAACACCATTACCAAGGCAAGCCCAAAACTGTGGATGTCATATGCATATGGTTGAGAATATGATATGCGTAAGAAACCAAATACAGGAGGGTCTTTAATCCTGCTTAAGAAACTCAAACATAGAGGATCTCATGGTTGAGAATATGATATGAGTAAGAAACCAAATTCAGGAGGGTCTTTAATCCTGCTTTAGAAACTCGAACATAGAGGATCTCTAATGTTGTTTTGTTCATGGAGAAGCTCAATTGGCTTAGCAACTAAAGCATTATTACTGCCTGTTCATTTAGATCATTATCTGAGCAATTTATGTGTTGTGGGATATTTGATTACATTCTGGGAATCTGGGGACTTTGCTACAGATATCATAGATATATGGAAGTTTTCTGGTGCCTCATTATACTGCTACTTCCTAGCTATTTTATTCAGAGGTAGCTTCATTAAGTCAATATTTGAAATGGAGCTCTTTTCTGTAGCATCACATCACTAAAAAATAAGTGCTGTTGCTTTCTCCACATCAATATTTAATCCATATCTTGTAGTTGCAATGGCTTTAGTATCTAATGGCTGGTGGTTGCCTAGACGGGGAGTTTAGTGTCTGATGGCTGGTTGCCTAGACGGGGAGGTTATGATGGATCCTCTTGGTATATGTGGAATTTCTTCTGTGCGAGATTTCAGTTATATACTAGTTTATGGCCTTTATGCAAAGGAGCTTCCTTCACTTACTTCAGAACTGGAGCTGTGACTTATAGCATAGCACTGGTTTATATGCAGTCGTCAAATCCTTTACTCCCATCTACCATCCAGTTTCTCCTTTTGCTGATGTTTGATTCCTGGGTTTGCTGGAGCATTTTAGTAAACCAGTTTTCGTTCTATCAGCAGTTTCATTTTTCGTTTTTACAGAAATGTTGCTGATCAATGTTACTTATTGAAGCATGGTGATCTTGTTATGCTGACATGTTCTGTTTGCTTTCATTAGTCCTCCCGCAGAACCAGAAGCTTGCCATGGCAGCATGATTTGTTTGAAGATAGTCTTAGAGCTGCTGGGATAACAGGGATAGATGTAGGCACAAAGTTATACGTTTCCAACTTGGACCATCGAGTGACAAATGAAGATATAAGGGTACAATTTGACCTATATGTTTCCTATGTATCTGCTTTGTGTACCGGTTTCTGAAGTTGTATTGGAATGTGATCTGCAATTCAGGAACTCTTCTCTGAGATTGGAGAACTGAAAAGATATGCTGTTCATTTTGACAAAAATGGGTGTCCGAGTGTAAGTTCTTACTGATTCTTACTATTATTCTGTTCCAAATTTAGTTTTTCTCTTCTTTGATCTGAGTTGCATATGAGTTGTGGGTCTACAATAAACTGTATAGCAGTTGATTCTCTAGGATGTCTAGTTGATAGGACAGGAAGGCTATAAAGGGTTTACAAACATTGGGATGCCTTTCTTGCACTCAGCTAGCTGGTTATTTCACTGATCAATGCACAATCTTAGCCAGCATGAACAGAATAGGGCGTTTAACACCCTCCCAGCTATATTAGTTCATTTTTTGACCCCTTTTATCATTCATTTCTTTCTGTCAGACCTATCTTGTTCATTTCTTCCTTTCATTCTTCATGGACTTTACTCTGCTTTTTACGCAAAGATTGCATCAAACCCAACAGACAACTCCCTGCATACCTTTTTTTTTTGGTGGTATTGGGTCTTTCAAATTTTATCAGAAGAGGATCTCTCTTTTTTTTCATCCATCCACATGCATGCAGGAATGGATTTGGAAAGTGTGGCATATTACTGAAAAGATTTAGTTGTGATTTTTTTAAGTGATTTGATTATGCCTGAATATCTTGTTGCTTCTTGTTACCGATCAACTAATTTACTATGGTTCTTTCTTTGTTTCAGGGCTCAGCTGAAGTAATGTATCTCAGAAGAAGTGATGCATTTGCAGCTCTTAAGAGATATAACAATGTACTGCTCGATGGAAAGCACATGAAGATAGAAATTGTGGGTGCCAATTTAGAAATTCCTGTTTCTGCTCGTGTGAATGTGACTGGAGTAAATGGAAGGAAGAAGAGGACGGTTGTTATGACGTAAGCAATTTAGTTTTAGCATCTTAATTTTCTTCTACTTATGAGATGATAATCATATTGATGTGTTGCCATTTGGGGTTATTTGTATAAGGCTTGGGGCCCTTCATAGACTTGGCAGTTATATATTTTTGTCATTAGTATTATTGATGAATGATGTTCGGCCACTTGTGTGGCGAAGTAGTTTTATCTACCAAAATAGTTATTATTTTGCTTGTAGGCATTGATTGGACAGTTAGATAAGATGTGCCTGCCTTCGCAGTTTTTGTACAAGAAACTTGCACAAATGGTGCTATAGTCTTTTAGGTTGGAAACAGAGTGATTCAATAGCTTTTAATCAATAATTTTGCTTTCTGTCAGTGTTGTTTTAAGCACTACTGATACTTGGAAGTTTATGCAGGCCGGGAGTGGGTCAAGGTAGACTGGGTCAAGCGAGAGTCAGTGAAGGGAGACTGGGCCAAGCAAGAGGCACTGCCCCAATAAATCGTGGTCCTGGGTAAGTGTTCTGTCTGCAGATTTTGTAGCCTATGTCGTACAATTTCCTTTCAGTCACGTTTTTGTAGTGCTTGTAATTGCCAAGAACATGCTCAAGTTGTGCAATTTTTCTTATGCACTAATTATATTGTAGATAGTGAGAATTATCTTAGCTTATCGACTTGCTAGTTGTTAGTTGTGAGTCTGATTGGAATGTTGTAATTTAAGATTAACTTGGTAAAAGATGGATGTCTGATTTAGGTGTGCAGTACCCAGTTTTCTTACTCTAATATTTTGCTGTATCTTTTTACAGTCAGAGCCGACGTGGGGGCATGAGAAATGGGCCTGGACGTGGGGGCATGAGAAATGGGCCTGGACGTGGGGGTATGAGAAATGGGCCTGGTCCTGGGGGTATGAGAAATGGGCCTGGTCCTGGGGGCATGAGAAATGGGCCTGGTCGTGGAAAGAAGAATCCTGTTGAGAAGTCAACGGATGAGCTTGACAAGGAACTTGAAAGCTATCACGCTGAAGCCATGAACACTTCTTAAACAGAAAATCCTTGTGAAACTGAGGTCATTAGTATGAGTAATGTTAGCTATGTTAGATGTACAAAAGTGTTCATTTCAATGGTGTTCCATTTTGTTTCTGCTTGGTTGGTGTATGTGATTTTCCATCAACATCATATATGCAAGCTAAGTAAATGAAGCTGCTGGATACTTTAACTTGGTTTAACATCTTAAATTTGCTATTGTGTCTATTTATATTTGTGTTAAGTACTTAAGTATGTGTGTGTAAAAAAATAAAGAAAAAAAGTATGTATGCGCATGCAATAATTAAGCTTGCTGGAATATGGGCGTGAAACTCTACTTTCTGCAATTAGATTTCTGTCCGAATGATTAGGGTTATCTTGGTCGGTATTATTGATATTGCCTGATGCATATAAATAGTATAAAAAATGAATTTTGATCTCGAAACTGGTTTTGTGAGAGTTAACATGGAATTGAAAAAGTTTATTAGTAAATATAAAAAATAAAGTAGTAACTGAATATTTAAATGCTTGTTATTTTTAAGTGTTTTTATTCAATTACTATTTTATTTGTTTGCGATTATTAATAAACTTTTTCGATTTTATGGTAACTTTCAGAAAGCTAGTTCCTCATAATTTATTTTTATTAATTTTGTTGAATTGAATTATTATTTTTATTTTCTAATAATCTTTTCTTACCTTTGCTCTATTAATAAATATAAAAAATTTATTAATATATTGAATATTTAGTTTTTAAAAATATTTTTAAATAATTATTATATAATTTTTTTTCATAATTATTAATAAATTTTTTCAATGATATGATAATGATTCAGGTCCGTGTGACCACTACTCTTGATCAATGTTCACTGCAATTAGTATGTACCGTCCAGTAGGTTATAACCTTGCTTCCGTCCGTTTGTTATGCATCTCCTTGATCTATGTTAATTTTGTTTCAATATAATATACATTTTTATTTTAATGCTACATAAATTTTAATATTATATATATATATATATTTATATATATTACACAATATTTTGGGATGTTCAACTTAAAAAAAAAAGAATTTTTATCTGAAATACTAAACAGAATTGCATAGAAAGTTCTTGAACTATTGTTCTCTAAGTATAGATCTCTAAACTATGAATTTGACATCAAAATTCTTTAAAAATTTCAATTAAATGCAACGTAATCTTTTCAAGTATTATTCATTAATGAAATTGTATTAAAATCTTAACAATATAAATAATTTGATTTTAACTTTTTATACATATGTAAAGATAAATGCGATATACCAATTTTTTTTTTTTTTAATACTGAACATTTTTTTTTTTGTGTTCAAAATTGATAAATCACAAAAAACAACAGTCATGTGAAAAATTCTAAAAAATTATTAGACGACTTTCTAATACAGAGTTTATTAAAACTTTTATTTAAAATATTCAATCTTATCGCAAAATGAAAAAATAAGCATCTTATTAATGAATAAAATAACTTTACAACTATCTGAAAGTTTAAAAACTTTTGGTGTCAAATTCATAGTATAGTTTAGATAGAATACAGTATTTAAAGACCTCTCACTTCCCCTTTTACTAAAACCGAAGGCAAAAAGAGAAGACAAACGCATGACCTATTCACTTCGTAATGAATAACGAATGCCATTTGTCACTCTGTTTCATTGTAGATTTAAAAACATTCTATCCCTTCATGTTTCATCACCTTTCCTGCAATAATAATGCAATTTCGGTAGCAGACAACCATAATTCTACCATCTTACTGCTTCGTTCCAACAAGTCAAAATATGTTCAAAGGCTCACATAGAGAAAATTTCAAGAACTTCACATTCATTCATATTTATCCGTTATTGTCAGAGCTGATATCCAGTTCAGATCATGAAAGCAGACACGATATGACTTGTACGTTTCCTACACTGGAAGGTAGTAAGGTACTGAGTACACTTCTAAAATTTCCTGTTACTCTCTTCCCAACCACGAATTTGTGAAATCAGATGAACATATTATCTGAGGGTACCTTATAACTCCCCTCATGTATTATGACTCCTTCTTCTTAACTTGGTAAGGATATTTCTGGTATATTGAAATGCTGCTGACAACAAGCGGGAGAGCCACGAGACAATACAATGAAGGTGGTTTCCCTTCGAAAATGAATTGCACCAATGCTGTTACAAGAAGTGCTGAAACAATGACAAACCCCTGCAAGCATTCGAGAAAATTTTACTAATCTAATCACTGTTATAATAATTATAGGCATCAAAGAACAGTCAAAATATTGACGAAGTGGCAAAAAGGAAGCAAAATCTCCCAACTTCAAGGTTCTCACTGAAACAATCTTTTGGAATCTAAACATGTCATCTGAATGTGGAAATCTATTTGCTAAACATTTGGAATGAGTTTTGAGTTCTAAAGGAAAAAGGAAAAAGGACAAAAAGAAAAAAGAAAGGAAACGGAAAAGGAGAAAGGAAAAAGGAAAAGGAAAAGAAAAAAGGAAATAGAAAAAAGGAAAAAGAAAAAAGAAAAAAGAAAAAAGAAAAAAGAAAAAAGAAAAAAGAAAAAAGAAAAAAGAAAAAAGAAAAAAGAAAAAAGAAAAAAGCGAGGGCAAGCAGAAAATGATTTGTTTCAGTTGCATGTACATATGCCTCAGTTATGGAAGATCCATGAGTGCATTGGGCAAAAATTATCAATTATGAAGTCAATGGCTCTTACCTTTCTAACGCCACCAGCATGGCTTGTAACTAGACCAACAAGAATTCCACCAAGAGCATTGCTTAGGACGGGAATCTGAAACAACAAAACACACAAGGTTGTTCAAAGTAACACAATGTAGTCCAAAATTACGGTACATGCATTCCATGGCAGGTACAAATGAGCACGTTCACTAGCAGAGGAAATGATTTGTAACAGAGGCATGTACGCATAATAATAAAGGAATGGTGAAGATGCAATTAGCTTTGACAAACCAAGCCTCATCAAGAACATGAAAGGAAAAGTTTAGAGACAACAAAGCTAACAGCATTCTAATACCAAGATACACCATTTTGATGCATATCCTAACATTGACTGTAGACCCTAATGGATGAGCATCACCATTTAGAGATTTCTGCATCACATTACAAAGATATAACTACAGGAGAAATGCAAAAAACATGGAGCATATCTCTTTCTTAAGTCCTCCAAAGCTAATAGTGAATGTGATAATTCTAAATCTTGGATAAATGCTCTGTTTTCAACCACAGGCATCACTTAGGTTTGGAGGACTAAGAAAATATACATCATTTTGCTGCATTTCACCCTTCGTTTTCCTCTAGAGAAAATTTTCATATATCGAAGAGGTCATTACCATAGTCAGTGGAGTCCAACCATAAAAGAACCCAAATCGTCTGATAGCTTCTCCATCTGGAGACTTAGAGATACTTGCCAACAAGCACAGGCTTCCAACAATAGACATTTCTACGGTCATCAAGTATGATGAGTGTTTCTTAACCTGTACAGAAAGACCCAGTAAGAAACAGGAAGAAAATCGACAAGATTATAGCCTTGGTACTTCAGTATAAGGAAAACTTATAAGTTTTGCTAACCTGGGAAGCCCATTGACACAATGAAGAAGCCAGACCTGAGAGTACAGAGGCAACCAAGACTGGAACAATACCGTAAAATAAAATTTGATCAGGGTTACCACTATTAGAACCCTTGCTAGAGCCTTCACCAATGCTTAGAAAAACAGCTGCCATGATCAACAAGAACAAGGCCCCAATTTGTTGAATTGATTGCTTCTGCCTACACATTGACATTTAGTGGTTGCAGTATAGTCATATATCATAACTATTTTTTTATCAACAGAAACAAATGCCCTGGCTTAATATTTCTGGTTCTGGTATGCTTTATTTTTTTTCCTTTTAAAAATCCGTTCTCTCTAAGGAATGTATCTGCTTATCATTTGAACATGCAGAATCTCTCAAAAGATGATATGGTCCCATCACACAATCAGGTTTATAATACAAAAGTGTGTAAGTGTTACCAAAATTTCGAGAAAAGATAAATAGTAGGAGAAAAAAGAGAAAATGACCTTTCATGTAAGTTTATTTATGCAAACATGTTAAATTATTAGTCTCATACAACAGGCATTTGAAGAAGTATATACTATTACAAAAGGGGTGCTAGGTGACTAACAGACATCAATCTCATAGAATATATAAAGCTCTTTGATTCTTAAATCGCCTCTTATGTGGTACAGCGGAGTATTAACCACTAAAAGTCAATTCAAAATCACAAGACAATCTGTTGAACTAATGAACTACCAATTAAGCTGAGAATGAAATTATGAGTTTATGAATATAAGCTTCAACCTAGTTTCCAGCTTCTATATATGGCAGCTCATCAAACTGAAACGCTCAATATTTGAAAATACATTAAAATTAATTGGACAGTTTCTTTGGCTGGACACTACTGAAAAGATACGAACACCTGGCACAAACACCATGCAAAGATACCTCAATATGATATAAGTAAACAAAGCAGTGAAAAATATTTTCGTCTGGTTCAGAATTGAGAACGTAAGTGAATCAAGATTCCGGTAAGAAATCTGCAGCAAGCTGTTCTGCAGTGCGTAAATTGCTGCAGGAAGTCCTGATGCAGTCAATGAACCCACCAAAGTCCATTCCCTAGATAGTTTCTTCAAACTACCATCTTTTGCCATGAGAATTAGGGCACATGTTACCTAATGAGCATATTAAAACGTACACGGTTTAATGAAGAGAAGTAGAATATATATGCCCAAGTGCATATGGAACCACAATTGAGGAAAGGCAAACCATTTACACACACACACATATATATCCATACCTTTGCTACCTCACATGTCAAGACAGATGAAGTCACAATAACTTCTCGCCTGTGGAGAGTCTTAGTGAGTTACTGAATTGCATTTCATATAATGATGTAATAACCACATAGGAAAATAAAACTTGACAGAATCAACACATTCTATTAGAAACACATGAAAACATGCTCAACTATAGTTGAAGCCTTGAAGGTGATTTGGGGACCTCCAGAACCCAATGAGAGTGAGTCACATTAAGGATGCACAGCAACTAGCTTTGTTTTTGATAAATCATAGCAACTAGCTATTCTATGGTTCTATGCACATAAAACAGTACTGTGATTAAAGTAGTCCTTTTCCTTTCTTTCTTGTCCCCAAGAAGTGCAAGAACCAAATCATATACGTAGTCCAATAAAAAAGAAGATATATGTGTACTAAAAAAAAGAAGGAAAGATACTCCTTTGTTAAAGATTATTTGGTAATTTAAGCACGTGCTTAATTTTTAAAATTTGTAAAAAACTTAGCCAAATCAAATCAAACTCCTTTGAACCATCTATTAATTGATTCTGTAATTGTTATCTAATGGGGTTTAATTTGATTTGATTAATTTTTTTGCAAATTTTAAAAAATAAGTATCGACGGAAAGCACCAATACATTAGCATCTGAAGGACCAATAGACGGAGTCTAACACTGCAAAATAGCACTTGGTTCCATACAAAATGAGCACCCAAAATAGCACTTGATGTCTTATGCCAATAGAAGGAGTCTTAATATTTCAAAATATGATTTCTAATTATATTGAAAAAAAGCAGCACTGAGAAATTACACAAAATCAGACCTTCGAGTCTTAAACTATTCTACAAATAAAGTCGAGCACCTCCTTCCATCTCTACAAGGATTATCATTTATTCTACAAACTATTCTACAAATAAAAGCATTCTCAACAATCTATCGAATTACATAATCATTACATTTTACATTGAGTTCAAGTGTTTTGAGAAACTTATTAAACTAATGACTATGCGGAAAAACTACTCAACGTTCCAGATCATAAACTACAGATTTACAGTGCTTCAATTAAATTAAAATCTGTAACAGAAAAAAATTAAACTAAAAACGAAAAAAGATTTCAAATATGGTTGAATGGATCAAAACAGAAGGAAAAGTACCTAATGAAGCGCTTGGAGATCAAAGGCTGAACACCGTATTGAAGGGCGAGCAAAATGGAGAAGAACAAGACCCGTGGGCTCATTTTCTGCGAGTCAGGGGTCGAGCCTTTGGGCATTTTCGTCGCCGCCATTATTGGCGACCGTGAGAGAGGACGTCTGTTATCGTTCTTCTTTCTCCTTTTTCTTCGCTGGGATGATTTGTTAAGGGATTCCTTTCCCTTTTTGGTTTTGGAAAATTCGTTACGACCCCTGAATTTCACAAATATTTTAATTTATTTCTTCGTTTTAATTTGTTTTTTTGTTGAACCTAAAGTATTATGGAAAGAAAAGAAAAGAACTTATAGTGCTCATTAATTAGTGAAAAATCCGAACCATTTTAAATTGTTTTGATCCAAACAATTCGGTCAATCGGTGTATTGATATTAAATCAAGTGGATAAATAATGTACATTGCGAAACTCCATAGTTTTACAAATGTTTTAATTTTTTTTAAGGATTCTCTGAATTGTTTCAATATTTCTTTCTGACTAAATTCTCCAGTTAAATTTCGTGTGAGTATATGCTATCACCACGGAATAAATTAGGTTTGACTCAATTTTTTAAGCACAATTTGCCTTAGTGATGGCATATGTATGTTTTAGGTGTGATTTAGTTAGTAAACTTGATTGAAAATAAAATATTGAAACAGTTTATAGAATTGAAGTTTTAGTTAGGGATGTTCAAATGGTCGATATTGTCGGGTAAAATTCTTGATTAACTTTTTAGTATAATAATTTTTTTTAATTGTTTTGATCGACTTACACTAGATCTTTCAATCGTCACTGATCGAACTAATTCGGTTAAGAGTTTTATAGTTTTTCAAATTTACAAATTTTTCAATTTTTATTTAAATTATTTATTAATTATTATATTTAATATATTATTAATATTAATTTAATAAATTAATTAAACGATTAAAACAGTTAAGCAATGGAATCTTACTCTCACGTGCAAAGAACATATTTTCCGCAGTGGAATTGGAATCCTACTCACAAATGCGGTCGTTTCAGCTCAGACAAAAATGTTGCAATTGCAAAGAAATGTTCAGTTTCCCTATGGAGTTTGTTGGTAAGTCTTTTAATTTATGATGCATGGCTTTCTCCCTTTGGCTTGATAGCTGTTTCAAAATTACACTCACCAACTATAGTTTTTTTTCCCAAAGGATAAGTTTTTTTTTACGGAATTTATTAACATAAAAGACAATGTTCGGTATCAAAAGATTTTTTTTACAAAAAGTTTACAGTGAAAACAAATTTATCTTCCAGGAAAATAGACTCACTTTTTACCAATTCTATGAAAAAAAAATAGTGATGATAAGAGAGGAATTTATGATTCTATTGAGTCGTTTGAAACTTCATTGATAATTTAGAAAATATCACTGATAACATTATTTTTTGAATTCTATATTTATTTTGATGTTACATGTAAATTTTTTAAAAATTATGAATGAAGTTTCGAATCTAAAATATTTATTTAAATCATGATTAAACCAAAAAAATTTTAGGTGATGGTGTGAGACATTTTCATCCAAGATTGCATTTATTATATCTCCGGTTGCTTTTTGTTTCTATGTAAAATCTTCACTGCCTAACTGTTAGCCTTCCCCAACTTGCTTTTGCTGCTTTCAAGGTAAAAAAACGCAAGGCTACTAATCAGTTTTTGCTCTTTGGCACCACAAGTTTCTTACAAGTCAGGATGCCAAAAATGACTTTCAAGTCTTGTTTTTTGGGGCAGCCATAATTAGGTTGCTTGTATTATGTGGGGCTAACTTTTGACTTCTGCTCGCCTTCCCCACTCCCTCCATTTTTTTTATAATGGAAATAGATATGCCCATGCAGGTCTCTTTAACTTGTGTACCATGTGGTGTGCTAGGCCCCTCTTTTATTAATGTTTTCGTTTTTATTTTATTTTCTTCTCTCTCTGCATTATACCAGGTTTTTGTTATATTTTTCTTTTTTCCCACTCTCTCGCTATTTTTTTTTTGTATATTTTTCCTTCTCTTTTTATTCATTTTCTTCTCCGATGCTTTTCTTCCTTTTTTATTTTTATTTTTTATCCTTCATTTATTTTTCTTTTTATATTTGTCTTCTTCAAACAAAATAAATTCAAAATTTACACTCAAAAAATAATAAGCATGACATAATACTTTCTTGCCCCATATATATATATATATATATATATATATATATATATTATTTTACATGTTATGATAAATTAATTTATGGAATAAATAAGAAATTCTTATTATGTAAAAAAAGTCACATAAGTAACAAATCTGTTACTGATAGAGGTGAAAAATGAGTGAATCGAGTCGGATGTTATGAGCAATTGGTTAATGGATACTGATTAAAAATGTTTGTTTTTTAATTAGTTTTATTTTTCATGTCCATACTCGTGTTTTAATGGACGGTTAACAGGTCAAAAACGGATATTAATAAAAATTCTCCTATTTAGATGAAAAAAAGACTACTCGATTTGGATTCATGCTTGATCTTTTGAGTAATAAATCAACAAGTACATGCTAAAAATATAAATTTTATATTTTATATCCATATTTATGTTTTAACCTAAAGTTAAATAGAAAACGAGTTAAAATACTCATCCTAGTCACTGAATAGGATTTTGGTACACCAGTATTTTTTTTTTGGTGCTTTTTTACTTTTATCGAATCGGTTTTACCAAAAATTTCAAACTAGTCAGAAGCAAAAAATATTAAAAAATTAACTAACGAGTCTTCTCTCATGTTTAACCATGTGGGCCCTAAAACTCCTTCTGAGGTCATATTAGTTATATGGTTTTACCGGTTTCTTTTTTCTTTCTTTAAAATGATTAATTGCAATGAGTTTCTACCAAATTACTGATTTTGTATCCTTCTATCTGCTGAGTGGTTAGCTCATGTGATGCATTATTCATGCAGATAGTTAAACACGGACTGATTGATGACTCAAGCTGATTTTGATGAAGCAAGTAGGAAAGCATTAATCTTATTTGAATTTGGACTTTGTTCCTGTTGCTGAGTTTTCATGAGTTCTTTTAGAATAAAATGATCAAGAAAGCATCTTGTGACTACAAAATTCAACATATTAAAGTGAAGTGATATCTCATCCCAAGTCGATATTCAAAGAAACCATCTCAAGTCATGGCCTAATATTAGTAGACGCAATATAAATTTGGAAAGTGCAATGATGGACAAGATTATTCTCGAAATCTAATTAAGTGGTATTGAAGACTTGATTAAAACAAAAAAGTTTTGATCGGGTGAAGGTGGATTCGATTCAACAACAGTTTGATCGGTAATGAGATTTTTTTAGTTTATGATTTATTAATGTGGGTCTCAAAACTACTTGATATGAAGAACCAGTTACTTGGTGGGCAGATTATTGAAAGCTATAAATATGGACATCAAGAAAGAGATAGTCTATCACCGTATTGAAAGGAATAGTTGGTCACATATAGAGTATAGCAAACTAAATATCAATATAACTTGTGAAATAGGGTTTTACAAGATTCTAAGAGTTGAGTGAACATTAAACGCATTGGGGCTTGTGTTGATAGATTGATAAGAGTTTTCACACAGTTTTGTTTAGAAAAATTATGTATCGTAGTGTAGTGAATTTTAACAGCTTTTTCCATTCAAAAAATACAAAAAAATGACATAGTGATTAACTCGTGGACATAAGAAAAGAGTTATGCCAAACCATGTTAAAAATTCTTACGTTTATTTTTGCTACTGTGATTGTATGATTGTTGATTGAGTGTTAAAATTCTCAACAAGTGATATCAGAAGTATGTTTATTATTGTGTGAATCTTGAACAAATTTTTGATGAAAAAATCCCAACATTCAATTCTATCGAGGGTCTGTTTGTCTAACATGATTTTAAAATCTTGGGAGTTTACAATTCTCAAAATTAAAACTACTTAGATTTAAGATTCTCAAAAATTAAAAATTTTGTTGTTCGGATGTATCCACTACACAACTAACTAAACTTAAAACTGATAAACAAGAACTGAAATGTATTTTTTCCCATAAAGAAAAGAAATATATTTCTTTCATACGTTAATTTACTAGTGTTGAAATAGTTACACAGAGGAAATCAACTCATAACTAATACAGTGACAAATAATAGGATAGAGTAACAAATATATAACATAAATAACTAAAATAATTAAGACAAAGAAAAATAAAAATAATCATCTTAATACAACGAGCAAAATAAAAGAGAACTAAGGGGTTGTTTGGTTGGTAGGATTAAAGTAAGATTGAATTATTTTAATCCCACATGAATAGTTATCTCTCATTTGGTTGAAGAGATTTACTATTCATGTGGGATTAAGGTGGGATAAAATTAGTGTTAATCACATTTTTTTTCTCACCTCCCTATGAGATAGAATCTATCCCACCCATGTGGGACTAAAATTTTTCTTTTTACCCTTGAATAATAATAATAATTAAAATAATAATGATAATAGTAATATTATAAGAATAATAAATAATAATTACTATTATTATAATAATAAAATATAATAACTATAATAATGATCATGATTATAATAATAATAATAATAATATTTTTTTCATATAATAATAATAATATAATCTTATTTATAATAATTATCGTAATAATTATTATTATAATTATAATATTATTAAAATAATAATAATGATAATATTAATTATTTTTATTCTTAATAAATTATTACTTATAAAAAATATTCTTAATAAATTATAATAATAATAAAGTTATTATTATTATAAATGTAATAAATTTTAATGATGATAATAATAACGATGATAATGATAGTAACTATTACAATTATAATAATATAATAGTATTTATAATATTATTATAATAATATTGACAATAATATTAATCTCATAATTATAATAATATTTCAATTATAATAATTATAATTATATTAATAATAAATTTTATAATAATAATAATAATAATAATAATAATAATAATAAAATTTTAGGGTTTGTAAAAAATTAGAGATTGTTAAGGATGATGAATAGTGTTAAAGTAATTTGGTATTTAAACTTTTTATTCCACTTTAATCTCAATCTAGTAATCTTATGAATCAAATATAGTATTAAGGTATAAACACTTTAATGTCCCTTCATTTTATTTTATATTAATTATAATTCTATCCCATTATAATTATATCCGTGAATTAAACAGACCTTAAAAATATAATAATATTTGAGATTGAACATACAAGCAAATACAAGTAAAAAAATTTACTTGTGTATCAAAATCATGTATAGTGAATTTTTTCATATTTCAACAAAACTAAGTTGTTCTTCACAGAGTGGTTGACATGTAAAAGAAGCAATTAGTAAAATATGTTAACTTGTCAGACATGGAAATCCGTGAGACAATGAGAAAGGGCTATACCAACACGAGTATATACAAAAGAAGTGTACAAAAATGTAACAAAAAAAGTTAAGTAGAAAATATATATATATATATATATATATATATAATATAGGTAAAGAGAAAAAAAGAGATCAAGAGTATCAGATAAAGAATAACCTTTTGTCTCTATAAAAACCGTGGAGAAACATCAAGAGCCCAAGCTTTATGATTAGCCTGTAATGTTGTGAAGTGATGCGAAGAAATATATACACAGAGCTGAAAAGTTTAGACTCTCACGTGAGATGGTTAAAGTGCGGGATATATGATTTCTCAACTTTTAGACGGGATTTCAATCTTTTACAGTTTACGAGAAATATAATCTTTCGTTATTTTTGGAATCTTGATATTCATATCGACAGAACAACTCATTAAAACAAAGTTCTCGGAATTTGTGAAATATTGTCACTAAAATCTTGCTAACCGAACCAACCTTAATGATGAGGTTGGACATCATTCTCAAAAAAAACTGTTGACACTCGTTTAATTTTAATGATGATAAAAATATATTAATTGTGTTAATTAATTTATCTAATTATTTAAAACAGTAAAGGCAGTTCTTTAAAAGACAATCAATTAAACACTAAACATCGGAAGAAGTTGAAGATTAAGATTAAGTACTATAATCGTAATTTAAATGATAAAACTCTCTTTCTCAAGTACCTAGCTTATTATATGGCTCATTTTGATTTCAAACAAAATGATTTTGATTGGATTTATTTTTCATAAAACAAAATGAAAATAGAGAAAACTTTGTTTCAGGTCATCCAGTCGAATGAATGAATCCATTCAGTTGATTGTATGATGGACAGAAAGACTGTCCTTCTTCATCTAGTTGACTGAACATTCACACAGTTGACTGAATGAAATATCTGACACAGAAGTTTGAATTTCAAATAGCATACAGTCAACTGAACAAGCATCCAGTCGACTAGACACTCGAAATAACAGATAAATTTCAAAATCTGAAATGCTGTTTAGAGCATTAAATGCTCTAAACCACTCCCAAATGGGATTCTGGTGTGAGTAATGGCTAGTAGGACTTTAAACTATAAAAGCCCATCATAAATGAAAGAACATAACAACTCTTGAGCATTAAATCTTATTCTTCTCATTTACTTCTCTAAAAGCTTTCAAAAATCTTTATGAGCCATTCTTAAAAGCTTTGAACTTCTAAGAGAGATAATTTCTTCCTTGTAAGAGCATTAAATGCAAAGTCTCTCTTGTTCTTGAATAATAAATTTCCAATCATTGTAAAGAGAAAGAGTTAGTGTAACTCTTAGAGTGTTTAGGAAACATTTCTTGTAAAGACTTCTTTAATCGGAAGACATTATGTACGGTTTAGGCAACACCCGTGAAGTTGCTCAAATTAAAAGTGGATTACTTCAAGGAGATTCCTTGAAGAGAGTGGACGTATGGTTGAAGAAATTCGATATTGCCGAATTACTATAAATAGCATTTGCGCATTCTCTTCCTTATCTCTTTACTTTCATCACTATTATAAATAGCATTTGCACATTCTCTTCCTGATCTCTTTACTTTCATCACTATTATACTTGTCATTCTTGATTGTACTTGATTAAGTTTTCTAAAACCTGTTTGTTGTGTACTTTTTTTTAAAAAAAAAACCCAATTCACCCCCTTTTAGGTTTGGACCTTGGTCTACAATTGGCATCAGTGCCCCGCTCTCAATTTTAAGGCTTAAAATCCTTTGAGTGGATCCTATAACTAATAATAGTTATACCGAAGATCACTTTTATATTAGACCTCCTTTGTTCAATGGAACAAATTATAATTATTGAAAAAATAAAATGATAATATTTTTTGAAAGACAAAATTATAATTTGTGGAAGATCATTGAAGAAGGACCTAGAATTCCTACAAAGGATGTAATTATTGAAGAGATTGTTCATACAATTCCTAAACTCAAAACTGAGTTTAATGAATAGGATTGTAGAATGATGTCTCTAAATAGTAGAGCTACTAGTATATTACATTGTGCATTAGACTTAAATGAATATAACAAAATTTCAGCATGTGATTCGGAAAAAGAAATTTGGGACAAACTTCAAGTTACATATGAGGGCACTAGTGAAGTAAAGAAAATAAAAATCGATATGCTAGTGTCCAAATATGAATCTTTTAAAATGTATCATACCAAAACCATATCTGAAATGTATTCTTGTTTCACTAGAATTATCAATAGTTTAAAGTTTCTTGGTAGGAACATTGAGGAGCATGAGTTAACAAGGAAGATTCTTAGATCATTGCCACCAACTTGGCAAGTAAAGAAAACGATGATTAAGGAAGCCAAAAATTTTGACTTACTTGAAGTCGAAACTCTTCTTGGCTCTCTATTGACCTATGAAAGGGAGGAACTGAGTGAAGAAGTTAGCAATGAAAAGTCAAGGAAAGAAATCCATTGCTCTCAAAGCTACCACAATCAAGAAAGTACAAGAAGAGGAAGAAAATGAAATAGTGAAGAAGATGGAGAGATGGCTTTCATCACTAAGATATTTTACAAGTTCTTGAAGAAGAGTAAGAAGCTTTACACAAATGACTCCACAAAAGTGGAACCTATGGTGTGTTTTGGTTGCAAGAAACCCGAGCACATCAAAGCAGATTGCCCTATAACAAAAAATCTATACAAAAACTTCAAGAAGAAAGCCATGGTTGCTACAACATGGAGTGATGATGATGAAGACATCTCAGATAGTGAGATAAACTATGAAGAGATTGCCAACCTTTGTTTGATGGCAATAGATGACGAAAATGAGGTAAGTAGTTCTTCCCTTACTAATGATGGTGATAGTAGCAATGAAAAATTAATTGAGGTAATAAATGAAATGCATATGGAATTGAATAAATTTAGTTCAAGAAACATTGCTCTAAAAAATCAAGTCTCATCCATCTCTAAGGAAATGGAAGCTCTAGAAGAAGTGTTGACCCTGAATGATTTTGTTAGTGACAAAAATCTTAATTAAGCACTAATGAATATTACTTAAGTAATACAGATTGATAATAGTGCTTATAGATTAAAAGGAGATCAAGATTGTTGAAATTGGTGAATCAATGTTGATGATCTCAAAAGTCAATAAGCTCTCCAAAAGATCAAATTTAAGGAGAATAATTTAAATGCATCTTCAAAGACAATAGGGATAAATTATAGGTTTGAATCCGAAGATACACTTTGTAAGCATTTCAATTTTTAAGAGCTAATTATATTTGCATTGCATTTTATTATATAGTCTTAATTAATTGAAGATATAAAATCTCCACGTGATTTTATTAAATGCAAATAAATTATTTGGGCTCAATACTTAACATTCTCTAATTGAACTTAAGAAGAATTTATGTTGACATAGAAAATTACTTGAGCATTTGTAATATATCATTCTTCATATATCTTGCACACACATTATGCTTAAATTTGTAATATGTTTTGTCATCATAAAAAATGCCTCAATCAAGAAATCGATTAGATTAATTTTGATGATAACAAAACACTTTTGAAGTGTTTAACTCGTGTGTTTAATGTGCAATAAAGTTTGATTCAATTTTTTGGAACTCAAAAATCCAAAAAGAATAAAGAGATATGAAGAGAATTGATGCTGAAAGCACTGTTCATCCTGAAAACACTGTAACAGCGCACAAATACTGACCCAGTTGACTGGGTGAATAGAACCCGTCGACTGGATGCTCGAAAATTTAGTTTTCACATCAATTATAAAGGACAGTCGACTGGGTGAATAATACTAGTCGACTGGTAAAATGGACAGACAGTCTCCAGTCGACTGGTAAGATCAACCCAGTCGACTGGTACCACTATAGCCTTAAAAATGTGATTTTTAAAGTGGACCCAGTCAATTGGTATCAAGACCCAGTCGACTGGTAGTTCAAAAATATGACCGTTGGGACTCGAAATTTGAGCTTTTAAAGCAACAAACATTTCAAATTAAAGTCCAATGGATATATAAACCCACTCTATTGAGCATTCAACAAGGAAGAGAAGACATTCAAAAAGAGCAGAACACACCAATCAAGTCATTCATTCTATGAAACTCAAAAAAACTTTGAAATATTCATGTTGAGCCATTCTTCAAGCTTTACTTTGAAAGAGAGACATTATTCAGTTGTATAAGCTTTCATTTGCTGTCTCTCTACCATTTACTTTACAGCATTTATTGTAAAGGGATTACTTCCGAAAGGAAGGAGATTGCTTCCGAGAGGAAGGGGATTACTTCCGAGAGGAAGGGGATTGTACGGTTTGAGCAACACCCATAAGTTGCTTGTGTTGCGGTTTGAGCAACACCTGTAAGTTGCTTGTTTTAGTGAAAGACTTCAAGGAGGATCCTTGAAGAGAGTGGACATAGGGTCGGAAGGATTCCGATATTGCCGAACCACTATAAATCGAGTTTGCATCTCTCTAACTCCATCTCCTTAATTACTTTCATAATTACTTGCTTATAATTATTTATTATTCAAGTAAATGAGATTGATTGCTTAATTATTTTATAATTCAATTATCATTTCTATATTAAGCAATAAACTCTCTCATCTTTGTGCTAGTAATCTAGAAAGATTAATTTGATTTAATTCCGCATATATTTTGATATTTGATTGTAAAAAGTATTTAATTTTTTAATACCCAATTCACCCCCTCTTGGGTATTGCCATAGTATATTTTGGACCAACAATTGGTATCAGAGCAAGGTGCTCTTTTTTTTTTAGGCTTAACATCCTAGAGTTGATCCTATGACAACTATATTTTTAGAAGGAAGAGATCCTTCTAGTCCTCCTCTTCTCCATGAAACAAATTTCACCCATTAGAAGCTCAAATGAAGATTTTTATTCAAGCTCATGATTATTATGCTTGGTATTTCATTCTTGAAAATGAAAATGATTTTGATGTAAATGATTGTAAATTCATTCAACTAAATGCTAAAGTTATGAACATGTTTTATAGTTCTCTTTATCAAAACGAAGTTGATCAAATTTCCTCATGTAAGACTGCAAAAGTAATTTGGGATTTATTGGAGGTCATACATGGAGGAAATGAGCAAGAAAAGAATTTCAAATTGAAAAACTTTATTCATGACTTAGAGCATTTTAAAATGAATGAAAATGAATCAATTTTTAATTCGCAAACTCGTTTTACCATACTTGTTAAAACTTTATCTTTCATAGGTAAAATTTATTCTAACGTTGAATTTGTGAGAATATTTCTTAGGTCTTTGCCAAATCAATGGAAAATTATTTTGACAAAGCATTCTATAAATGAAAGTTTAGAAGAGCTTGTGGAATCCCTCAAGAAGCATGAAAGTTACTTAGATTACAAAATTGATGGTTTCACCACATCCTTACCTCTTATGAAAATTGAAGATGTTAATCATGATGGTGATGAAGAAGAAGAAGACTCCTCGAATAAAGAGATTTGATACGAGAAAATTGCCAACCTATGTCTTATGGCAATCGACGACGAAAATGAGGTTTCGACTTCTTCCTCTTCAAAAAATAACATTGTTAGTAATAGTGAAGAATTGATAGAAGTCATAAATGAAATGTATGAAGAATTGAAGAAATTCGATTCTAGGAACACCATTATTAAAAAAGAGGTGTCATCTCTTTCTAAAGAGATGGTAGGTCTAAGAGAAGAAAAAGATAAACTATCTTCATTACTTTATGATTCTTCTCAAGATCTTCTTAGAGATGAAAATGAAAACTTAAAGAAGAAGATAATAGAATTGAATGACATAATATCTAGACTTATGCTTGGAAAAGAAAAGCTAGATGAAGTGCTATCTTGCCAAAGATTAAATGGAGGAAAATTCGGGTTAGGTTATTCTCCATTAGGCAAGCAAAAATCAAAAGAGAGCTTATTCATGAAAGCATCATGTGTGAATGAAGCCTCTACTTCAAAGACCACTAGCAAGGTCAAAAGCATTCCCTCAATGAATGCTAGTAGGTATAGAAATACTAATTCTAATGTATATACTAGAATGAAACATCCTAGAAATACTCATACTTATATGTATGCTCATTCAAGAAATACTTATGTGCATTCTAGGAATAATTGTATAATCAAAGCTTGCACACTGCACATGCACATCCTAGGAATTACCATCATAGTTATCCTAGAAATAATATGCATATTCATAATAATGCAAGCATGTATCCTAGAAATCATCATCATACATTTTCTAGAAATGGTATGCATATTCATATTCCTTATGTATCCTAGGAACTCCTATCATAAGAATTATAGAAATGCACAACTAAGAAATCCTAGAAATTTCAATAACTATTATCCTAGGATTGTGCATCATCAACATGTCTATAGAACACCATATATTGTTAAGAAAGTATAGGTCCCAAAAGGAACCGTATTTTTAAGGACTAACCCCAAAGGACCCAAGAAATTTTGGGTACCTAAAAGTACAATCGTGTATCCTTGTGTGATGTAGATATGTCTCCACACCAAAGAAAAAGGTAACTGTTGGTACCTTGATAGTGGATGCTCAAAGCACATGATCGATGATAAAAGTGCATTCAAGGAGCTAACTCTAAGAGATGGTGGATTTTTCACCATTGAAGACAACACAAAAATAATGATCATCGGGCATGGAAAAGTTGGTAATGATTTCTCAACCATAGATAATGTATTAATAGTTCAAGGCCTTAAGCCAAATTTACTAAGTATTAGTCAACTCTGTGACAAAGGCAACAAAGTCACATTTGAGACCTCTCAAAATCTAGTTATAGACATCATGAGTAACAAGATCAAATTTGTTGGCCATAGACATGAAAATGTCTATATAGTTGATTTGAAATTCTTGCATTCTGAAAATGAAAAATGTTTTCCTACCATTAGTGAAAATCCATGGCTATGGCATAGAAGGCTTGGTCATGTGAACATGAACTTGCTAAAAATCATTTCAAGAAAAGATTCAATCATTGGACTTCCCAAAATCAATTTTGAAAAAGACAAAGTATGTGATGCTTGTCAAATGGGAAAACAAACCAGGATTTCTTTTAAATCAAAAAATGCAGTCTCAACTACTAGACCTTTGGAACTTTTGCATATGGACTTATTTGGTCCAATAAGTACCATTAGTCTAGGTGGCCATCAATATGCTCTTGTTATTGTTGATGACTATTCAAGATATACCTTTGTTATTTTTATTGCTTACAAGGATGAAGCTTTCAAATGATTTGAAAACTTTTGCAAAAATGTTCAAAATGAAAAATGAATTTGTATTTCAAGCATAAGAAGTGATCATGGAAAAGAATTTGAAAACCAAAGCTTTTCAAAATTTTGTGATGAAAATGGAATTGATCACAACTTTTCAGCTCCTAGAACTCCTCAACAAAATGGAGTTGTTGAGAGAAAAAATAGAGTTCTAGAAGAATTTTCAAGAATAATGCTTTGTGAAAATAGTTTACCAAAATACTTTTAGGCTGAAGCAGTAAACACTTCTTGCTATATCTTGAATAGAATTTTAATTAGGCCTATGCTTGATAAAACCCCATATGAACTATGGAAAGGTAGAAAGCCTAATATCTCCTATTTTCGTACATTTGGTTGCAAATGCTTCATCCTAAATAACAATAAAACTAACTTGGGTAAATTTGACTCTAAGACCGATGAAGGGATATTTTTAGGATATTCAACATCTAGTAAGGCTTATAGAGTTTTCAACAAGAGAACTCTAGTGGTAGAAGAATCCGTACATGTAACTCTTGATGAGTCTAACCCAATTAGTAGTAGAGAAGTTTCCTTTAATGATGATGCAGATTTTATTCCAAGAACGGAAACTCCTACTCCCATTGTTGACCCAAAGGAGAGTCCACCTCAAGCAAATGAAGAGATGGAAACTCACAATTTGGACTAACCATCTACAAGCCAACAAGAGGATAATCTTCCCAAAGATTAAAGGTATGTAAATTATCACCCGATTGATTAAGTGATTGGTGATCCTTCACAAGGGGTAAGAACTCGCTCTTCTATTAGAAATATTTGCAATTATGTAACTTATTTGTCTCAAATAGAACCTAAAACATTTATAGAAGCTAAAAAGGATAATGATTGGATTATTGCAATGCAATAAGAAATAAATCAATTTGAGAGAAACAAGGTGTGGAATCTAGTTCCAAGACCTAAGAATCATTCAATAATTAGAACTAAATGGGTATATAGAAATAAGATGGATGAAAATGGTATAGTAACTAGAAACAAGGCTAGACTAGTTGCTAAGGGATATAATCAAGAAGAAGGAATAGACTTTGATCAGACCTATGCTCCCGTAGCTAGATTAGAAGCTATTCGAATATTGTTAGCCTTTGCATGCTTTAATAAGTTCAAGCTATTTCAAATGGATGTAGAAAGTGCATTTTTAAATGGCTTTATAGAAGAAGAAGTTTATGTTGAGCAACCTCTTGGATTTGAAAATTCTAGTATTCCAAATAAAGTCTACAAGCTTTCTAAAACTCTATATGGGTTGAAGCAAGCTCCAAAGGCATGGTATAAAAGACTAAGTAAATTTTTGATTGATAATGATTTTGTAAGAGGTAGAATAGTCACAACTCTCTTCACAAAAACTCACAAAAATGACACTTTGATAGTTCAAATATATGTTGATGATATTATATTTGGTGCTACTAATGAATCTATGTGTCAAGAGTTTGCAAAGTGCATGCAAGGTGAATTTGAACTGAGCATGATGGGAGAGCTTACCTACTTCCTTGGACTTCAAATCAAACAACTAAAAGTAGGCATCTTCATCAATCAATCAAAGTACACTAAGGATGGAAAGCTCAAAGCCACTTGGAACTCCTATGAGCACAATGACAAAACTTGATCTTGATGAAGGAGGTAAATGTGTAGATACTAAATATTATAGAAGCATGATAGGTGCTTTACTTTATTTAACTACAAGCAGACCTGATATTATGTTCAGTGTATGTATGTGTGCTAGATTTCAGTCTAATCCTAAGGAATCACATGTAGTTGCAGTAAAAAGAATCCTTAGATATCTACAAGGAACCCAAACCATAGGATTATGGTACTCTTAGAGATTCATCTTTTGAGCTTGTAGGATATTCAGATGCTGATTTTGCCAGATGTAGGTTAGATAAAAAAAGCACAAGTGGAACATGCCAATTCTTAGGTGCAATGTTAACTTATTGGTTTTCCAAGAAACAAAATTCTGTTGCACTATCAACCGTCGAGACGGAATATGTAGCAGCTGGAAGTTGTTGTGCCCAAGTGTTATAGATGAAACAACAACTAGAAGACTGTGGCATGAACCTCAAAGGCATCCCAATATTTTGTGATAATATTAGTGCTATCAACCTAACCAAGAATCCTATCCAGCACTCTAGAACCAAACACATAGAAATCAGACATCATTTCTTAAGAGACCATGCTAAAAAAGGTGATATAAGACTAGAATTCATACCTTCAGAAGGTCAAATAGCTGACGTTCTCACAAAACCTCTAGGTGAAGCTAGTTTATGCAAAATTAGACTGTCAATGGGATTGTTAGATTATAATAAACTGTATGTTTTATTGCATCTACATTTCATCATTTTGAAAATTTGACATCTGGTGAAAGAGTATTAAACCTCATTTAATCACTCTCTCACTCAAGATGGCATAGATAAACAAATTTCGTGCTAAGGCTCAAAGATTGTAAATTTTCTTAAGGGTCCAGTTGACTGGTAAGTATATCTCAGTCGACTGGTAAGTCTCTGTCAATATTCCAGTCGACTGGTAAGTCTATCCCAGTCGATTGGTAAGTCTCTGCCTAATCTGTCAGTCGACTGGTAAGGCTATACCAGTCGACTAGACTTTGTTTGGAGCCATTTAATACTCAAATATTAATTGATTTTTGATAAATTCTCTTTGATTTGGCATTGGATAAATCAAGTGATGAGCTTGAATTTAGATTTGAGAATTACTTTTGAGCTATTTATTAAGCATGAGCTAAATATGAAACTTTCTATTATATATGCTTGAGTTTGAAAATCATGATTATCTTTGCATTAAATTGATAATCAACTACCAATAAGGCTTGTTAAGTTTTATCCAATTTTATTTCTCTTAAAAGTTAATAATAATTACTTTAGACTTTCTGAAAGGGGGAGGAGAAAATCTGATTTATTGGTAAAAGAGAAAACTTATTGGTAAATCAAGCAATGAGTTCAAACTCTTGTCCTTTATTGATTAAGTGTAAGATACTCTAAGCATTGAGGTTATTTTGAAGATTTATAATGCTTGAAAATTGTTTTATATTTCTTGATATCTTGTAAAATGATTCTTTTCTCAAAATGTTTCATCAAAATATTTTCAATAGCATATTTTGAGGGGGAGCCCTTCTTTGAAATCCATCCTTTTTTATTATGACAAAAAGGGGGAGAAAAATAAGAATATTAGAGATCTTGTTAGACCTTATTCCTAAGATTTTTATCACCATAAAAAATGGGGAGATTGTTGACCTTGAATGATTTTGATAGTGACAAAAATCTTAATTAAGCACTAATGAATATTACTTAAGTAATACAGATTGATAATAGTGCGTATACATCAAAGGAGATCAAGATTGTTGAAATTGGTGAATCAATGTTGATGATCTCAAAAGTCAATAAGCTCTCCAAAAGATCAAATTCAAGGAGAATAATTTAAATGCATCTTCAAAGACAATAGGGATAAATTATAAGTTTGAATCCTAAGATACACTTTGTAAGCATTTCAATTTTTAAGAGCTAATTATATTTGCATTGCATTTTATTATATAGTCTTAATTAATTGAAGATATAAAATCTCCACGTGATTTTATTAAATGCAAATAAGTTATTTGGGCTCAATACTTAACATTCTCTAATTGAACTTAAGAAGAATTTATGTTGACATAGAAAATTACTTGAGCATTTGTAATATATCATTCTTCATATATCTTGCTCACACATTATGCTTAAATTTGCAATATGTTTTGTCATCATAAAAAAAATACCTCAATAAAAAAATTGATTAGATTAATTTTGATGATAACAAAACACTTTTAAAGTGTTTAACTCGTGTGTTTAATGTGCAAGAAAGTTTGATTCAATCAGGAGATTTTTTGGAACTCAAAAATCCAAAAAGAATAAAGAAATATGAAGAGAATTGATGCTGAAAACATTGTTCATCCTGAAAATACTGTAGTAGCGCACAAATACTAACCCAGTCGACTGGGTGAATAGTACTAGTCGACTAGATGCTCGGAAAGTCAGTTTTCACATTAGTTATAAAGGACAGTCGACTGGGCGAATAATACCAGTCCACTGGTAAAATGGACAGACAATCCCTATAGGACTGGTAAGATCAACCCAGTCGACTGGTACCACTATAGCCTTAAAAATGTGATTTTTAAAGTGGATCCGGTCGACTAGCAGTTCAAAAATATGATCGTTGGGACTTGAAATCTGAGCTTTTAAAGCAACAAATATTTCAAATTAAAGTCCAACGACCATATTAATACATTGCTATATAAACCCACTCTATTGAGCATTCAACAAGGAAGAGAAGACATTCAAAAATAGAAGAACACACACAATCAAGTCATTCATTCTATAAAACTCAAAAAAGCTTTGAAATATTCATGTTGAACCATTCTTCAAGCTTTACTTTGAAAAAGAGAAATTATTTAGTTGTATGAGCTTTCATTTGCTGTCTCTTTACCATTTATTTTACAACATTTATTGTAAAGGGATTACTTTCGAAAGGAAGGGGATTGCTTCCGACAGGAAGGGAATTACTTCTGAGAGGAAGGAGATTGTACGGTTTGAGCAACACCCGTAAGTTTCTTGTGTTACGGTTTGAGCAACACCCGTAAGTTGCTTGTTTTAGTGAAAGACTTCAAGGAGGATCCATGAAGAGAGTGGATGTAGGGTCGGAAGGATTCCGATATTGCCGAACCACTATAAATCGAGTTTGCATCTCTCTAACTACATCTCCTTAATTACTTTCATAATTACTTGCTTATAATTATTTATTATTAAAGTAAATGAGATTGATTACTTAATTATTTTATAATTCAATTATCATTTCTATATTAAGCAATAAACTCTCTTATCTTTGTGCTAGTAATCTAGAAAGATTAATTTGATTTAATTCCGCATATATTTTGATATTTGAGATTGCAAAAAGTATTTAATTTTTTAATACCCAATTCACCCCCCCTCTTGGGTATTGCCATAGTATATTTTGGACCAACAAGATGGAAAAGAAAAACTTTCTTTAGAGCTTAATAACTCATCATTCGACTATTTGAAAAGTTAAAATGATGATTTGAAAAATAAAGTGATGGAACTAAAAAACACTATATCTAGGCTTGTTCTTAGAAAAGAAAAACTAGATGAAGTGTTATCTAGCCAAAGAATAAAAGGAAAAAAATCCGAATTGGGTTATGCTCCAATGGGCATGCAAAGATCAAATGAGACTATCTTTGTGAAAGAAACAAGTGTGGGTAAACCACCACTTCTAAGGCTACTAGTAATGTTGAAAATGTTCCTTTGAAAAATGTTAGGAAGCTTAAGACTACAAATTTCAATTACAATGCAAAGAATTCAAATACCTATGCTAAGAATAGACATCCTAGAAATATGTATGCTCATCTCAGAAATACAAATGCTAGAAATACATATTCAAGAAGTACACATGCTAGGAATGCATATCCTAGAAATAACTATCATGTATATCCTAGAGATAACATGTATGTTCATAACTCCTATGGTAGAAACATGTATCCTAGGAATGCTCATCCAAGGAATGATAGATATGCATACACAAGACATCCTAGAAACTTCTATGTCTATCATCTTAGGATCATGCATCTGTTAGAGTTTTAATAATTACTTGTGTACTTAAAATAGCTACTTGGTACTTAAATAGCTATAATAGCAACGGTCAAACTGTAATGGTTGTTACAATAGGATTCTGTTGGAGTTGGTTACATTGCCAGGTGGTAGGAGTTAGTTAGGTTGGTTAGTAATAGCTAGTGATAGTTGTGGGCAGTCAGTTACAGGGGTAGAGTTGAGGGTATAAGAATAACCACAATATACACAATTGAGGGAGGAAAAAATGTGAATTGAGTATAATCTTTCTGTGTTCCATTCTCCTCTATTCTTGCACTATTCTTAGGAGGCCTAGCTAACCTCGAAACTAGCTACCATTTCCATTTCAATTTGGCTCTTTACAATTAGTATCAGAGCAGAGATTCTGTGACTTGATGGCTGAGACACGATCTAATGCTGCCATGGCAGCCACTAATGAAGCCATTGCCTCCCTTCGAGCTACCTCTGATCATCATAGCAAAAACATTCAAGAGATCCATACCAGAACGATGAATGAGATGAATCATCATCTTATGAAAATCCTTCAGAAGTTGGGTACTGATGAAAACAGATCACGTGAACCTTCATCTCCAATCCATAATTCTTCTACAGTGTCATTTGCTAAACCTGTTAGGCTTGATTTCCCACACTTTTCAGGTGATGATCCTGGTAGCTAGGTGTACAAGGCTAACAATATTTTGGATATTATCAAACTCCAGCTACAAAGAGACTTGTGGTGGCCACATTTCACATGGATCAAGAAGCTCTGGTTTGGTTTCAAGATGCAGAGGAGGCTGGTGTGTTCTGTAATTGGGAGGGTATGGTACAGGCATTACATGTTAGGTTTGGTTCAACGCCCTATGACGATCCTATGGAGGCACTTACTAAGTTGAGACAAACCTCAACAGTAGCAGTTTACAAGGCAGATTTTGAGGCTTTGTCAAATAGAATCAAAGGGCTTATCTACCATGCATAAGATTAGTTGTTTCTTAAGTGGCTTAAAAGATGAGATACGTTTGCCTGTGAGGATGCTAAATCCGCAGTCATTGAATGCAGCTTTTGGATTAGCTAAAATTCAAGAGGAATATTTGACAAGTTGCAGAAGGAGTTCTAAAATTCAGTAGGAAACAGGTAAGCCATCTATCTTGGGCCTTCATAAAGTCAATACGTTTGTACAAGCTAAATCTAGAATTCCAATTAAAAAAATTTCCCCTGCCCAAATGGAAGAGAGGAAGAAAAAGAGGTTACACTATAACTGTGATGACAAATGGAGTCCTGGTCACAAATGCAAAAGTGCCAAAATATTCCTTCTTGAGGGTATTGAGTTGGTGACTGATTCACAGTCTGGGGTTAAGATCATTGAGTTGGAGGAAGAAGTTGGAAGTTTAATCAATGAAGGGCAGAATACTAATACGATTTCTGAGAAGGTTGAGATAACTCTATATGCTCTAATTGGTACTCCAACACCTGGTACTATGAGGATTAGGGGCAAAATTAATGGAGTTAGTTTGGTAGTTTTGTTGGATACAAGTAGCACCCATAATTTTATTGATGTAACAGTAGTCCCTAGTTTGCAATTGTTGGTTGACCAATCTCAAACGTTGGAAGTTAAGGTTGCTAATGGTGCAGTGGTGAGGACTCAAGGGTTTTGTGATCAAGTGCCAGTATGCATTCAAGGGAAGGAATTTTCTATTCAATTTCATGTTTTGCCACTTGGAGGATGTGATGTTGTGTTAGGAACTCAGTGGCTGACCAAACTGGGTGATATCCAATGGAATTTTCAGTTTTTAACTATGGAGTTTTGTCATAAGGGGCACAAGGTTATGATGCAAAGATTGAAGCAATATGGCTCACATTTCATTGATGGGGATCTATTCTTTAAAACTCCAATCAAGAAAGGCCTGTTAGTTCACATTTCAACTCCCTCCTTAGCTGAGAAGCAGGCTGCTCTACCTGCAGAAGTAGCAGATTTACTTCAAAATTTTGCTAAGGTCTTTAACACTCAAGTAGGGCTACCTCCTCTTAGGGGGCATGAACATCATATTACTCTTAAGGAAGAAGCTCAACCAATCTACCAGAGGCCATACAGGTACCCCTTTTACCAAAAGAATGAGATAGAAAAAATAGTTAAAGAATTATTGTCTGCTGGATCTATAAGGAATAGTTGCAATCCTCTTGCCTCCTTTGTTTTGTTGGTAAGGAAGGCAGATGGTTCTTAGCATATTTGCATTGATTACAGGGCACTTAACTTGAATACTATCAAGGATAAATTTCCTATACCTGTCATTGATGAATTACTTGATGAACTGAATGGTGCTTGCATATTTTCTAAACTTGACTTAAGGTCTGGTTATCACCAAATTAGGATGAGTGAGGAAGACATTCCTAAAACAGCTTTTAGGACTCATGAGGGGCATTATGAATTTATGGTTATGCCCTTTAGACTCACTAATGCACCTTCAACATTTCAGTCCCTAATGAATCAAGTGTTTAAACCTTTCCTTAGAAGGTTTGTTCTAGTATTTTTTGATGATATTCTGGTTTATAACAAATCCTTGGTTGATTATGTCTCTCATCTTAAGGCTATATTGGAAGTGTTAGCTAAGGAGCAATTATTTGCTAAGAAATCAAAGTGTGTTTTTGCTTGTGGAGAAGTTGAGTATTTGGGCCACTTGATTTCTGGTGAAGGGGTAAGGACAGATCCTAAGAAAACTATAGCAATGTAACAGTGGCCTACTCCAAAGGATGTTAAGGCTTTGAGGGGTTTCTTAGGTCTCACAGGGTATTACAGGAAATTTGTAAAAAGGTATGGATAGATTGCAGCCCCATTGACTTCCCTTTTAAGGAATGATTCTTTTACTTGGACTGAGGAAGCTGAATTAGCTTTCCAAAATCTCAAATCTGCTATGTCCAATCCACTTGTTTTAGCTCTTCCAGATTTTGATAAAATGTTTGTGGTGGAGTGTGATGCTTCAGGTGTTGGGTTGGGTGTTGTATTAATGCAAGAAGGGAGAGCTATAGCTTTTCACAGCCAGGCTCTCAAGGGCAGGAGTTTGGCCTTATCAACTTATGAGAGAGAACTACTAGCCTTGGTGATTTCTGTGCATAAATGGAGGCCATATTTGGTTGGAAACTCTTTCTTAGTGAGGACAGATCAGCAGAGCCTTAAGTACATCTTGGAGCAAAAAATTGGTACACTAGCTCAACAAAAGTGGATTACCAAGTTGTTAGGATATGCTTTTATTGTAGAATATAAGAGGGAAAAAAAGAATGTGGTGGCTGATTCTTTGTCAAGACAGGTTTCTGGTGATGAAGTTTCATCTCAGGAAAGAGTTCTGTACATGATTTCCTTTCCCACTCCTGATTGGTTGGCTCAACTTAAGGATAGTTATGTTGCTGATCACTACATTGTGAGTATTTTAGATGCTTTTCAAGCAGGGAAGGAAGGTCCTAAGGGCTTTACTATGCCGAATGGTTTGCTAATATATAAAAGTAGAATGTATTTGGGGACTTGTGATTCATTAAAGACAGCTATTTTGCAACAGGTGCATGATGGGCCATAGGGGGGGATCATTCTGGGTTTCTTAAAACCTTGAATAGGGTTAAGAGGGATTTTTACTGGCCTGGGCTAAGGGCAGATGTTAGGAAGTATGTTAGGAAGTGTGATATGTGCCAAAGGCTCAAGCATGAAACCTATAATCCAGCAGGTCTGCTACAGCCCTTGCCTATACCAGAGAGACCTTGGGTGGCTGTGAGCATGGATTTTGTGGAGGGTCTACCAAAATCTCAGATGAAGGAGGTGGTGATGGTAGTAGTGGACAGGTTTACAAAGTTTGTTCATTTCATAGCCTTGTCTCACCCATATACTGCTTCTAAAGTAGCAAATCTGTATATGTAACATGTGTTCAAGTTATATGGAATGCCTACTTCAATTGTTAGTGATAGGGACCCTATTTTTACTTCTTATTTTTGGCAAGAGCTAATGAAGCTTCAGGGTATTCAATTGGCCATGTCCTCAGCCTATCACCCTCAAACAGATGGCCAAACAGAGGTTGTGAACAAGAGTCTTGAGCACTATTTGAGAGCTTTTACAGCTGACAAACCAGCTACTTGGGTGGAGTGGTTGCCATTTGCTGAATTCTGGTTTAACACTAATTTTCACACCTCACTCAAGCTAACCCCATTTGAAGCACTGTATGGATATCCCCCTCCTAGATTGATGGACTACATTCCTGGTACAACAAGGGTTGAAGGAGTGGATGCTCATCTGAGGTCTAGACAACAATTGACTTCTTTGTTAAGGCAGACCCTGGTAGCAGCACAAGAAAGGATGAAGCTGTATTCTGACAAGCATAGGACTGAGAGGAGTTTCTCTGTGGGAGATTGGGTATTCCTACAACTTCAGACCTACAAACAGAAGTCTCTTAAGCACCACTAATTGAAGAAATTATCTCCTAAGTACTATAGACCATTTCAGATCTTGCAGAAGATTGGTGAGGTGTCTTATAGGTTGGATTTACCTCCAAATTCTAAGATACATTCCACTTTTCATGTATCCTGTTTGAAAGCTAAGCTTGGGCAGCATGTGGTTTCCATTCCCACCTACTGATGTGGAAGGAGCTGCCATTACAGAACCAGTAGCTGTTCTCCAGGAAATGTCTCATCAGCTTCAAAATAGAACCATTACTCAAGTTCTGGTTCAATGGCAAGGTGAAAGTATTGATGATGCCACTTGGGACAGATTGTATGTTCTGCAGCAGAGGTTCCCTCACCTTGTGGGCAAGGTCTTTTAAAGAGGGAAGTATTATTAGAGTTTTAATAATTACTTGTGTACTTAAAATAGCTACTTGGTACTTAAATAGCTATAATAGCAATGATCAAAGTGTAATGGTTGTTACAATAGGATTCTGTTGGAGTTGGTTACATTGCCAGGTGGTAGGAGTTAGTTAGGTTGGTTAGTAACAACTAGTGATAGCTGTGGGCAGTCAGTTACAGGGGCAGAGTTGGGGGGTATAAGAATAACCATAATGTACACAATTGAGGGAGGAAAAAACGTGAATTGAGTATAATCTTTCTGTGTTCCATTCTCCTCTATTCTTGCACTATTCTCAGGAGGCCTAGCTAACCTCGAAACTAGCTACCATTTCCATTTCCATTTCAATTTGGTTCTTTACAGCATCATCCACATATCTATGATAAAAAAGTATTTTATAATGTTAAGAAGGTATGGGTTCCTAAAGGAGCCGTATTTTCTAGGACTAACCTTAAAAAACCTAAGAAATTTTGGGTACCTAAGAGTGCTATTGTGTATCCTTGTGTGATGTAGACATGTCTACATACGAAAGAAAAAGGTGACCATTAGTACATTGATAATGGATACTCAAAGCACATAACCGGTGATCAAAACATGCTTAAGGAGTTAACTCTAAGGGATAGCGGACACATCACCATTGGAGATGACATGAAAATGAAAATCGTCGGACATGGTAAAATGGGTAAACATTTCTCAACCCTTGATCATGTTTTATATGTACAAGTTTCTTAGTATTAATCAATTATGTGATAAAGGCAATAAAGTAGTATTTGAATCCTCTCATTGTCTTGTAATAGACATCAAAAGTAACAAGATTAAGTTTTGGCCAAAGACATGAAAATATTTACTTAGTTGATTTAAAATATTTACCTTCGGAAAATTAAAAATGCTTTTCATCTTTTACCAAAAATTCATGGCTATAGCATAGGGCTGCGCCATGTGAACATGGGTTTGATTAAAATCATTTCAAGAAAAGATTTAGTTGTCAGTCTTCCCAAAATCAAGTTTGAAAAAGACAAAGTATGTGATTCTTGTTAAATGGGAAAACAAACAAGAATTTATTTTAAATCTAAAAATGTGATTTCAACTTCTAGACCATTCGAGTTTTTGCATATGGACTTGTTTGGTCCTATAAGCACTATTAATCTAGGTGGCCACCAATATGCTATTATTATTGTTGATGACTATTCAATAAATACCTTTGTTATTTTTATTGCTTCTAAGGATGAAACTTATAAAGGTTTTGTGAACTTTTGCAAGAATGTTCAAAATGAAAAAGGTATTTCTACTTCAAGTATTAGAAGTGATCATGGAAAAAATTTGAAAACCAAATTACTTTTAAAATTTTGTGATGAAAATGGAATTGATCACAACTTTTCAGCCCCTAGAACTTCTTAATAAACTGGCGTTGTTGAGAGGAAAAATAAGTTATGGAGGAGTTTGCAAGGACCATTCTTTGTGAAAATAGTTTACCAAAATATTTTTGGGTGGAAGCCATAAACAATTCTTGTTATGTTTTAAATAAAGTGTTAATTACGCTTATATTTAACAAAACTCCATATGAACTATGAAAAAACAGAAAGCCTAATATATCTTATTTTCGTTCTTTTAGTTGCAAATGTTTCATCCTAAATAACAATAAAACTAACTTAGGTAAATTTTACTCTAAGACTGATGAAGAGATATTCTTAAGATATTCAACCTCTAGTAAAACTTATAGAGTTTTTAACAAAATAACTCTAGTGGTTGAAGAATCCATACATGTAGCCTTTGATGAGTCTAACCCTATTAGTGGTAGAATAGTTGATAACACTCAAACTAACACGCGATTATTGTGTATAGCTAAGGTGTCGATCCCACGAGGAAAGTGAACTACCTTAACACTAAACGATAAAGTTCAAATAAGAAAATCTGTGTTTTACGAATGAAATTATATAAGAGAATTGTGAAAATATGCTAAAGAATTCAATAAAGAAATAACAAGGTTTCAGGAATCCTTCCTAAGTTCATTGCCTTATTCCTATCTTGACTCAAATCTTTTATCTCAATTACTAGTTTCACATCCCAACTAAGCAATTGGTAAATATTCAATCAAAGCACATAAATACCTTAATGTAATTGCCATAAATTACTCTTTAATTCCAATTCAAACACAAAAAATCTATCTTATAAATTATCAAGAAGCGACAATATATTTCAATAATAATACTGCAGTAATGGACAAACCTATAAGATAGATCTACCAAAATCAATTGCATCTAACAACTTTGACATAAGAAAAGTTTGACTAGACTTATATGGAGAAGAAGAATGCGATCACCGGATTAAGAAAATCTAAGAGAAGAAGAACATAAATTGCAGCTGTCACATGAATTCAAATCCTTCTTATTTAATCAAAGAGTAAATCATAAAAAATGTTTAACGATCAATCCATACAACTGAATCAAAGATAGAAATAAGAACAACTACACCTAGAAACTCATCCTTTCGCCTTGCTTGGAGTTTAGTTGGATATGAAGTTCATCCTTGATCACCTTGAGGAAGAAGAAGATGGAAGCTCTTTTCAAAACTCTCATCTCTCCCTATTCTTTGAGTCTAAATTCCTATATATAGCTGTATGGAGACAAATTTGTAGACAGAAAAGTCACCCTAGGGTTTCTGTTCAGGCTGTGTGCTTCTGCTGCTGTTCAGGCCCGATTCTGCCTGACCTTTGTCTACTAAAATTGCCATAACTTTCTCTAGAAAAATCATATTTATGAGTCATAAAATTATCCAAAAAATAGACATCTGGATCTTTCCAAGCATATATGGTTCATCTCCTGGTTCTTTCTGAATCAATACAGTTTAATCCACAAAAATGACTAATCTATCCCGCTGAAATCATGCACAGCCTGACCTTTGTCTACTAAAATTTCCATAATTTTCTCTAGAAAAATCATATTTACAAGTCGTAAAATTTTTCAGAAAATAGACATCCAGATCTTTCCAAGAATATATGGATCATCTCTTGGTTCTTCCTGAATCAATACAGTTTAATCCACAAAAATGACTGATCTGTATGGGTAATTCTGGCAATTTAGTGAAACTCTTTTCCAAATGCGTGAACATGCACAAAATCTTCATGCTTTAATAAACGTTAGCTTTTCCATCTCTTTTAAACCCAAAATACCTAAAAATGCATTGAAATAAATCAATATACTAAGAATAACACTTAAGAATTATTAAGGCATAAATGTGTAATCCAGCCCTAAATCAACCCTAAATGCTAACAAATAAACACTATTAAGATGCATTTTCTGACTCTCATCATAACTCCCAACTAGCTTTTTGCTAGTCCATAGCAATTCAAGTGAAAGAAAAATGAAATGAATTCTATACTAGAAATCAAAACAAAACCTAAAATCCTAAAAACAAAACAAAGCAATGTTAGCGTTAATCCAAGAGTAATTCAACTTTTTGTCTCAAAAATTGCATATAATACACAATATGTAGAATCATTAAATACCACCCAAGTCCAAAAACAATCAAAACATCAATCTCATATTCGTTATCGACTCTTAAAAATCCATCTTACCACAAACCATTAATCCAAACACTCAGATGATTTTCTGTACAACATTCATGAATACAAGTCTTGGCCTCTAAAAACATATTAAATTACGTGACATCAATCACAAATCAAACTCCATAGGCTCACTTTTCAAATCACTCTCCACTAATGTAGAAAAATCACACTACATCGGATCACTAAGTCTTTAATAGGCTTATAACGTTAGGCTAAGGTAAAGGTCAAGAAAGAACGAGAAGGATTAAACAAGTAAAAGAACTCTGTCTCTTAATTTTAAACATAACTTTTTTAAGCATTAAATAACCTTACTTCAACACCCAACTCATTCAACCATTTTTCGAGCATTTCTCTCAATAATTCAACACTTTTTTTTTATTCTTCTTTTCTAGCACATAACCATTCACCTCCGTTTTCATTCTATACCCTTTTCCACAACCCCCAACCTATCTCCTTTAATGTACTTGGATTATGGTAGTAATATTTTTTTTTTCATATTTTCACCCTTACTCCTCTTCAGGGCTTCTCAACAATGTGTATAAACTAAGTTCTCTTAAAAGAAAAGTAAGGATAAAATATTTTTAGGCTTATAAAGGTAAGTAAATGGGCTATAAAAAAAAAAGGCTAAATTTTTTTTTTAAAAAAAAGGCTCAAATAGATAACTAGTGATAAATATAACAAAGATAAGCTTGAAAGGCTCAAACGGTCCAAAGATGGCCTACATCATATCCTAAGTAGTGTGCATTCTAGGATTTCGCCTCAAGTGATTATCAACTAAGTTCTAGACACAAAACATTCGCACATAAAACTTCTCTAAATGTTTTAGACTAATCATGCAATCTTACCGCAAACCAAAGTCTCAAACTAAATGAAGATCGACACTTAAAATTATTCTCAAACCGAAGCAAGATTTAACTTCTTCTAAAAGTTATATGCTATCTCAATTATAATCATATCATTGACATGTAAATTAACTCCAAAACTAACACAAAATATACTAAAAACAAACAAAACTAAACCTAATTTTTTAAAATTTTCAATTTTTCAAATATTGTTTTTCTAACAATTTATCCTGACAAACGAATTAAAATGAAAAAAGGGAAAGTGACACCAAACAATTCAATGGTGTGAAATAGGAAATGTGTTTCCTCCCCCAACCTAAGACTTGCATTGTCCTCAATGTGAAAGAAAAAAGTCAAGAGAAAGAAAGAAAGAAAAAAAGGTAAAGAAAACTAAATAAATAAATAAAAATGAAAAATGAAGTACGAAAAATAAAGATAACGAAAAAGAGTAAGACATAAAAATTAATACAATCATCTGAAAATAAAATAAAAATAAAAATAACAAAAACTCAACAAAATTAAAACTAATGTACAAAGGAACGAAAGTACCCGATTAAGAAGGATAAATGGGAGGCACCAAAGAGATCTCTTCGGGCCTATCTTCAACACGTTCATGTTCTAAGTAGAACTTCAACCTTTGGCCATTAACTCGATATGCACGACTGTCGGAGGGATCTTCAACTTCTACCACTCAATTTGGAAAAACATTCTTCACAACATAAGGTCCCTTCCATCGTGATCGTAATTTTCCCGCATGGAAGTGTAACCGAGAATCATAAAGAAAAACTTGATTACCTTGTTCAAAATTTTTTCAGATTATTTTCTGATCATGTACCACTTTCATTCTTGACTTTAAGTCCTTAGCATTATCATATGCATCATCCCTTAACTCTGCAAGTTCACAAAGTTGCATTTTCCTCTCCTTACCAGACATCTTCAAGTCATAATTAAAATTTCGAATAGCCCAATATGCTCTATGCTCAAGTTCTATCGGTAAGTGACATGCTTTTCCGAATACCAACCGATAAGGAGATGCTCCAAGAACCATATTGTATGCTATTTGGTATGCCCAAAGCGCATCTGATAGGCCCAAAGACCAATCTTTTCGATTTGGATTTACCGTTTTTTCAAGTATTCGCTTAATCTCCCTATTTACTAGTTCCACTTGGGCATTGGTTTGTGGATGGTAAGCTGTAGAAACCTTATGGGTGACTCCATACTTGCGCATCAAAGCCTCAAAAAAACTGTTACAAAAATGTGACCCTTGATCACTAATTATAACACGTGGAGTACCGTACCTAGATAAAATATGATCTTTAAGAAATTTAACAACTTTATTATCATTAGTGCGGCAAGGTATAGCTTCAACCCATTTAGAAACATAATCAACGACAAACAAAATGTAAAGATACCCAAAAGAAGGTGGGAATGGTCCCATAAAATCGATCCCCTAACAATCAAAGATTTCCACCACTAAGATCGGGTTGAGAGGCATCATATGACGGCGGGACAATGAACCTAACTTTTGACATCTTTCACATGAACGATAAAACTCATTAGTATCCTTGAATAAAGTAAGCCAATAAAAACCACATTGTAAAATTTTTGCGGCCATCTTTTTAATAGAAAAATGACCACCACAAGCATAGGTATAATAAAAAGTTAGCACACTATCAATTTTCATATCCGGAATGCATCTTCTTATTATTTGATCGAGGTAATATTTAAAAAGATAAGGATCATTCCAATAAAAATTCTTTACCTAAGCCAAAAACTTATGTTTATCTTTTGCACTCCATGTAGATGGAACTTGACGGGAAACCAAGTAATTTGCAATGTCGGCATACCATGGTGTGTGACAAAGGACAGCAAAAAAATTCTCGTCCGAAAAGGCTTTGCGAATGGGCAAAATGTTGGTATCATTCTTAAATTCCAAACGAGATAGATGGTCCGCCACAACATTTTTCACCACCTTCTTGTCTTTGATGGTCAAGTCAAATTCCTGCAAAAGCAAAATCCAACGTATCAAATGGGCCTTAGCATCCATTTTTGAGAAAAGAAATTTAAGGGTGGAGCGATCCATGAATATAGTGATAGGTGAACCAATTAAATAAGAGTGAAATTTATCCAATGCAGATACTACAGCTCGTAATTCTTTCTCGGTTGTGGTGTACATCATTTGAGAATGATTCAAGGTTCTACTAGCATAATAAATAACAAATGATTTTCCCTCCCTTCTTTGTCCTAAAACAGCTCTTAAAGCATAGTCACTAGCATCACACATAATCTCAAAATGCAAGTTAAAATCGGGTGATTACATAATAGGGGCGGTTGTAAGCTTAGCGACAAGTGTCCTAAAGGCTTTCTCACATTCGGGGCTCCACTTAAACTCCGTATCCTTTAACAAAAGGTTACATAAGGGTCTAGAGATAGCACTAAAATTTTGAATAAACCTTCTATAAAACCCGGCATGCCCTAGAAAAGACCTAACATCTTTAATATTCTTAGGAGTGGGTAATTTAGAGATTAATTCAATTTTTGATTTATCCACTTCCATCCCCTTTTCGGACACTATATGGCCCAAAACTATTCCGGAAGACACCATAAACTGGCACTTCTCCCAATTAAGCACATGCCCCTTCTTTCACACCTACACAAAACATTTTTCAAGTTAGATAAACATGAATCAAAAGAAGTTCCAAACACGGTTAAATCATCCATAAACACTTCCATACATTTTTCAACCATGTCATTAAAAATACTCATCATGCATCTTTGAAAAGTAGCCGATGCATTACATAAACTAAAGGGCATTCTACGAAAAGTAAAAGTACAAAAGGACAAGTAAAGATGGTCTTTCTTAGGAACTACTTGAGTTAGACTAATCCACTTACTATCGGATATTGGATATATAATTCCCGCATCTAATAGCTTTAAGACTTCTTTCTTAACTATCTCTTTCATAGTTAGATTTAGCCTTCTTTGTGGATCTCTACAAGGGTTAGCTCATTCTTCTAGATAAATCCTATGGGAAAAAATTAAAGGGCTAATACCTTTTATGTCAGTTATAGTCCAACCTAGTGTAGATTTATGCTTTCTTAACAAATTCAACAATTTATCACATTGCACATCATTAAGTTCAGAAGTAATAATAACTGGAAAGGTATCACCTGGGCCTAATAAGGCATGTTTGAGCCCTTTGGGTAGTAGAGCTAATTTAAGCGTTGGTGTCTCCTCGAAAGATGGTTTGGGTGCCTCTCTCTCTTTAGGCAACTCCTCAAAGTATGGTTGCCATGATTTCTTAATAAATCCCTACGACTTATCAAAAACATTAACAACATCAAAGGCATGGAGATAAATTGAAGAATCATCAAAATCAAAATTATTAAGAAGGAATTCCAAAGAATTAGAATTATCTTTAATGTGCTCATCCTCAAAAGTAAGCTCATCGATCATGTAAATGTCGAAACACTCATCCTTATCATGTGGCTGCCTTGAGACTCGAGAAACATTCACCTCCAAAGTCATATTTCTAAATGATAATGTCATTAGACCATTCCTACAATTAATGAGGGCAGTGGCAGTGGCAAGGAATGGTCTTCCAAGTATCAAAGGAATTTTTGACTCCGTGTTACAATAGAAATGTTTCTAACACCAAAAAGTTAACGGGATAATAGAATTTGTCAATTTGCACTAAAACATCTTCCACAATACCTCTTGGTTTTCTTACTGATCGATTCGCTAGTTGAAGGATCACGGAAGTCGGTTTGATCTCACCTAGACTGAGTTATAAGTAAACGGAGTAGGGCATGAGATTCAAACTAGCCCCTAAATCTAGCAATGCTTGGCCACAAGCTTTGTTTCCAATTTGGCAAGCCATCGTAGGACAGCCCGGATCTTTATACTTGGTCGGTGATCAATTATCGCACTTGCTTGCTCCGTTAAGAATGCCGCCTTCTTCACATTGTGCCTCCTCTTGAGTGTGCATAGATCCTTAATGACTTTAGCATAGTTGGGAACCTGTTTTATGACATGAATAAAATGAAGGTTAATTTTAACTTGCTTAAGTTATTCAAGAATCTCACCTTTTAATGCCGAATTTCTCTCCTTAGGTTTAAGGAGTGCTTGAGGGAAAGGCACTGGTATGGAATCACTATGAGGATCTTGTTCCCTGGGAGCTTCATCCTTGTTACTCATGGTGTTAGGAATCAAGTTTGATGGTAGAGTGGGTCCATCAATTTCCTTACCGCTGCGAGTAGTCATGGCATTAACCTCTTTAACATTTTGATTGTCGGGATTGGAGGTTTGTGCCATATGTTGTCCCCTTGGATTAGGTTGTGGCTACGAAGGAAAACGACTTCGCTCTTGAACCATCAATAAATTAGTCAACTTGGTGAGTTGGCTCTTTATCACCTTTCGTTCCTCTTTGACCCTTTGTTGCTCCTCTAGCAATCGTTGATTTATCTTGCCTTGCTCTTTCACACTCTGGGCATGTACCTGCATAAAAGACTTAAAAACATATTCCAAAGGTAAAGATTGTTGTGGTGCATTAGATGAAGTTGCTTTCGGTCTCCATTGGGTACTAGATTGGGTAGAAGGTTGTGTATCGGATCTCAAACTAAAATTAGGGTGATTATTCTAACCAGGATTGAAGGTGTTAGAGTAGGGTGAGTATGTTTTCCTAAGGGGTATACCTAAAGCATTACACTCTTCCTTCATCTCAAAATAGGTTGGACAATCCCTAGGTATATGATCTACCCCATTACACATAAAACAAGGTTCGTGGGACTTTACTCTAGCAACCGGTTTAGGGGCTCTAACATCCTTGGTTTTTTAAAACCTCAATTTTCTTAGTTAGGACCTTTAAACGGGCTTTAAAGCTATCCACTTCCTTAAGTTTATAAATTCCTGCGGTTTGGTTTCTCTTAGTATTTTCCATGGCATTGGGTCCTGTCCAAGTGTGGGTTTTTTCCGATAAATCTGTTGTGAGTTTTAAATTACTCGCAAGCACACGAGTCGTTTGCAATATAGTGTTGTGCAAGTGCGAGGTCGAATCCATAGGGAATTGCGTTGTGGAAATATAATTTTATCTAAACTAACCTTATCTTAACCTAGTTCCGAAATTTGAATTGTATTTTGCACAAAAAACTAAACTAAATTGATTTAAAAACAAATGATAAAAACACTAAGGTTTCTGAATCCACCCCACCAAAGTAAAGCACATATTTTCATGTTCTATATAAAAATAATCTATCAAAATATTCCATGAATCCAATTTTAAACAAATCACAACAAATATCCCAATTAAACCAAAACCATCCAATGTATCCGCTTTAAACAAATCATAAAGGATATCCAATTTAATAAAAAATGATTCGATGTATCCATCAGATGAAACACACGGAATATCCAACTTGAACAATTAAAAGCAATCAATCATAAGATTTTACTCAAATAATTGAACAGAACATTTATACTAAAAAACATCAGAATTGTATAAAGAAATCTGAAAATATTATGCCAAACAACGGTGAGGCTTCATCTTCAACCTTAGATGAAGATTTTAGTCACTTATAATCATGAAACTAAAGTTCATAATAACAGTGCTAAACATTAAACTTTAAAACTAAAAAAAAACAGTAAATTAAAACTGACTGTACATTGGGAGAAATTCCACTCGCTGTTGGGCGGTGCTTCCTCTCGTGGTAGCAAAGCCTTCGAGATCCACCAGAATGCTAGCAGAAGCCCTCAAGATTGCACACCGAATGATGAAGTGAGATGGGACTTTTATAGGGGAATTCCTGGAGTACAATGTGTTTCAAATTCGATGTGGGATACTGCCCAAGTGCGCTCGATCGCAATCTGATGCGCTCAAGCGCATACTGGTGCACTGCAAAACATTTTTAACTGATATGGGATGTGCGAGTGCGCACTTGCGATCGATTGCAAATCTGGTGCACTCGAGCACACTAGACATCTTCAGCTTGACCCTTGTCTACTAAAATTGCCATAACCTTCTCTAGAAAAATCAATTTTACGAGTCGTAAAATTCCTCAGAAAATATACTTCCGGATCTTTCCAAGCATATATGGCTCATCTCCTGGTTCTTCCTGAATCAGTACAGTAAAATCCACAAAAATGACTGATCCGTACAGGCAATTCTGGCAATTTTAGTGAAACTTCTTTCCCAGTGCTTGTAAACCTGAAAAACAACGAAAACAACTCAAAGTAACAAATTCCTAAGCTAACAAATGTAAATTAAGTGGCCAAAATATGCAATATTTGGCACTCATCAAATGCCCCCAAACTTACATTTTGCTAGTCCCTTAGCAAAACAAAATAAAAAAAATTAAATGGAAAACAAAGAACATAAAGATAAGTTCATTACTCATGGTATCCAAAAATTTAAGGAGCACTCAAAACCATAATATTCATTCATGAGCAAGCTTAAAAAATATAATCCATCTTCGCAACGAATAGGAATTTTAAAACCTAATTACTTACAAGAAGCAGACTAAGACATCACAAGCTTGAATCAGTGTAAAGTGAATTAGCATATACAGATGAGGTTTCCAAATAACTTCAATGAACAATGTCTCCATGTCTTAAGATTCACAGAATTTCTCATCAGAATGAACAACGATGACATAGTTTTATTTTATTTATTTTTATTATAAGGCTCTGCTATGTTCAGTTCCCTTAAGCTTTCTAATTGACCCATGTAGTGAGTGTTGAGTCAATGACTCCCAAACTAGATGGTTTTAGGGCATTAATTGTAAAGAAACCCCTAAGGACTTACTAACTCGAGTAAAAAAGGCTATGCAACTGAACTAGCCTTAATGCTACCAAGCAAAATTTTCACCTTTTGACATGAACACTCACTGCTTATTGAGGCAAGAGGTCCAGTTACTTAGCAGAAAATTTCACAATAATCACTATGAATAAAATTCCCACCTTTTGACGTGAACACTCATTGCTTACTGAGGCAAGAGATCCAGTTACTCAGTGGAAAATTTATTGATGATGATCATTATAAACATTAGTATTATTATTATTATTATTATTATTTTATTTTATGCTCTTCTATGCCCAAGTGTTTATCCAACAAGTCATCCAGTTTCAGTTAAGATAAGGAAACATACACATTAAAATCACATGTCATACCTCATACAAATATGTGCTAATGTGCTCGTGTTAGATTAGATCAAACATGTGAATTCTCGAATGCCTAAAGTAAGTAACTAAAGTTTAAAACTCTATCATCAGATCATGTGTTCAAAATTTTAAGCTCACCAATGAAATCACATCACAATTTTTCAGATCAACCAAAATTTTCAGACGAACATGAACATGCATTTATCTTCACTAAGAAAAAACAACAATAAATTATTAGGACAAAGTGTGTGTAATATGTAACATGTCTCCCATACCCCCAAACTTTATTTACACACTGTCCCCAATGTGTGAATAATATGGAAAGAGCTAACTTGGGAGATGGAGAACTAGCTGGACTGGTATAGCTCATAGCATACCCCCAAACTTGAACTAAAGTACGCATTATCCCTGAAAAATTAAGACTGGAAAACAAACAAAAAAAACATCCTGGAAACAAACATTAATCATAAATATGTAAAATAAATAATAAATAAATAGAAAGGATATGCTGTGGGGTGCCTCCCATGAGCGCTAAATTTAAAGTCTTCAGCCAGACTCTCCATAGTAGACAACACTCAATCTGAGTAACTAGGATCCTCCATCAATATCGTCTCAATGTCTGGACTCCTCAACTCCAAGAATGGTTTTAGCCTCTGTCCATTCACCTTGAAAGTATTACCATTCTTTGGATCCTCAATCTCGATGGCCCTATGAGAAAAAACCGACCAAATAATAAATGGGCCTGTCCATTGAGATTTGAGTTTGCCTGGAAAAAAATGCAGGCGTGAATTGTAAAGACGAACTTTTTGAGCCGGCTCAAAAGCTCGTCTCAAAATGTTTTGGTCATGAGTCTTCTTCATTTGTGGCTTGTATGACTGTGCACAATCGTATGCATCATTCAACAGCTCCTCTAATTCATTTAGTTGGAGCTTCCTTTTTGACCCAGCCTTCGAAAGATTGAAGTTCAGCTGCTTGATAGTCCAATAGGCTCTATGCTCTAATTCAACCGGAAGGTGACAGGCTTTACCGTACACAATACGGTATGGGGACATGCCAATTGGCGTCTTGAATGCTATTCGATATGCCCACAGTGCATCATTCAATCGCAGAGACCAATCCTTTCTACTAAGGTTCACAGTCTTCTCCAAAATTTGCTTGATCTCGAGATTGAAAATTTCCACTTGTCCACTCGTCTGTGGGTGATACGGGGTGGCAACCTTGTGTGTGATGAAATAATTCTTCATCAATTGCTCAAAAATTCGGTTGCAAAAGTGCTTACCTCCATCACTTATGATTGCTCGAGGTGTACCAAAACGAGCAAAGATAGTGTCCTTAAAAAACTGGAGCACAACTCTGTGGTCATTGGTCTTGCATGCAACTGCCTCCACCCATTTGGACAGATAGTCTACAGCAACTAGAATGTACAGATAGCCAAAAGAGTTTGGGAAAGGTCCTATAAAATCAATGCCCCACACATCAAAAATCACAACAATCAGAATAGGGTTGAGGGGCATCATATTCCTTCTAGAAAGACTCCCTAGCTTTTGGTAGCACTCACAAGATACACAGTAGGTGTGAGAGTCTCAGAACAAGGTGGGCCAATAGAATCCATACTGTAAAATTTTTGCAGCAGTCTTCTTGGCACTGAAATGGCCTCCACAAGCATGATCATGACAAAAGACGATGACATTAGATTGGTCATATTCAGGAATACACTTTCTGATGATCTGATCGGGACAATACTTGAACAGGTAAGGATCATCCCAGAAAAAATGTTTTACCATGGCCAAAAACTTTGATTTATCTTGTCGCCCCTAATGTAAGGGCATTTGACCGGTGACAAGATAGTTCACTATATCAGCAAACCATGGTGCGAGATTATGAGCAATGTGCATCAATTGCTCATCAGGAAAGATCTCAGAAATGGGAGTGGTGGCCTCAGTGAAATCCACAATCAATCTAGATAAATGGTCTGCTACCACATTTTCGGAACCTTTCTTATCCCGAATCTCTATGTCAAACTCTTGAAGTAATAAGATCCATTAGATAAGACGAGATTTGGCATCTTTTTTAGAGAAAAGATACTTCAATGCTGCATGATCTGAGTAGATAATGACTTTCGATCCTAACAAGTAGGATCTGAACTTGTCCAATGCAAAAACGACTGCGAGCAACTCCTTCTCAGTGGTAGAGTAATTGAGTTGTGCGTTGTTTAGAGTTCTACTTGCATAATAGATGACATGGGGAAATTTATCAACACACTGCCCCAAAACAACTCCAATAGCATAGTCTGATGCGTCACACATAATTTCAAAAGGCACATCCCAGTTGGGTGGCTGAATAATGGGTGTAGACGTCAAAATCTTCTTCAGATCCCCAAATGCTTTCTTACAGTCTTCATCAAATACAAATGGGGCATCTTTCAATAACAACTTGCACAAGGGTCGGGTGATCTTGCTGAAATCCTGGATAAATCGCCTGTAGAAACCTGCATAGCATAGAAAAGATCGAACCTCCTTCACCGAACGTGGGGGTGGAAGATTGGAAATCAGGTCCAACTTTGCTTTATCGACCTCAATCCCCTGATGAGATACGACATGCCCCAGCACAATACCTTGCTTGACTATAAAATGGCACTTCTCCCAATTAAACACTAGGTTCTTCTCCTTGCACCGCACTAAAACCAAAGTGAGACGATCCAGGCACTCCTCAAATGATGAACCGAAGACGGAGAAGTCATCCATGAAAATCTCTAAGAGCCACTCTACCATGTCAGAGAATATGCTGACCATGCACCACTAAAAAGTAGCAGGTGCATTGCATAACCCAAAGGGCATACGAAGGTAGGCGAATGTCCCAAAAAGACAGGTAAATGTCGTCTTCTCCTGATCTTCGGGGTCCACGGGGACCTGGTTATATCCAGAATAACCATCCAAAAAGCAATAGTATTCGTGCCCAGCCAAACACTCCACCATCTGATCAATAAATGAGAGTGGAAAATGATCATTCCTTGTGGCAGCATTCAACTTACGGTAGTTTACACACTCTCCAGCCTGACTGAACACGAGTTGGCACCAACTCATCATCCTTATTTCTCACCACCGTCAATCCAGTTCATTTGGGCATGACATGAATCGTGCTCACCCATTTGCTATCAGAGATTGGATAAATGATGCCTGCATCCAACAGATTAATTACTTCTGTCCTCACAACCTCTTGCATAGCTGGGTTGAGCCTTCTTTGTGGCTCCCTTGATGGCTTGACATTCTCCTCTAAATGTATCTTGTGCATCATCACCGAGGGGCTGATTCCCTTAATATCCTCTATAGTCCAGCCGATAGCTTCTTTGTGCTCTCTGAAAACAACTAATAATTTCTCCTCTTGAGCTTCAACCAAATCTGAAGCTATAATCACAGGCAAACAATCTGCTGGACCTAGGAACTTATACTTAAGATTATCAGGTAAAGGTTTAAGTTCCTTCTTGGGGGGTTCAGGTGCTGCAGTCTCCTCCGTCTCATTTCTCTCCCGAGGAGGAGACTTCAAAATGGCATTCGCTTGCTCAAATAACTTATCTAAATCCAAATCCTCTCCAAATTGAGCAAATCATGCCTCCAGGGGGTCCTCAATGCTTGATTCATCCACAGTCTCCTCAAGAATCTCCTCTATCAAGCATATATTTCTCATTTTATCGTGTTCTAGTGGTTACTTACTGATATCAAAGATATTCAACTCCACTGTCATATTTCTAAAGAAAATCTTCATCACCCCTGTCCTACAATTGATCAGGGCATTAGCTGTGGCTAAGAATGGTTGCCCTAGAATAACCGGTATCTGAATCCCTACATTCTGAACTGGCTCTGTGTCAAGCACAATAAAATCCACGAGGAAATAGAACTTATCCACTTTTATCAAAACGTCGTCAACTACTCCCCGTGGTATTTTCACTGACCTGTCAGCCAATTGAAGCGTCGTGGTTGTGGGCTTCAGTTCTCCTAACCCTAACTATAAATAGACTGAGTAGGGCAAAAGATTCACACTTGCTCTTAGATCCAAGAGAGCCCTCTCGATCTGGCTGAATCCTATCGTGCAAGAGATGGTAGGACACCCCAAATCCTTATACTTGATGGGCAACTTGCACTGAATGATTAAACTAACCTGCTCGATCAAAAATACCTTATTCAGGACATTCATCCTCCTCTTGATAGTGATCAAGTCCTTTAAAAACTTGGCATATGACGGCACTTGATGGATGGCGTCCAAAAATGGGATATTGATTTGGACCTGCTTGAATACCTCCAGAATTTCCTCATACTTCCCTCATTTCTTAGGCGCATGTAATCTCTTAGGGTAAGGTGCTTTAGGTACAAACGACCTAGGAGGATCCTCAACAGTAGGTGTGGCTGCAGATGGCTCAGCATCTCTCTTCTCCTTGTTGCCACTTCCTTACCTTTGCTGCATAGTAGGGTTCTCTTCCACTTGATTGTCCATTTGTCTCCCAGACCTCAATGTGACAATTGTTTGCACTTGTTCCTCCCTGTGCGTAGGAGTTGATGAATTTCCAACCACAAACTGTCCTTTTGGGTTGGGCACGGGCTGACTAGAGAACTTTCTCTTCTCTCTTTCACCCAAGTAACTTGTAATTTGCCCTATTTGACTCTCTAGCTTGGAAATTGATTGGGTGTTTACCATTGTTACACTCCTCACTTCGCTCATGGATTGGCCAGTCATCTTCATGAACTCCCTAAGGGTGTCCTCTAGAGACTGTGAAACCGGTGCTGGCGTTTGAGTGGGAGCTTGGTAAGCAGGTGATGGTGCTGGATGCGCTGAACGACCATGACTAGGAATTTGTGGGGAAAATTCAGGAGGGTATTGATTGTGAGCAAGATGAAGGGCTCCTCCCTGATTCATTGGTTGGTTCTACTTCCATGAAAAATTAGGGTGGTTTCGCCACCCTGGATTGTAAGTCTCGAAGTAAGATCCATTTGACTGCCTCCGATAATCATTGAAAGCATTCACTTGTTCCATAGGATACTCGACAAAAGCCGACATTGATGGACAATTCTGTGCTAAATGTATGGGACTAGCACAGATGGAACAACTATCAACATTGAATATATTGGCAGCATTGATGGACTGGCCCACAGCCAGAGCATCAATCTTCTTAGTGAGAACATCTAGCTTTATCCTCAAGTCAGTGTCCTCCTTAATCTCATAGATGCCTTATTTCTTATGAGCACGAGTGGACTTATCCCGACAGCTTGAAAAATCCCACTGTTGCGAGTTGTCAGACAACTTGTCCAATGCTTTGTATGCTTTATCTCTCGTCAGACTTAAGAATGCCCCCCCATTCATAGACTCGATCATGCTACGGTTGGGTTGAGTCAACCCTTGGTAGAAGAACTGAATGAGTCTCCACTTCTCATATCCGTGTGGAGGGCATCTGATCAGTAACTCTTTGAAGCGCTCATAGCTCTCAGAAAACTTCTCATCCTCATCTTGAGTGAAAGAACTAATCTCCTTTCAGCAATCATTCACTCTAGACATTGGGAAAAACTTGTGATAAAATTTACTAAGCAGATTTTCCCCAAGATGTAATAGACCCGGGCGTGTTGGAATCCAACCATGCCTTAGCTCTATCGTGAAGAGAAAAAGGGAAAAGTCGAAGATGGGCTGACTCCTCAGAAAAGTTCTGGAACTTGAATGTAGCACAAATATCTTTAAACTTCTTCACATGACTGTAAGGATTTTCAAGATCTAAGCCATGAAATGAGGGTAGGAGTTGGATGACATGTGGCTTTAAATCAAAATAGGTGGCATTGGTTGGTGGCAACACTATGCAAGAAGATGAGTTAGTCGCAACGGGTGCAAACAAATCCCTAAGGGATGTAGTGGAGTCCACGTTCCAAGCTTTAGGTTGCTCTACATGGTCTGGTTGATTTGCATTCCTAAATTTTCTCCCATCTCACTTGTATCTCTTTCAACTAGTGCTCTTTTATGTCTCCTAAGAGTTTTTTCTAAGTCGGGATCTAAATGTATCAATTCTAAGTTCAGGGATCTCCGACCAAGCATACACCGCACAAATAGCACTAAAATAAATTAACTAACAGAAACAAAATAACAATAAAGTAAAATAAATGCAAAAACAGAAAACACACTACTCATGAAATGAGCCAACAAAAGTTGGCAAATATATATATATATATATATATATACATATATATTTATTTATTTATAGGCCAATGCAAATAGAAACAAATAAAATAAAATAAAATTGCAAAAAGAAAAAAATCAAACCAAAAAAATGCTAACTAACTAGTAGAAAAATAAAATTAATTCAGACAAAAATTTCACAAACAAAACAATTCCCCGGCAACGGCGCCAAAAACTTGTTGTGAGTTTTAAATTACTCGCAAGCGCATGAGTCGTTTGCAATATAGTGTTGTACAAGTGCGAGGTCGAATCCACAGGGAATTGCGTTGTGAAAATATAATTTTATCTATCCTAACCTTATCTTAACCTAGTTCCGAATTTTGAATTATATTTTGCACAAAAAACTAAACTAAATTGATTTAAAAACAAATGATAAAAACACTAAGGTTTCTGAATCCACCCCACCAAAGTAAAGTATATATCTTCATGTTTTATATAAAAATAATCTATCAAAACATTCCATGAATCCAACTTTAAACAAATCACAACAAATATCCCAATTAAACCAAAACCATCTAATGTATCCGCTTTAAACAAATCACAAAGGATATCCAATTTAATAAAAAACGATTCGATGTATCAATCAGATGAAACACACAGAATATCCAACTTGAACAATTAAAAGCAATCAATCATAAGATTTTACTCAAATAATTGAACAAAACATTTATACTAAAAAAAACTTCAGAATTGTATAAAAAAATTTGAAAATATTATACCAAACAACGGCGAGGCTTCATCTTCAACCTTAGATGAAGATTTTAGCCACTTATAATCATGAAACTAAAGTTCATAATAACAGTGCTAAACATTAAACTTTAAAACTAAAAAAAAAATAGTAAATTAAAACTGACTATACATTAGGAGAAATTCAATTCGCTGTTGGGCAGTGCTTCCCCTCGTGGTAGCAAAGCCTTCGAGATCCACCAGAATGTTAGCAGAAGCCCCCAAGATTGCACACCGAATGATGAAGTGAGATGGGGCTTTTATAGGGGAATTCCCGGAGTACAATGTGTTTCAAATTCGATGTGGGATACTACCCAAGTGCGCTCAATCGCAATCTGGTGCACTCGAGGGCATACTGGTGCACTACAAAGCATTTTTAACCAATGTGGGATGTGCGAGTGCGCACTTACGATCGATCACAAGTCTGGTGCGCTCGAGCGCACTAGACATCTTCAGCTTGACCCTTGTCTACTAAAACTGCCATAACTTTCTCTAGAAAAATCATTATTGCGAGCCGTAAAATTCTTTAGAAAATAAACTTCCGGATTTTTCCAAGTATATATGGCTCATCTCCTAGTTCTTCCTGAATCAATACAGTAAAATCCACAAAAAAGACTGATCTGTATAGGTAATTATGGCAATTTTAGTGAAACTCCTTTCCCAGTGCTTGTAAACCTGAAAAAAAACGAAAACAACTCAAAGTAACAAATTCCTAAGCTAACAAATGTAAATTAAGTGGCCAAAATATGCAATATTTGGCACTCATCAAAGTCATCTAGAAAATCTATGGCTTCGTCGGGATCTTTTTGACGAACTTCTCCATTACACATCATTTCTGTAAATTGCCTTTCCCCTACTTAGAAGTCTACCATAGAAATAGCTAACTAACCACCAACTCTCATACCCGTGGTGTGGACAAGAATTCAAAAGGTCTTTGAAACGTTCCCAAAATTGATATAAGGTTTCACTCTTTTTTGTGCAAAGTTTGAGATTTGTCTCTTAAGGTTATTGGTTTTATGGGTTGGGAAATACCTTTGGAAGAAGGCTTGTGTCATCTCATACCATCATACCAACTACCTATAGACCTAGGCTTTAATGAGTACAACCAAACCTTGGCCTTATCCTTAAGCGAAAAGGGGAAAAAACCTAAGTTTGACGGTGTCTAACATATCGGCCCTACTTTGAAAGGTTGCTACTACTTCCTCAAATTCCCTAATATGGACATAGGGGTTTGCATTCTTTAATCCATGGAAAGTTGGTAGCAATTGGATCATGTCCGGCTTAAACTCAGGTTGTTGAACATTAGGGGGGAACATGATACAAGATAGTGTGGCTGTTCAGCTAGGGTACAAGTAGTCTGTAAGTGTCCTAGCAACATTCTTATTGTTATTGTTGGCCATGTTAACAAAATTTTCTAAATTCTCATTTGGGTGTGCACTATAATTTGATCTAGGCGAGTTTTCACTATCATACCTGGAAGAAGAGGGTAACTCTATTTCGGGTCTTTTAATGAATCTACCTCGCTTATCTCTCATTCTACGCATACACCAAAGGAATTAGAGGGGAGACGAAAAGAAAACAAAATAAAATAAATATAGAAAAGCAAAACAAAGAGCAAAGAACAATGTTACTGTCTTGTCTCAAAGTTGACAATCTTCCTTGTAATTAAGCGCAGTTCCCCACCAACGGTGCCAAAATTTGATAACGCTTAAACTAGCACGCGATTATTGTGTATAGCTGAGGTGTCAATCCCACGAGGAAAGCGAACTACAAGAGAAAGTGTAAACCTTAACACTAAATGATAAAGTTCAAATAAGAAAATCTGAGTTTTACGAATGAAATTATATAAGAGAATTGTGAAAATATGATGAAGAATTCAATAAAGAAATAACAAGGTTCCAGGAATCCTTCCTAAGTTCGTTGCCTTATTCCTATCTTGACTCAAATGTTTTATCTCAATTACTAGTTTCACATCCCAAACAATCAATTGGTAAATATTCAATCAAAGTACATAAATACCCTAATTTAATTTCCATAAATTACTCTTTAATTCCAATTCAAACACACAAGATCTATCTTATAAATTATCAAGAAGTGACAATATATTACAATAATAATACTGTAGTAATGGACAAACCTATAAGATAGATCTACCGAAATCAATTGCATCTAACAACTTTGACATAAGAAAAACTTGACTAGACTTATATGGAGAAGGAGAATGTGATCACCAGATTAAGAAAATCTAAGAGAAAAAGAACATAAATTATAGCTGTCACATGAATTCAAATCTTTCTTATTTAATCAAAGAGTAAATCATAAAAAAATGTTTAACAATCAATCTATACAACTAAATCAAAGATAGAAATAAGAACAACTACACCTAGAAACTCATCCTTTCGCCTTGCTTAGAGTTTAGTTGGACATGGAGTTCATCCTTGATCACCTTGAGGAAGAAGAAGATGGAAGCTCTTTTTAAAACTCTCATCTCTCCCTGTTCTCTGAGTCTAAATTCCTATATGTAGTTGTATGGAGATGGCTTTGTAGATAGAAAAGTCATCCTAGGGTTTATGTTCAGGCTATGTGCTTCTGCTGCTGTCCAGGCCTGGTTCTGCCTGACCTTTGTCTACTAAAACTGCCATAACTTTCTCTAGAAAAATCATATTTATGAGCCGTAAAATTTTCTAGAAAATAGACATCCGGATCTTTCCAAGTATATATGGATCATCTCTTGGTTCTTCCTAAATCAATATAATTTAATCCATAAAAATGACTGATCTGTCACGCTGAAATCACGCACAGCCTGACATTTATCTACTAAAATTTCCATAATTTTCTCTAGAAAAATCATATTTACAAGCCATGAAATTCTCCAAAAAATAGACATCTGAATATTTTCAAAAATATATGGCTCATCTCCTTGTTCTTCCTGAATCGATATAGTTTAATCCGCAAAAATGACTGATCTGTACAAGCAATTATGGTAATTTAGTGAAACTCCTTTCCAAATGCTTGTGAACATGTATAGAATCTTCTTGCTTTAATCATTGTTAGCTTTTCCATCTCTTTTAAACCCAAAATACCTAAAAATGCATCGAAATAAATGAATATACTAAGAATGACACTTAAGAATTATTTAGGGATAAATGTGTAATCCAGCCCTAAATCAACCCTAAATACTAACAAATAAACACTATTAAGATGCATTTTCTGACTCTCATCAATAGTCTCTCTTGATGATGATGCATATTTTATTCCAAGAGTGAATGCTTCTACTCCCATTGTTGACCATAAGGAAAATCATCCTCTAATGAATCAAGAGGAAGATGCTTCCAAACTTAACCAACCTTCTACAAGTCAACAAGGAAATGGACTTCACAATGATTAGAAGTATGCAAATTATCACTCAACCAGTCAAGTTATTAGTGATCATTCATAAGAGGTAAGAACTTGTTCTTTAATTAAAAATGTATGTAAATTTGTAGCTTACTTATCTCAAGTAGAACCTAAGTCTTTTGTTGAAGTTGAAACTGATGAAAACTGGATTCTTGCTATGTAAGAAGAATTAAATCAGATTGAGAGAAACAAGGTTTGGACTCTAGTTTCAAGACCGAAGGATTATTCAGTGATTGGAACTAAATGGGTCTTTAGAAGCAAAATGGATGAAAATAGAGTTGTAACTAGGAACAAGGCTATACTTATTGCTAAAGGTTACAATCAAGAAGAACGAATAGACTTTGATGAAACCTATGCACTCGTAGCTAGCTTAGAAGTTATTCGTATGTTGCTTGCTTTTACATGCTTTAAAAATTTTAAGCTATTTCAAATAGATGTGACAGTGCATTTTTAAATGGTTTTATTGAAGAAGGGTTTATGTTGAACAACTTCCTAGTTTTGAAGATCCTAACCTTCCAAACCATGTTTATAAGCTTTCTAAAGCTCTTTATAGGTTGAAGCAAGCTCCAAGAGCATGGTATGAAAGGTTAAGTAAAAATTGATACAACTCTTTTCACAAAAACTAATAAGCATGATACACTACTAGTACAAATTTATGTAGACAATATTATATTTGGTGCCTCTAATGAATCTATGTGTCAAGAATTTTCTAAGTGTATATAAGGTGAATTCCTCTAGATTCATATTCCGTTTATCTCTATTTCAAGATTTAGGTATCATATCTCACATAATATCTAAAAGAAAATATTTGAAAAGGGTGTACTCTAGGGACAAACTTAAAGCCTCTTCTCAGCAAGGGAAAGGGAAAGAAAATGAAGGGGAAAGAAGCAATCCTCCAAGGGATAACGTTGACGACTCCAGTTTCAGGACTATTAAAGCTAAGGAAAAGTATGATACTGCCATTAGGGCTAAGAAAATCGTGCCTAGTAGATACATAGATTTTCCTTCCATTAGGTTTGGGAACTTTAATATTCAACCTCTCTTTGACATTCTAGGATGGACTAGCCTAGTTACTATGCTTCAAATTTTTTACCCTGGGCTCATTCATCAATTTTTATGCAAACTCAGAACAACCCTCAGCCTCTGCTCCTAGATTCACTATAATGGTTATGGGTAAGGAGATTGTTTTTTCTATGAGTATTTTATATAAAATTCTATACTTGCCTACTAATGGTATAAATGGGGTAGGAGATGGTTGGCCTGCAGATTTTGACTATCAAGAAGCCTGTAGAGTTTTTAAGGGAGACCTAACCTATACTTATGACATCCAAACCTATAACACTTACGGTGACCTGCCATTAGACTCAAGGATGCTGAAACTTGTTGTAAACTGGATTCTTAATCCTAGATTGGGTAGTAGAAACTCTCATTCCAAATTAGATTTACTCATTATCTATTGCCTCAAAACTGTAACCCATTTACCACCTGTACCCTCTTATCTTGAGTAATATGGTTATCGGTCACAATTCCAACACTGGTGCTCTTCTCTATGGCATGCTTATTACCCGTATCCTAAAGTATTATGAGATTCCACTTCTTGAGAACGAGTCTCAAGAACTTGAAAAGTCTAATGTGATCAATGTTTCTTCTCTCAAGAATATGTGTTGTATGATAAAAGAAAATTTTGTAATCCCAAAGCCGGGAATAAACATCAAGATTGGAGATAAAGTACCTGGTGAGGAAGAAGAAAAACAGGAAGTTCCTACAAGTTCTCAGGGACCTTTCTAAAGATTAGGGAAGCATAGCTGGTGTGGGTTCTTAAGATGCCATCCTTCAAGCTTTAGCTGGTCTCCAAGTCTCATTGAAGAACATTCAATAAACGACTAACATGAATTTTAATGACTTATGGATTAGGATACATTCCATTTACGATGAGCTTTTAGTATTCCGAGCTGAGACTTAAGCCTCCTTTACTGAAGTTCATGGTTAGAATGCTGAGATTCAACAACAACTGGCCTAGATTCAAGCACGACTCCGCAACTATGGCCCTCCCCCTCTTGATGACCGGATGCATTGATTTTCATCTCTTTTATCTTTCTATTTACCTTTTAACTACTCCAGAAAAATTTGCAAGTTATATTTCATTTTTCATGCATTTTTAGTTTTTCATGCTTTTATTGGATATTTGGCTCATGAGAGCCTTTATTTTTTTTCTTCTTTTTGTTATCGATTGCTAGGCTCATGGGAGCCTTAGCTTTTATGTATGGATGCTTACTTTTAGCTCATGGGAGCATTATCTTTATATGATGGATGTTTGCTTATTATTTCTCTATGCTTTCATTTAAACATATATAATAATATTTATGATTCTTCTTGAGAGAGCTTAACTTCTCTGTTTTAAGCTAAATTTTTACATGCAGGTTTCTATTGTCTTTATCTTTCTATCCATAGAGATAAAATTTTATTTATCTATGTTTAGGACTCCCTTTTCTTCTATTGACAAAAATGGGAGAAAAAGAGAAAAATATTGAAACATGTGTTGTATGCATAGATTAAGGGGGAGTCTTGCTCCTTAAGTATATTAAGTAATTTAAAATAACTTATAACTACCTATATTTCTAGTTGGGTTGCTTTTTGAAAATGCAAAATGTTTTTATTATAAAAATAAAGGAGACTTTGTCCGTTTCAATAGAAACCAAACACTTAGATTTTAAAACTATTTTTCTCCTTATGGTTTTGTCATCATAAAAAAAGGGGAGATTGTTGACCCTTATTTTATTTTAATGATGATAAAAATATACTAAATTGTGGTAACCAATTTATCTAAGTGTTTAAAGTGACAAACACGAATCATCAAAAGACAATCAACTAAGCACTCAACCTTGGAATTACCTGATTAATATTGGGTAATAAGATAGTAATTTAAGTGATGTAACTCTCTTTCTCAATTACCTTTACTATATAGCTCATTTTGATTTCAAAGTATTTTCAACAAAATAATTTGGCTGGATTTTTTTTTCATAAACAAAATGAAAACAGAGAAAACTTTGTTTCAGTTCATCCAGTCGACTGAATGAAGTCCAGTCGACTAAATGAATCCATTCAGTCGACTGAATGAAGGACAAAAAGTTTTCCCTTCTTCATCCAATTGACTAAACATTCACATAGTCGACTGAATGAAATACCTGACATAGAAGTTTGAATTTCAAATAGTGTTGTGAGTTTTAATTTACTCGCAAGCGCACGAGTCGTTTGCAGTATAGCGTTGTGCAAGTGCGAGGTCGAATCCACAGGGAATTGCGTTGTGAAAGTATATTTTCAATCTAAACTAACTCTATCTTAACCTAGTTCCAAATTTCAGAATGATGTTGCAAAATAAATTAAAACTAAACTAAGTTGATTTTAAAACTAATAATAAAAAGCACTAAGGTTTCCGAATCCACCCCACCGAAGTTAAGCATACATGTTCTAAAAATATAGCCTATCAAAATATTCCATGAATCCAACTATAAGACAAAAAAACAAAGAATATCCCAACTAAACCAAAAGCACCCAATGTATCCGCTCTTAACAAATCACAAAGAGAATCCAATTTAATCGAAAAACATTCAATGTATCCATCAGATGAAACACAAAGAAAATCCAACAGACAATTTAAACTCAATCAATTATAAGATTAACTCAAATAATTGATAGAACATTTATACTAAAAATTGTCAGATTTGTACAAGCAAATCTGAACTACTACGCCAAACAACGGCGGAGCTTTATCTTCAACCTTAGCTGAAGAGTCTAGCCACTCATAATTATAAAACTATAATAAAAAGTGCTAAACATTTAAACTAAAACAACTGAATATAAAGAAATAAATAAACAACTTTACATGGGAGAAATTCCACTCGCTGACGGGCGGCGCTTTCCCTCGAGGTAGCAATGCCTTCGGGATCCACCAAAATGCTGGCGGACGTCCACCGGTAAACACCAAAGTGGCTCAGGAATTGTACACTGAATGATGAAGCCAGATGGTGTTTATATAGGGGAAGACCTGGAGCAAAATGGGTTGCAGATTCGATGTGGGATACTGCCCGTGTGCACTCGATCGCAGTATGTTGCGATCGATCTCATGTGCGCTCGATCGCATGTCTGCTGCGATCGATCGCAGATGCACTGAACTACAAATATTTCGATGTGGGATTGATGACCTTGCGCTCATTCGTAGGCAGGTGCGCTCGAGCGCAGGTGCGCTCGATCGTATATCTCGTGCGATCGATCGCAATGTCTCCAGAAGCTTCACATCTCCTGAAATGCTTTATTTTCTCCACAAACCTGTAAAAATACACAAAACACAAGAAAGATGTAAAATAAAGTGAAATACTACTAACTAAGAGCATAACAAATATAAGTTAAGGGTCTAAAATATGCAATATTTAAGACTCATCAAATACCCCCAAACTTATATTTTGCTAGTCCCTTAGCAAAACAAAATAAAAGACTCAATGAAAAACAAAGAACATAAAGATAAAGTCATCACTCATGGTATCCAAAAATTTAAGGAGCACACATCACCATGATATTCATTCATGAGCAAGCTTAAAAAGATAAACCCATATTCGCAATGAATAGAAATGTTAAAATCTAATTACTTACAAAAGGCAGGTCAAGGCATCACAAGTCTGACACTGTGTAAAGTGAATTAGCATATAAAAATGAAGCTTCCAAGTAACTCCAATGTGTAAGGTCTCCATGTCTCAAGATTCACCGAATTTCCCATCAAAACGAACGAAAAAGGCATAGTCTTTTTTTTTTTTTTTAATAATAAGGCACGGCTATGTTTAGTTCCCTTAAGCTTTCTAATTGACCCATGTAGCGAGTGTTGAATCAATGACTCCCAAACCAGATGGTTTTAGGGCATTAGGTGTAAAGACACCCCTAAGGACTTACTAACTCGAGTAAAAAAGGCTACGAAATTAAACCGACCTTAATATTACCAAGCGAAATTCCACCTTTTGACATGAACACTCACTGCTTACTGAGGCAAGAGGTCCAGTTACTCAGCGAAAAATTTATTGATAATTTTTTTTTAATATTTTCCTATGCCCAAGAGTTCATCCAATAAGTCATCCAGTTTCAGTTAAGATAAGGAAAAATACACATTAAAATCACATGTCATACCTCACATAATTTGTGCTAATGTGCTCGTGTTAGATTATGTCAAACATGTGAATTCTCAAATGCCTAAGGTAAGTAACTAAATTTTAAAATTTATCACCAGATCATGTATTCAAAATGTTAAGCTCACCAATGACATCACATCACAGAAAATGTTTAGATCAACCAAAATTTCACGATAACATGAGCATGCATTTATCTCTATGACGAAAAGACAACAAATTAAGACAAAGTGTGTGATGTGTCTCCCATACCCCCAAATTTAAATTACACATTGACCCCAATGTGTGACTAATATGGAAAGAGCTGACCTGAGATATGGAGAACTATCTGGACTGGTATGGCTCATAGCATACCCCCAAACTTGAACTGAAGTACGCTTTGTCCCTGAAAAATAAAAACTAGAAAACAAAAAATACTGGAAACAAACATTAATCATAAAAATGCGAAATAATAAATAAACAAAAGAAAAGATAAGCTGTGGGGTGCCTCCCATGAGCGCTAAGTTTAACGTCTTCAGCCAGACCCAACATTAGTAAACAGGCCCAACTAAGCTCTCCACCATCTGATCAATAAATGGGAATGGAAAATGATCAGGCCTAGTGGCAGCATTCAATTTACGGTAGTCTAGACACTTTCTCCATCTTGACTGCACTCGAGTTGGAACCAACTCGTTGTCTTTATTTACTACCGTAAATTCAGCACTTTTGGGCACGACTGGAATCTGGCTCACCCACTTGCTATTAGAGATGGGATAAATGATCCCTACCTCTAACAGCTTAATATCTTTCGCCCTCACAACCTCTTGCAAAGCAGGGTTGAGCCTTCTTTATGGCTCCCTCGATGGCTTGGCATTCTCCTCCAACTGTATCGTGTGTATTACCAACGAGGGGTTGATTCCTTTGATATCCTCAATAGTCCAGCCTATAGCTTCCTGATGCTCTCTTAAGACGTCCAATAATTTCTCCTCTGGAGCATCACCCAAATCTAAAGCTATAATTATAGGCAAAGAATCTGCTGGACCTAGGAACTTATACTCAAGATTATCCAGCAAAGGCTTAAGTTCCTTCTTGTGAAGTTCAGGTGTTGTGGTTTCCTCCGTCTCACTGATCTTTAGAGGAGCAGACTCCAAAGTAGCATTTGCTTGCTCAAACAACTTATCTAAATCCAAATCGTCTTCAAATTGAGCAAAGCATGCCTCCAAAATGTCCTCAGACTTCCCTTCTTTCTTGGGCGCTTGTAGTTTCTCAGGGTAAGGCGCTTTAGGTAAAAACGACCTAGAGAGATCATTAATAATAGGTGTGGCTGTAGATGGCTCAGCATCTCTCTTCTCATTGTTGCCATTTCTTTGCCCTTGGTGCATAGCAGGGTTCTCTTCCACTTGATTGTGCACTTGTCTCCCATACCTCAATGGGACAATTGATTGCACTTGATCCTGCCAATGCATAGGAGTTAATAAATTTGCCACCGCAAACTGTTCCTTTGGGTTAGGATCAGTTTGACTGGGGAACGTTCCTTCCTCTCTTTCACCCACGTAACTTGCGATTTGATCAATTTGACTCTCTAGTGTGGCAATCGCTTGGGTGTTTTCTATTATTGCACTCATCACTTCACTCATAGATTGGCTAGTCGTTTTCATGAAATCCTTGAGAGCGTCCTCTAATGACTGTGAAACCAACACTGGTGCTTCAATGGGAGCTTGGTAAGCGGGTGATGGTGCTGGATAAGCTGAGTGACCATAACTTGGAATTGGTGGAGGAAATTCGGGAGGGTATTGATTGTGAGCATGATAAGGGTCTCCTCCCTGATTCCTCAGTTGGTTCTGCGTCCATGAAACATTTGAGTGGTCCCACCACCCTGGATTGTATGTTTCAGAGTAAGATCTATTTGATTGCCAACAACACTCATTGAAAGCATTCATTTGTTCCATGGGATACTCGGCAAAAGCCGGCATTGATGGACAATTCTGTTCTAGATGCATGGGACTAGCACAGATGGAACAGCTATCAACATTGAATGTGTTGGAAGCATTGAGGGACGGGCCGGTCATTTTAATGAAATCCTTGAGGGCGTCCTCTAAAGACTGTGAAACCGACGCTGGATTCATCCACATTTTTTTTAAAAATTAAATTAAATTAAATTATTTTTAAATTAAATTAACTAGTAGAAAAATAAAATCAATTCAGACAAAAAATTTTCACAAACCAAACAATTCCCCGGCAACGGTGCCAAAAACTTGTTGTGAGTTTTAATTTACTCGCAAGCGCACGAGTCGTTTGCAGTATAGCATTGTGCAAGTGCGAGGTCGAATCCACAGGGAATTGCGTTGTGAAAGTATATTTTCAATCTAAACTAACTCTATCTTAACCTAGTTCCAAATTTCAGAATGATGTTGCAAAATAAATTAAAACTAAACTAAGTTGATTTTAAAACTAATAATAAAAAGCACTAAGGTTTCCGAATCCACCCCACCGAAGTTAAGCATACATGTTCTAAAAATATAGCCTATCAAAACATTCCATGAATCCAACTATAAGACAAAAAAACAAAGAATATCCCAACTAAACCAAAAGCACCCAATGTATCCGCTCTTAACAAATCACAAAGGGAATCCAATTTAATCGAAAAGCATTCAATGTATCCATCAGATGAAACACAAAGAAAATCCAACAGACAATTTAAACTCAATCAATTATAAGATTAACTCAAATAATTGACAGAAAATTTATACTAAAAATTGTCAGATTTGTACAAGCAAATCTGAACTACTACGCCAAACAACGGCGGGGCTTCATCTTCAACCTTAGCTGAAGAGTCTAGCCACTCATAACTATAAAACTATAATAAAAAGTGCTAAACATTTAAACTAAAACAACTGAATATAAAGAAATAAATAAACAACTTTACATGGGAGAAATTCCACTCGCTGACGGGCGGCGCTTCCCCTCGTGGTAGCAATGCTTTCGGGATCCACCAAAATGCTGGCGGACGTCCACCGGTAAACACCAAAGTGGCTCAGGAATTGTACACTGAATGATGAAGCCAGATGGTGTTTATATAGGGGAAGACCTGGAGAAAAATGGGTTATAGATTCGATGTGGGATACTGCCCGTGTGCGCTCGATCGCAGTATGTTGCGATCGATCTCATGTGCGCTCGATCGCATGTCTGCTGCGATCGATCGCAGATGCACCGAACTACAAATATTTTGATGTGGGATTGATGACCTTACGCTCGTTCGTAGGCAGGTGCGCTCGAGCGCAGGTGCACTCGATCGCATATCTCGTGCGATCGATCGCAATGTCTCTAGAAGCTTCACATCTCCTGAAATGCTTTATTTTCTTCACAAACCTGTAAAAATACACAAAACACAAGAAAGACGTAAAATAAAGTGAAATGCTACTAACTAAGAGCATAACAAATATAAGTTAAGGGTCTAAAATATGCAATATTTAAGACTCATCAAATAGCATCAAGTTGACTGAACAAGCATCCAATTGACTGGACACTCGAAATATCGAATAAATTTCAAAATCTGAAGCGTCGTTTAGAGTATTAAATGTTCTAAACCACGCCCAAACGGGATTTTGGTGTGAGTAACAGCTAATAGGGCATTAAACTATAAAATCCCATCATAAATGAGAGAACATAACGACTTTTGAGCATTAAATCGTCTTCATCTCATTTACTTATCTAATATTTTTTCCAAAAATCTTTATGAGCCATTCTTAAAAGCATTGAACTTCTAATATAGATAATTTCTTCTTTGTAAGAGCATTAAGTACAAAGTTTCTCTTGTTCTTGAATCATAAATTTCCAATCATTGTAAAAAGAAAGAGTTGGTGTAACTCTTAGAGTGTTTAGGTGTTAAACACTTCTTGTAAAGACTTCCTTAATCAGAAGAGATCATGTACGGTTTAGGCAACACCCATAAAGTTACTCAAGTTATTAGTGGATTACTTCAAGGAGATTCCTTGAAGAGAGTGGACATACGGTCGGAGAAATTCGATATTGTTGAGCCACTATAAATAGCGTTTGCACATTCCCTTCCTTATCTCTTTACTTTCAACACTATTATACTTGTCTTTTTTGATGGTGCTTGATTAAGTTTTCTAAAACTTATTTGTTATGTAAAAAAAATTAAAAACCTAATTCACCCCCCACATGGGCTTGGATCTTGGTCTACAAAAGCATTTATAGCACTTCCCATCCACTTGCACTCTAATAGTATAATAATGAGTTTTGAGTCTTTATATGTGATTTTAGGTGCATACACCAGATTCACGTAGATACTAGATTGCCCATTCTTATAAAAAAAACACTTTGAGAATGGCCTCGAACTTGAAAATGTGGATAAGGTCCGTCATTTATGTTTGATTTATAAACTTGGATTTCTCCGTGAAACAAGAAGATTTCAAGAAGATGATGAAAGAACAAGAAGAATAAGATTGAAGAAAATTGGGTTCCGATGATGATTGTTTCTTGCTTGGTCAAGTGTATTCAACAATGGGAAGAACCCATCTATTTATAAAGGCTTCCAACCTCATTTCTGCCCCCTGAAAACCAATTCATTTGAAAATCACATCGCGGATAATCATTATCCAACAACATTTCATGATTTTCTCCAACTAATGATAAGGTAAAATTTTATCTTTGAGATTTTGGGATAATCTCTTCCTGTTGGTTGAGTTTCCCCAACTAAAAAGAAGATGAATCCTTATCCCTAAGATTTCGGGATAATCAAGTTGGCTGAATATCCATAACTAACATCCCTTACTTGACTACATAGCCAAAATTTTGAGGTACACTCCCACTATCCATGAAATACCATAACAATGCTTTCTAAACACACTCCCACCATTCATGAGATGTGATTCAAAAATATTATTTTGGCTCAGATGTTCCTAAATCCCATCAAATTAACATGTTTGATAAAATTTTCCGTTGGAATACCCTTCGTCAAGGGATCAATAATCATATCGCTAGTAGGGATATAAGATACTTTAACCTCTATTTTATCCACCATAATATAATGAATATAATGATACTATGTTTCAATGTGTTAACCTTTCGGGATATTAACTTCACTGTAAATTAGACTGATAGCCGCCTAATTATCATAGTAAATTTTTCTTGGTCTTTTAATTAAATTGATATTCAAATTTATCAAGAAACATCTGATCTAAACTACATGAGCAGCAGCCATGCTATAGGCTACATAGCTTTCTTTGTGTATCTTGCTATATATCTCTGTTTCTTGCTATCCCAAGAAACAATTGCGCCACAAAAAGTGAACAAATGTTCCGAAGTGGACTTTCCGTCATTTTTGTCCTCTCTGAAATCTGTAACAAAGTAACCAATTACCTAAAGTGTATCGACTTAATATACTAATTTAAGGCAAAAGGTACCCCCCAGGTACTTCAATATTCTTTTAAATGCTTCCCAATGATTTGAGCTAAGATTAATTTGGTACATATTGACCAAACTTACTAGATATGCCAAGTCTGGTCGAGTACACAATATGGCATACATCAAGCTTCCAACTGCTTAAGTATGCGGTACATCTAAAGACTTTTGTTCCTTTCTAGGACATTGGTCTTTAGACAATCTCTTCCCTATTACTAATGGTGTTATTACCGGATTAAAATTCTGCATTCCAAATTTCTTAAGGACTTTGAGCAGGTACCTTTCTTGATTTAAGCTCAATATACTAGATTTTCTATCCATCAGGATTTGTATTCCTAGAACATATGATTCTTCACCCATATCTTTAATCTCAAATCTATTACTTAGTTTCGACTTGGTTTTATTTAACATTTCAATGTAATTTCCAACAAGTAGAATATCATCTACATACAATGACAATATAGAAAAACTACTCCCTTTTTTACAAATATAAACACAGTTATCTAGCTTATTCGGGACAAAACCAAGTTGCAATATTACCGCATGAAATTTGTGATAACACTGTCTAGATGATTATTTTAAACCATACAGTGACTTCTTTAAATTGTAAACCTTATTTTCTTGACTTTTTACCTTAAATCCCTCAGGCTGGTCCATATAAATATCCTCCCTCAACTCTTTGTTGAGGAACGCAGTCTTGACATCAATTTGAAATAGCTCCAAGTCAAGACATGCAACAATAGCCAAAATCATTCTAATTGATGCAAACTTTGCTACCAAAGAATATGTCTCCAGAAAGTCTATTCCTAGCTTTTGAGTAAAGCCTTTGGCAACTAACTAGGCCTTGAATTTTTCAATGGACCTATCGGAACAAAATTTCATTTTGAGCACCCATTTACAACCTATGGACTTTCTATCCTGAGGTAAATCACATAGTTCCAAGACTCTATTTCTTTCAATAGAATCAATTTCATCTTTCATGACATCCAACAATAGATTCGATTCTCGTAATTTCATTGCTTCTATAAAAGTCATGGGATCTACGCATTCCTCAATGTCTGTGTCCACAAAAAAAATGATGACTCACATGAATATAGGTAATAATCGTTCATCCAAGTGAGAGGTGCTCTTGGGTCTTTTGTTGCCAATTACAGGTTAAACAGGCCGATTAGGTAGTGCCTTTATTAAAGATTATGCTATAGGTATTGGTTCATCATCTAAAAATAGATTTGGTTCCGAGATATTTTTAGGAACTTCATCGTAATAGTCATAATCTATTATGAATAGAGGTTCATTATCTTCTTGAATTTGTTCCCCTTCCTCTAGATTTTCTAGAAAAAGTATCTTCTCTGTTTTCAATAACCCATTTTTCTTTATGTTAAAACTTATAGCCTTTTGACCTTTCAGAATAACCTATGAAAACACATTTCAATGTTTTGAAATCCAATTTATCTCTCATTTGAGATGGAATCAAAACATGCGCTATATAACCCAATTTCTTTAGATGACTTAAAATTAAATTTATGACCATTCCATATCTCATAAGGTTTTGACTCGACAAATTTAGTGGGAATATGAATCACTATATAGTTTGTCTTAATCAATGCCTCTTCCCAAAATCTTTTAGAGTGATTTGAATGTGATTAACATGCATCTTACAACATTTAATAATGTTATATTTTTTCTCTCCGCCACAACATTCTGTTGTGGCATATAAGCATAATGGTATGCCTTATAATTCCATGTTCTATGCAAAAATTGTTAAAATCACGTGATTATATTCCCCTCCCCTATCAGTCCTTAACACCTTAATGTTCTTTCTAAGATGATTTTTACTTCTGTCTTATATCTCTTAAAACACTCAAAAGTTTCTGATTTAAAGGATATAAGATATACATAAGTAAACTTTGAATAATCATCTAAAAAGTAATAAAGTATTACTTATTAACATGGGTTTTACACTCAAAGAGCCATATATATCTGAGTGCACCAAATCAAGAAGTTGACTAGCTCTTTGACCTATTTTAAAAAAGTTTCCTAGTCATTTTTTCTGCTAAATAATGTTATAGTCATTTTTTTTGCTAAATAATGTTGACAATATTGCATGGCATTTATATTTGATAAACTTGGCAATAGATTCGTGTTAATTATTTGCTTCATCTTAGATTTACTAGTGTGTCTTAATTTTAAATGCCATAATTCACGTGCAGAATAATCAAGAGACATAATAATTAAAAAATGCATCATTCTAATTATCGTTAATGACAGGTAAAAAAAAAAATCATGTTCGGACACAAACTTGTCCACAACAATAACTTTTCTGCCATTTCCAATGGACACCCTCTTATTGTAGAACCTAAACTCTAGCTCATTTTTCAATAGTGTAGGAACAAAAACCAGATTACACCTTATCCTGGGCACATAGATAACATACTTAAGGACTATGATATTATCACCAAGATCCAATCGCTAAGATCCAATACCTTTCACATCCAAGTAGGTATTGTTACCCATGAAGATTCTAAGTTCCCCTTTGGATAGCTCCTTGTAGGAAAATAACCCCTAATTTTTCTTGGCAATATGGTGGGTTGCACCAGAGTCAATCCACCACTCATCTATGTCCGTGGCCATAACATTGGACTTGATCACTCTAACAAACTCTCGTTTGCTGGATCCTCTTTATTTTGGGTTTCTTGAATCACCCTCATTTTCTTGATTTTTTTCCGGGCAATTGGACTTGAAATGTCCATATTTTTCACATTTATAACAAACACCTCGAGGAATGATTGGTTTCTTGTTGTTGCGGTGCTGTGGCCATGAATCCTTGAAAAAGAGTTTTCGAGGGTTGAGTTGACGATTCCAATTTCTTGGTTTGGGTTGGGCTAGATACAGCTCATCTGAGTGCACAAGGTTCAGTTCAAGTTTTTTTCTCCTGTCTATCAAATCTTGCTCGATTGCCAACATAGATGGCAAATCACTCACATTCTTAATAGTGCCACTAAGTCTCAAAATAGTGGTAGTAGAGTCTAATGAAGGAGGCAAACTATTTAGAATAGTTTCCACTTGTATTCTCTCTAGAATCTGAGTTCCAAAAATTTCTAGTTCCTTAGCCATGACAATCATTTTATTACAGTGATCTATCACACTTTCACTTTCCTTCATCCTACAAGTATTGTAGTTATGAAAGAGAAGTTGTATGTTCATTTAAAAAATGATGTCATACTTTTCCTTGATGGCAGACCATAAATATTTAGCAGTTTTATAATTTTCAAAAACTTTTATTAGATTTTCCTCCATGAACTTCAACATAAGGCTCTTTGTTTTATCGTCATTCATTTGTCACTGCTTGAACCATGAGGCTCTTCGCCTTATTGTCATTCATTTGTCACTACTCGAACTCTCTTATTTGAGCATCGGATAGGATTCTCAGCAAAGATTGGAGTAGTGTCGTTGATTATATAATCGACATTGTTATGGATCAGGCCATACCTTATTTTCCTACTCAACATATCATAGTTAGCACCATTAAGAGTTCAGTTTTAACAAATTTATAACTATTTTTTTTAAGAATATAAAGATTTTTGTTGAAAAAATAAAAACTCAAAAGCTTGAAATTAAAACGTGTAAAAATAATCTGACCTGTTTTGGAGCAGAGAAGAGAAGAGTTTTTACGAATAAAAGGATGGTCAACTGAGTAGTCGGGTTGGTTAGTCATCTGGGTAGTCAGTTGGATAGTTGTTTGGGCAGTCATTTGGTTAAGGTAGTCGGTTAGTTAGTCGTCTAGGCATTCGTCTTGTCAAGATAGTCGTTTGGTCAAGATAGTCAGCTGGTTAGTCGTCTGGAGACAAAAGCACGATCAAGGAATGGAGAAATCTCGTAAAAAACTTGAGAAAATGGATTAGAAGGTGAACTAGGCGCCTGAAGGGCTGGTAGACGACTGGCTGGGTGTCTAATGGGTTGCTATGCACCTAGGCAGGTGCCTGGTGTCTCTGCTAAGCGCCTGGGTAGGCATCTGGTGGTGTTTTAGGTGGGAAAAAATTAAAAGAAAGATGATTCTCGTGGTGATTTCTGGCTCTTATACTAGTGTTTGATTTATAAACTTGTATTTCTCCTTGAAACAAGAAGATTTCGAGAAGAGAATGAAAGAATAAAAAGAAAAAGATTAAAGAAAATTGGGGCTCTGATGATGAGTGCTTCTTGCTTGGTTCGGCGTGTTCAACAATGAAAAGAACCCATTTATTTATAGGGGCCTCCAGCCTTATCTCTATCCTTTAATAACCGCCTCATTTGAAAATCAAATCGTGGATAATCATTATATATCTACATTTTGTGATTTTCTCCAATTGATGATAAGGCAAAATCTTATCTTTGAGATTTGGCGATAATCTCATCCTGTTGGTTGAGTTTTCCCAACTAATAAGAATATGAATCCTTATCCCTCATATTTTGAGATAATCAAGTAGGTTAAGTAGCCATAACTAACAATTTATTCTGTTATGTTCGTTTGTTATCGCTTGAATGCAGATGTTGATCATTGTTTTCTCATGGATGGATGAATATGTCAAGTTCCCCATATTTCTTACTGTTTTGTGATGTTACTTATAAATTTTAGTATATTAGATTCCTCGCCCTTAAATTGTTTACTCTTTTTAGGAGTTCTTGAGGTTGTGGTTTAAAGATCACTATAATCCGTATGAAGATGAGGTAATTCACATCAAGAAGCCTAATTATATTTGTTGTACTCTTTGTGCTTATGAGAACTAATACTAAATAGAATTTGGTTATTGTAACGACCCATCCCGGGTTGGCCACCCGCGAGATGGTGTCGTTACGTTTTGAAATCCCAGCATGACACATAAATGCAACAATATAAAAAACATACATTGACTGAAAATATATATACATCAACCCTCAACCTTCAATAGGGGAGTTACATTATTAATTTCCCATCTGAAACAATATATACAACATATTATGCATGAATATCTACAAAAAAAATTCCATTAGTCTGTTGGTATTTGTCTAAGGTTTAAACATGGTTAAGGTTAGAACAGGTCCAAGCATGGTTCAAAGATGGTTAAAATCTAAACCAAAGTTGGAGGATCAAAGTTCAGCAAGTTACAAGGCTGCACACATGTGTGTGGATCACTTTGGAGCAAGGTAAGGGTAGGCACACTAGTGTGTGCACTTCTGCACACAACCTGAGAAAGTGTGCGCACAGCAAAAAGTGTGCCAGGTCCCGGTCAGCACCGCACCGCTCAGAACCAGCACCGCACTGCCCAGAGCTGTTGCAAGAAGACTTTGCCCAGCACTGCACCACTCAGAACCAGCACCGTACCATCCAGAACATGGTGCAAAGGTGCTTTTCCCAGCACCACGCCGCCCCCTATTGAGCGCCTAGGCGCTAGGCAAACTAAGGCACACTCATACAACTTGTTTAAGCCTTCTCTTAGGTGCGTGGGTGCAAGGTTAAAATGAACATCACCACTTAAGGATGATTAAAGGCCATGATTAAGTGATAATCATTATCTAAGGGTAAGGATTGATTTACAAGAATTACCAAGAAGTGGATGGCTATAAAAGAGGTTTCCTAGCCTCATTTCTAGAGAGGTAATGTGTGGCAGAACAAACACAAGTTGTGACATTGTGAGATCAATTGTAATACAAGAGCGAATTGTGTGAGAGACACAAACACAAGAGGGACTCTTTGTAATGAGGCTGGTTGTATAGAAGAGAGAGTAGATTAGATAGAGAGCATTGTTAGTTCTTATCTTCTTGGTTTCTTCAAGAACATTTTGGTTTCTTGAAGGGGGTTACTGTAACTTGTAAAGAACCATTGATTTAGTGTAGAGAGTTTGGAGGAACTCACGGGGACGTAGGCACATTGCCGAACCTCGATAATAATTGCTTGTCTTCTTTCTTTCTTTGGTTTTCTGTTCTTGCATTCGATTGTTGTATTTCTTTTTACAAGTCATTCTAGACTTGGGTGTTTGGAAGATCACCACCTGGGCATCTTGCTAAGGTGATTTCCAACAGTGGTATCAGAGCTTGTACAGCTGGGTATCGGAGCAAGAACAAGAAGGTGATGGAGCCAAGACTCCAAGAATCAAAGATCAACTTCTTAGGTGATTCAAGAACGGTGTAAAGATCAAGATCTGATCGTGTTCTTGAAGGTTGATTCAAGAATGATGTTAAAGATCCATCTTCGATCTGTGTTCTTGAGGTTGAAGAAAGCATTTGTGGGTATAGCATAAATATGGGATCTTGTCCGCAAAGATGGGTTCAAACTTTCTTTTTGAGAAGTTTGATGGAAAGAGAGATTTTTCCATGTGGAAGCGGAAGATCAAGGCGGTTCTAATGCAACAGAAAGTGGACTTAGCTCTTGGAGAAGATGATGCTTTTCCGGCAAGTGTCACGGAGGACCAGCGGATGAAGAAGATGGCCAACAGCACCATTTTCTTGCACATGTTGGATAGCATCACAAGGGAGTGCGGAGACTCGGAAGATCTGGCTGTCATATGGAAGAAACTAGATAAGTTGTTTCTTACCAAAACTCTCCCTAACAAGATTTATTTCTTAAAAGAATCTTTGCTTTTAAAATAGATCCTAGTAAAGAGTTGCAAGATAATCTTGATGTCTTTAATAAGCTAATTCAAGATTTGAATAGCTATAGCATTATATTTTCGGATGAACAATTGGCTGTTATTTTGTTAAATTCACTTCCTGATTGCTTTGATAACTTGATTAATACTATTGAGTATGGAAGAGATACTTTGACAAAGGAGATTATGATCAATGCCATAAGGGCACATGATTTCAAAGCCAAGATGAAGGAGACATCAAGTGGTGATGGGCTGTTCGTAAGAGGAAGGCCAGCAACTCGAAATGGCAGCAACAATGGCTACTACCGAGACAAAGGTAGAGGAGAGAGTCATGGGAGATCTCATTCCAAGATAAGACTTGGAGGAGGAAGGAGATGCTTCTACTGCAACAAGGAGGGTCATTTCAAGAAAGATTGCAAAAAGAGGTTATGGGATGAGACGAGAAGCCATACCAACAATGGAGAGGCTTCGGTTGCCATGGGAGAACAGCAAGGTGATGATGTTCTTGTTGTGTGCTCAAGTGTGAGCAAGGGGCAAGAAGGCAGCGAGAAAGGGATCTTGGATACTGGGTGCACTTATCACATGTGCCCTCACTGGAATTGGTTCAAGAATTTCAAGGAGATCAATGATGGAAAGTTGTTCTTGGGGAACGAAAATTATTGCCAAGTGAGAGGGATTGGAGACATCCAATTGAGGATGTTTGATGGAATGACAAGGCTGCTGGAAAATGTGAGGTATGTTCTAGATTTGAAGAGAAATTTGATCTCATTGGGGCAGTTGGATTCCATTGGATACACATGCAAGATAGAGAGAGGAAAGATCAAGGTGGCCAAGGGATCTTTGGTAGTGATCAAGGCAGCAAGAAACGATGAACTCTATGAGATGATCGGAGACACGGACATCAAGGATCAAGTAGCAAGCTTGATGGCTAAGATGGAGAAACTCGATTTCTGCAAGAGCTGTGTTCTTGGGTAGCAACATCGGGTCAGCTTCAACATCGGAGTGCACAAGTATAAGGTTATTCTTGACTACATTCATGCGGACCTTTGGGGACCAGCAAGGACACCAACATAGGGAGGTAACATTTACTTTCTGTCTTTAATTGATGATTATTCAAGAAAAGTGTGAGTTTATTTGGTTAAGAATAAATCAGATGCCTTGAATAAATTAGTGGTGTGGAAAGGGCTGGTTGAGACTCAAATGGGTAGAGTAGTTAAGGGGATAAGAACTGATAATGGCTTAGAAATTTTTAACCAAGAACTTGATCAATTCTGTAGGTTAAATGGGATTCTAAGACATAAGACGGTTGTGGAAACCCCTCAGCAAAGTGGAGTTGCTGAGAGGATGAATAAGACCCTTATGGAAAAGGTTAGGTGCATGTTAAATAAATTCGGATTACTCAAATGTTTTTGGGGTGAAGCGGTGTCTACTGCTGCGTATTTGGTGAATAGATCACCCTCTAGGGTTGTGTACCAAAAGACTCCCGAAGAAATATGGAGTGGAAAACCCCCTGAGTTAGATAACCTTAGGACTTTTGGGTGTGCTGCATATGCACAACAAAAGGATGATAGACTTAGCCTATGATCTAGAAAATACGTGTTTCTAGGATATGGGGAAGGGGCTAAGGGGTATAGGTTGTTGTCCTTAGAGAAAGAAGGATTAAGACTCATTATAAGTAGGGACGTTATTTTTAATGAATTGTTATTTCCCTACTTGGAGAAAACTAACCCTGCAGGGGCTAGTGAGCAAACCAGTTTGATTCTTGTTGAACATAGCATCAAGGAGAATTCAGTTCAGGTAGAGCAAGGAAGGCAAGAGGGTTTGGACCAGGTAGAGCCCTTGGATGAATGCCATGCTCAGGACACTCAAGAAGAGGCTGAACTAGAAGTGGTTGATGCAGCAAGTCGGAATGACTATCGGCTCACAAGAGACCGGGAAGGAAGGCTGGTCGGACCACCTTCAAATCATGGGTTTGCAGATGCTGCAGATGCAGCAGCTCCTTGGATAGAAGGAGAGATGAGTGAACAAGATACTTATACGGATGCCATGGAGTGTAAGGATTCGTCAAAGTGGCAGCTAGCTATGGAGGAAGAAATGTATTCTTTGAGGAAGAACAACTTCTAGGAATTGGTGAAAATTCCAGGAAAGCAGAAAGTTGTGGAATGTAAGTGCACTTACAAGATCAAAGAAGGGTACACTCCAAGAGATGAAGTCCGAAACAAGGCTAGGCTGGTGGCGAATGGGTTCATGAGAAAAGAAGACATAGGTTTCACAGAAACTTTCTCACTTGGACACAAGGTGGAGAAGATGGTGAGCATCCTCACCTATGTCATTGATAAGCTGTTGGTTTGGAACAGCAAGAAAAGGATGGAAAGGTTTACATCTCAACTCAGTGAGGAGTTCGAGAGGAAGGATCTCAGCCTTACACAAAAGATCCTTAGGATGAGAATCATCCGGGAAAAGAAGAGAAACTGGTTAAAGGTTTCTTGGACAATTAGTGTTCTCAGCGGATATGTGAGTAATCCCGGAAAGGAGCTTTGGCTTGGGATGAAGTGGTTGCTGAGGTACATGGAGGCTCAGTGGCAGCCAATGGTAGCACTCATAATAACCAGGGCAGAATGCATAGTGGCTACGGAAGCCATAAAGAAGGCTATGGGGTGCAAAGGGTTGTTGGACAAGTGGGAGATCCTAAAAGAGCACGTGGTGGTGTCTTTGGATAACCAAAGTGCATGGCACTTATGGAGGAATCCAGTGTTCCATGAGGGGACGGAGCCTATGGATGTTCGGTATCATTACATTCTGGAAAATGGTACGAAAGGATGCATTCATGTTGACAAGAAGACCACGGAGAAAAGTTCTGTAGATTTAGGCACCAAGGTTCTACCTGTAGGAAGGTCCAATCATTGCCTTGGAATTCTTAGGAATGGAGTCAGTTGATTGATGACTTAAGATGAGTTTGGATCCCGAAGGTCTCTGCACAATGGTTCGGGTTTAAACGCTTAGACAAAGGTAGAGATTGTTGGTATTTGTCTAAGGTTTAAACATGGTTCAAACATGGTTAAGGTTTGAACAGGTCCAAGCATGGTTCAAATATGGTTAAAATCTAAACCAAAGTTGGAAAATCAAAGTTCAGCAAGTTAGAAGGCTGCACACATGTGTGTGCATCACTTTGGAGCAAGGTAAGAGTAGGCACACTAGTGTGTGCACTTCTGCACACAAGTTGAGAAAGTGTGCGCACAGCAAGAAGTGTGCCAGGTCCGGGTCAGCACCGCACCGCTCAGAACCAGCACCGCACCGTCCAGAACATGGTGCAAAGGTGCTTTGCCCAGCACCACACCACCCCCTATTGTGCGCTTAGGCGCTAGGCAAACTAAGGCACACTCATACAACTTATTTAAGCCTTCTCTTAGGTGTGTGGGTGCAAGGTTAAAAAGCACAGCACCACTTAAGGATGATCAAGTGCCATGATTAAGTGAGAATCATGATCTAAGGGTGAGGATTGATTCACAAGAATTATCAAGAAGTGGATGGCTATAAAAGAGGTTTCCTAGCCTCATTTCTAGAGAGGTAATGTGTGGGAGAACAAACACAAGTTGTGACATTATGAGATCAATTGTAATACAAGAGAGAATTGTTTAAGAGACATAAACACAAGAGGGACTCTTTGTAGTGAGGCTGATTGTATAGAAGAGAGAATAGATTAGATAGAGAGCATTGTTAGTTCTTATCTTCTTCCTTACTTCTCTTATTGGTTTCTTCAAGAACATTGTGGTTTCTTGAAGAGGGTTGCTGTAACTTGTAAAGAACCATTGATTTAGTGCAGAGAGTTCGGAGGAACTCACGGGGACGTAGGCACATTACCGAACCTCGATAATAATTGCTTGTCTTCTTTCTTTCTTTAGTTTTCTGTTCTTGTATTCGATTGCTGTATTTCTTTCTACAAGTCGTTCTAGACTTGGGTGTTTGGAAGATCACCACCTGGGCATCTTGCTAAGGTGATTTCCAACAGTCTGAGGATGTGGACCACGAGACTTACAGATAACAACTCAGTCTGAATCTCAGCTCACAAATTTATCTGTCCTACCTCCTACCTAAAATTATTTAACAATGAGGAGTGAGCTTCACAAGCTTAGTGAATTAAATTTACTAGAAGCACTCGATTTGTATACTTCTAGTTATATTTATTCATTGTTAAATCAACATAATTAACCATCTATCTTTTCTCACATTCTAATTAAATCATTTACCAAATTTTCTTAATAAATAAATTATCCGGCTATCATCTTTCAATACATATATCTCATATATTTTATTAATTTAATATTTCCAATTTAATATCATCATAAAGTTCACATCATACAAACAATCAATAATATAATTCTTTATTATGTCATATTTTCTATTTATCTATCATCAAAATTGTCTCGTTATGAGACTTGTCTATCTATCAATAATTTAATAGTCAAAATTGATTCTTTAGCATCTCAAGCATTAATAATAAATATTTAAAACAAATATAATGCACGAACTTAAATTTTCTTTCTTTCTTTCTCATCAGATCATTTCATATTATCATTTGGGAACATCTTCTCACTTGTTGACATGTTTCAGCCAGATCAGCTACCTTTCTGATCTTCTTAGCTAGACCAACTGCCTTCCTGATCTTCTCAGCCAGATTAGTTGTCTTCCTGGTCTTCTCAGCTAGACCAGATGCCTTATTGGTCTTCCCTTTTATGCATATGAGCAATACATTACAAGCAAACATATATTAAAGCATTCAATTCAACTATTAGCTCTTTCTCAAAATTATTATTTTTATCATATTTATTAAATTGTCTCCTCATATACCATATCAATTTTTCAATCGTAATTTTAGAAATTTCATATAACTTCTCAGGATATTTTTCATTAATTCATCATTTTTAAAATATAAATTATTCAACATACTATTTAGTCCCTAATCAATAAATCAACCAATTATCATACATAACAGAAAATACATCATTCAATCATTATAATTCAACAATTTATTCAAATATCATAAATTCATATTTTTATTAGTCTCGATTACTAAAAGTAAATCTAACTCACCATGTAGCACTTAAAGCTAACCGTTGATCACCTCATTGCCTTTCTTGCTCCTTTAAGCAATTTCTTTAAATTGCTGATCACCAGCACCTAATCATAAACTTTCATAAATCTTACTATTTTATAACTTAATTCAAACAATATAATTATTTATTTATGAGTCTTACTGAAAATTTACCTCAAATATGATGAAATTTTGCTATTGTAATTAGATGACTATACTATCTCTAATATTGGTGAAATTTTATTTATAACTTTTTGCTAAGAAATTTGAATTGAAGAAAGAATGAAAACTATGAAATTTTTGAAAAAAAAAAGTGAATGTCTCTAAGCCTTTAGAGACTAATGGCTCAGAGACAAATATAAGTGCTGCATATTTTTTTTCTTCTCCAACGCTTCATCGTTCAGATTTTTTTTTCTTTTCGCTTCACCACTTAGAGATTATTTTTTTTCTGTCGTTTCGTCGCTTCATGTGAAGTCTGTGATTTTTTTTAAATACAAATTACATATTTGCCATTGGTTATTTACATTTCTGCCATCATTTAAAATTTATTATTTTTCTATTACATAATTACTGTTTTACCATTACATATTTACAGTTTTTTCATTTACCCTTTAAAAATCAATTTTTCATCTTTTCTTCCTTCCAAAAATGTTATAAAAATTATAGAAAAATATAAAAAAATTACATTTTCTTCTAATTTTTTAAACTATTTTCCTAAACTTCAGTCAATATTTTTCTTCAAAAAATTTTCATTTCTACTTTAAATTTCAAAAAATTTCAGTACTTTCTTCTTCAAAAATTTCTAACTCTTTTAAACAAAATTTTCAATATTATTTTTCAAATATGATTTCAAATCAATACTAAATCTTTCATCAATGGATTATTTAATTCAATATAATATATGTAAAATTACTTTTTTACCCTTATTTTATGAACATGAGTACTATAATTCTACCCACCTTATAAAAATTTCGTCCCTGAAATTTTCTTACATAACTCATGAAAAAACTAGGGATACTCTTTCCTCATTCTTGCCTCATACTCCCAAGTAATTTCTTCAACATCTTTGTTCTGCCATAACACTTGAACTAAAGGAATAACTTTATTATGCAAGACTTGTTCCTTTTTGTCTAGAATTCTGACTAGTACTTGCATAAAGGTCAAATCTTTTAGAAGTTCTATAGCCTGACTCGAAATACTATGAGATTCATCATGTAAACACTTTCTCAAAAGTGAAACATGAAACACATTGTGTAATCGCTTTAACTCTGGAGACAAATCCAATCTATATGCTACTGGTCCAACTCTTTCAATCACCTCATATGGCCCCACAAATCTCAGACTCAACTTTCCTTTCTTTTTAAATCTCAATACAACCTTCCACGAAGATATCTTCAAAACGCCTAGTCATTAACCTGAAACTCAAGAGATCATCTTCTATTATCAGCATATCCCTTCTGTCTATTCTATCCCACTCTAAGGTTCTCTCTAACCAGTTTGATCTTCTTAGTAGTCAAATCTATCATTTCTGGACCAAATATCTTTCTTTCTCCAACTTCTTCCCAACATACTGGAGTTATGCACCTTCTACCATATAAAGCCTCAAATGGTGCCATCCTAATGCTAGCTTGATACTAATTATTGTATGCAAACTCGATCAAAGGTAAATAAGCATTGCAGCTCACTGAAAAACTCAATACACTTGCCCTCAGCATATCTTCCAGTATTCTGATGAAAAGTTGTACTAAACTTCAACTGTGTGCCCATAGCTTTATGAAAAACCCTCCAAAATCTAGAAGTAAATCTAAAATCTCTATCTGAAACAATGCTTAAAGGTACTCCATGTAATTTCACAATCTCCGCTACATACCATTCAGTCAACTTTTTAAGATTCTAAGTAGTTTTTTATAGGAAAAAAATGTGAAGACTTAGAAAGTTTATCCACTATAACCCATACAGCATCATGACCTCTCTGGGTATGGGGAAAACCAGAAACAAAATCCATACTCACATTCTCCCATGGCCATTCAGGTACTAGAAGAGGCTGTAATAACCTGCTGGATGTCTATTCTCAAACTTCACCTGTCGACAAATCAAACATCTAGAAATATACTCATCTACATCATTCTTCATCCCTGACCACCAATAATTTTGTCTCAACCCCTTGTACATCTTATTATTACCCCGGTGCATAGAATACATAGAATCGTGAGTCTCTCTTAGTATCTCTTTTCTCGTCTCAACATCATTGAGAACACAAATTCTATGTCTCAATACCACCATACCATCTTCTCTAATTCTAAATCAGCCGGATTCCCACTCAATATTTCCTATCTGATATTCTCTGTCCCTTCATCTCTACTCTACATCTGTAACAAGCAATCAATAATAGAAGATTATACCACCATATTTTTCATTAATACTCCTCTATCATTGATACTCAATTGCATTCTCATTTCTATCAATTCTATCATCAAGTTAATATCATGACTCCCAATAGCAGCTAATCTCCCTGTCGGCTTTCTACTCAATGCATCAGCTACTACATTAGCCTTCCTTGGATGATAGTGAATTGTATAGTCATAGTCACTAATTAATTCCATCCACCTCATCTGCCTCAAAGTCAACTCTCTCTGGGTAGGTAAATGCGTCAAACTTTTATGATCAGTAAACAATTCATAAGTGGCTCCATACAAATGATGTGTCCAAATCTTCAAAGCAAAAACTATGGCATCCAATTCTAAATCATGGGTCGGGTAATTTCTCTCATGGTTTTTCAATTTTCTAGAAGCATAGGTTATAACTCTACGATGTTGCATCAACACACATCCCATCCCCTGATGCGACGCATCACTATATGCCACAAATCCTTCATACCAGAAGGAAGCACTAATACTGGAGTAGTAATCAATTTCTCTTTCAACAGCTAAAAACTCTTCTCACATTCTTCTGACCAAATAAACTTCACTTCCTTCCAAGTCAATCTGGTCAATGGTCCAACAATAATATAATTTTTTTGGATAAACCTCCTATAATAACCAGCCAACCCCAAAAAGCTTCTAATTTTAGTCACACTAGTGGGTCTTTCCAAATTCAACACTGTCTCCACTTTCTGTGGATCAACTGCTATATAATTTCTTGACACAACATGCCCTAAGAAAGATATTTCATTCAACCAAAACTCACACTTAGAGAACTTTGCATACAATTTCTCTCTCATCAGAATTTCCAACAATATCTCTAAATTTTGCACATACTTTTCTTCATTCTTGGAATATACCAAAATATCATCAATAAAAACAATCACAAATCTATCCAAGAATAGTTTAAATACCCAATTCATTAGATCCATAAATGTTGTAGGAGCATTAGTCAACCCAAATGGCATCACAAGGAACTCATTATGGCCATAATGTGTCCTAAAAGCAATCTTAGGCACGTCCCCCTCTTTTATCCTCAACTGTTGATAACCCAATATCAGGTCTATCTTAGAAAAAATCCTAGCCTCCTATAACTGCTCAAATAAATCATCTATCCTAAGCAAAGGATATTTATTCTTGATGGTGATCTTATTCAACTGTCTATAATCAATACACAACCTCATCGTTCTACCCTTCTTCTTAACAAACAACACAGGGTCTCCCCAAGGCAACATACTAGGTCGAATAAATTGTATATCTCGCAACTTCTGAAGCTGAACTTTCAATTCTCTTAACTCAGCTGGTGCCATTCTATAAGGTGCTATAGATATGGGTGATGATCCCGGAATCACTTCAATAGAAAACTCAATCTCCCTGTTAGGAAGTAAACCAGACAACTCCTCATGGAACACATCAGAAAAATCTTTAACTACTAAGATTTCTTTTAAGTTCCTAATCTCCTTCCTAGAATCCACCACATATGCCAAATACCCTTCACAATCATTCTTCAACCATCTACTAGCAACCAAGGCAGAAATAAGACAATTGGCAAGTATCTTACTGTAACAACCCATCCCGGGTTGGCAACCCCCGAGATGATGTCATCACATTTTGAAAATCTCATCATGATACATGTATGCAACAATAAAAATAATACTAACAAATTTTTTTACATCAATCCTCAACCATCAAGAGGGGAGATACATCATTCTAATCTTAACTTAAACATTATATACAACGTAGAATGCATGAATATTTACAAATAAATTTTTATTTTATTTTCTCATTAGTCTGAGGATGTGGACACATACGTGGCTTACAAATAATGATTTCGTCTGAATCTCAACTCACCAAACTATTTGTCCTGCATGTCACTTGAAATCATTGTATAATGAGGGATGAGCTTCACAAGCTTAGTGAATTCAATTTACTAGAAATATTTAATTTGTTTAAATAGTCTTTTAATATTTAATCATTTATATCTCATATAACTTGATAATAGTATTCTAGTATCACTACACATATCATAAATCTCATTCTCTATCAATCTCTTCTTCTTATATAATTGATCACCTTAATACTATCAATTATCTCATAATTACCTCGTTATGAGGTTTACAACATCTACTCTACCATTTAGATTGTTCTTATCATATCATACTTCTATGTTTCTTTCTCACCATAAATATCTTTCTGTGAGACTTATTCATCTATAATTTAAATTTATAATAACAAACAACACTTCAGCATTTCAGTAATGTAATCAATATTTAAAACAGATGCAATGCATGAATTATTATTAGGGAACATCTTCCCACATGTCTACACGTTTTTATCTTAGATCGGCCCCCTCTTGGTTCTTTTATTTCCAGCATATACCGGTTGTCACGGTTTTCATTTATTTCCAGCATATACCGACTGTCACGGTTTTTCAATTAGACCAGCTCCTTCCCGGTTCTTTTATTTCATGCATATGCATATGAACAATGATATGAAATATGCATATGAACAATAATATAAAAACAAACATGAATTCAAATATTTAAATTAGCTATCCTGATTATTCTCAAATTTTTATTTGAAAAATTTCACTAAATTCCTCTCCTCATAAATCACATCAAATCATCAATCATAGCTTGTCAAGATCCACTAAATTTTCTCTCCTCATAAATCATATCAAATCATCAACCATAGTTTATCAGGAATTTCACTTATCACTTTTATTATTAAATCGATTCATTATTCCAATAATATTATTTCTCATAAAATAATTCTCTACAAATCCACTATTCGTATCACACCTATCAACCAACTTTCATCTATCACCAAAGCATAAGTTAATAATTTATTCTAATATTATCACTAGATATTTCATATTTATCTTGATTACTTAAAGTAAATCTAACTCACCATGTAGCCCTTAGAGATACCCATGGATCACCTTCTTGCCTTTCTTGCTTCTCTCAGTAATTTCCCTCGGTTGCTGATCGTCAGCACCTTCTATTTTTCTTAGAGCTTCTCGTGTCTCTCAATAAAATTCTCCTATAAACCCCTTCAAAATTTTGCTCTTTCAACATTTCTTTCGGTCCCCAAGTGTTTAAAGAAATAGAGTAATTGAATCGTAGTTGAAGGAAAACCAAACAGGATTTGGTAAGTAATTAATAAAAAAACCTAAAACTATATACACGCACACACGCACACACATATGCAAGCTTTTGTAAAAGCTCAGCATCTCCCCCTCAAATTGCTGCCACGACTTTGAATGGTGGCTCACATGCAAAACTCTTCTTTTCACTTGGCAGCAAGTGTTGCCACCTGATGCCTCTTTTTTTCCTTTCTTTTTCCTTTTCTCCATGCTGGACGCGTCCAATTTTTTTTTTTCATTTTCTTTGTAACTATACCCCCACACATCTACTTTTTTTTTCAAAAGAATTATTTTATTCAATACTAATTCCTTCGTAAATATATATTATTTTAATTTCATGTCATATTTATTAAATTATTTCTTTACCCTTGCTTTACGAATACGGGTATTACAATTCTATCCACCTTATAAAAATTTCGTCCCCGAAATTTCCTTACCTAACTTAAGAAACAATTGTGAATAATATTTCTTCATAATTGTCTCTCACTTTCACGTAATCCCTTCAACATATTTATTCCATCACAAAACTTGAATTAATTGAATTAATTTATTATACAAGACTTGTTCTTTTCTGTCTAAAATTCTCATTGGTACTTGTATAAAAGTCGAATCTTTCTGAATTTCTACAGCTTGGCTCGAAATATCATAAGATTCATCATGTAAAAACTTTCTCAAAAGTGAAACATGAAACACATTGTGTAATTGCTTCCACGTTGGAGGCAATTACAGGCTATATGCGACTAGCCCAAATGTTTTAACAACTTCATAGGGTCCCATATACCTCGGACTCAACTTTCCTTTCTTTTGACCCTCAACACACCTTTCCATGGAGATATATTTTTTTAATTTCACCCAATCACCTACTTGAAATTCAAGAGGTCTTTTTCTATTATCAGCATAGCTATTCGGTCTATTATGTACTACTTTACGGTTCTCTCTAACTAGTTTGATCCTCTCAGTTGTTAACTCAATAATCTATGAACCAAATATATTTATTTCTCACATTTTTTTCCCAACATATAGGAGTTCTATATCTCCCACCATACAATGTCTCAATCGGTGCCATTCCATTACTAAATTGATGTTGATTATTATAAGTAGATTCCATCAATGCCAAGTAAGCATCCCAACTTACTGATAAACTCATCACATTTGCCCTTAACATATTTTCTAGTAATCTAATAATCCTTTTTGTCTGCTCAACTGTTTGAGGATGAAAAGTTGTAATAAACTGCAACTATGTACACATGGCTTTCTGAAAGCCTCTCCAAAACCAAGATGTAAATCTAGCACCTCTAAATGACACTATGCTCAATAGTACTCCATACTACCTCACAATCTCAACTATATACAGTTCAGCCAACTTTTTAGGACTCAAATTAGTTTTAATTGGAAAAAAAATGGAATGACTTAAAAAGCTTATCTACTATCACTTACACTGTTTCGTGACCTCTTTGAGTATGGGAAAATCCATACTCACATTTTCAAGCACAAGAAGAGGTTGTAGTAAGCTTCCTGGATGTTTAGTCTCTGACTTCACTTACAGACAAACCAAACATCTAGAATTATATTTAGCTACATCCCTCATCAATCTTGACCACCAGTAATTCTGTCTCAATCCTTTATACATCTTATTGTTACTCGGGTGCATCGAATATACATCATCATGTACCTCTCTCAATATCTTCTTTCTCAACTCCGCATCATTGGGAACACAAATCCTATGTTCCAATACCAAACTATCCTCATTTAAAATTTTGAACTCATATTGCTTTCTAGTAAGCACTCAATACTTAATCTTTTCTATCTCTTCATCTCTACCTTACATCTCTAAAGCATTTTATTATAGATGACTATACAACCATATTCATTAACCATGATTCTCTATCACTGATATTCAACTCTCTTTAGGTATGTAAGTATGTCAAACTCTTATGATCAGTGAATATCTCACAAGTGGCTCCATACAGATGATGTCTTCAATCTTTAAAGTAAACACTATGGCAGCCAACTCTAAGGCATGGGTAGGGTAATTTCTCTCATGATTTCTCAATTGCCTAGAAGCACACACCATTACCTTCTCATGTTGCATCAACATATATCCCAACTCTTGATGGGATGCATCATTATACACTACAAATCCTTCATAACTAGAAGGAAGCACCAATATTAGAGCTGTAGTGAATTTCCCTTTCAACAGTTAGAAACTTCTCTCACATTCCTCTGACAACTTAAACTTTACGTACTTCCTGGTCAATTTAGTCAATGGCCTAGCAATCATAGAATTTTTTAAAGATAAATCTCCTATAATAACCAACAAACCCCAAAAAGCTTCTAATTTCAGTTACACTCATGGGTCTTTCCCAATTCAACACTGCTTCTATTTTTTGTGGGTCAACTGCTATGCCATCTCCAGATATTACATGCCCCAAGAAAATTATCTTATTCAGCCAAAATTCACATTTAGAAAACTATAGCATACAATTCTCTCTTTCATCAAAATCTCCAACACAATTTCTAAATATTTTACATGCTCTTCCTTAGTCTTAGAATACACCAAGATGCTATCAATGAACACAACCACAAGATTATCAAGAAATGGTTTAAACATTTTATTCATTAAGTCCATGAATGTTGCTGGAGCATTAGTCCACTCAAATGGCATCACAAGAAACTTATGACCATAACATATCCTAAAAGCAGTCTTAGGCACGTCTCCCTCCTTTATCCTTAACTGGTGATAACCTGATCTCGGGTTTATCTTAGAAAACACTCTCACTCCTTGCAACTGCTCAAACAATTCATTTATCCTAGGTAAAAGATATTTGTTCTTAATGGTTATCTTATTCAATTATTTGTAGTCTATACACAATCTCATCGTTTCATATTTCTTTCTCACAAACACTACGTGGGCTCCTCATGGTGACACACTAAATTGAATAAATTGTTTATCTAACAACTCTTGAACTTTCAACTCTCTTAACCCAGTGGATGTCACTCTGTAGGGTGCTATAGATATGTATGTTGAACTCAAAATCACATCTATAGAAAACTAAATCTCCATACTGGGAGACAATTTGGACAACTCTTCACGAAACACATCATGAAAATCTTTCACTACCAAGATTTCTTTTAACTTCCTATTTTCCTTTCTAGAATCCATTATATATGCCAAATACTCCTCACATCCTTTCTTCAACCATCTACTAGTAGTCAGAGTAAAATAAGATAGTTCGAGGGTATTTTATGTTCTCCCTGAAAGTTAAACTCCTCAAGTCCATATCTTGAACACTACATTCTTTCTGGAATAATCAACCCAGACATAATACGTCGATAACCAATTCTTTCCCAAAATTGAATGAAGATCTATCATATTCAAAGGTAATAAATCAACTTCAAATTCTTCATCATTGATACGAATCACACAACCTTTGTAAACATTTATGATTATCACTCTATCTCTAGTGGGAACTTTAATAATAATATTATGCATCAAAGGACTAATACACACATTAATAGACTTCATATGAATACTGGATGCAAAATAATGGGTTGTACTAGGATCAACCAACATTAATATGTCTACCTTTTCTACATACAAAGCACTTCAAATTAGGACAATTCTGGGATAAATATCTTATCTGAATACATCTATAACAAACTTATATCTCTCGATCATATATCAAATTACCACTTTCCCTTGGTGTCATACTTACTTCCTCTGCCATGACTACCAGTTCCCATAACTTGTCTCCCAAATCTAAGGGTCCCACCGATATAAATCTAAACTACAGAAGCAACAGATCCTGCTTGCCTCTGACTCCGTACTACAGTTCTCTGTGACAAGGAACTCCTCTTCTGGGTGGTCTCTCACCCTGCACACTCATACTGGTACCACCTTTGGGTTCCTCAAATCTAGACTTCTTCTGCCAATTCCTTATTCCTCTAAATTCCATCACATCTTTATCAATCTGAAGTGCTATATCCACTAACCTGACATAATTCATATGCCTTATGTAAGATAGTTTTGATCAAATCTTAAAACATAGTTCATCTTTGAACCTTTTACACATGTTCTCCTCTAGGTCTACCATTTTCGGTACAAATCTCGACAAAGCCACTAATCTCCTATCATACTGAGTTACAGTCAATACATTTGCCTTAAATAAACAAAATCTCTTTCTTGTTGGGCTCTAAAGGTATAAAGAAAATATTTATCAAGGAAACCTCCTTAAATCTATTCCAATTAAAGGTCTATCAACTTATGCACTTACCTTGGGAAGAATATCCTCCCACCATTCTAGGGTCTCTCTCTCTAACTTGAATGTAGCAACGTCGACCCTCTGCCTGTCAGTCATTGGTAAAATATCAAATAATCTCTCTACATGTTTCACCCAAAACTTAGGCTTAAAAGGATTCCTAGATCCTTTAAACAACAAGGCATTCGACTTAATATATCTAACAAAACAATCTCTCTGCATCTCGTGTATAAACTCACTTTTCCCCACTGAACATTTACCATTACTGGATTTGCAACAACCTCAGGCACTGCCCTAGCTTGTTCTTCAAGTCTATGCTATAGGCTATCAACTCTATCATCTGTTACATTCATTTTCTCAAGAGCATGTGTAAGAGCTTATCTTAGTTCATCTATTTCAACTACAGATTCTCTCACACCTTTACAAATATCAATTATAATGTCAACACGTTCCCTTCTAGGAACCATAGATTCAGACTCAACCTCGACTTGTTAAAAATATTAGGGGCCTACCACACCCACTCAAATCAACAACTCTAACTCAAGCTTTAGCACGTCCACGTGTCATCCTCAAAATATTAAAATATAATTTATTTTAAATCTTCCACTTCTTTAAGTTCTTATGCAGTCTACAGAATCATAAAACCTAATACTTTGATATCAAAATTATAACGACCCATCCTAGGTTGGCCACCTCTGAGATGGTGCCATCACATTTTGAAAATCCCAGCACGACACATATATGCAACAATAAAAATAATAGAAATAGAAATTTTTACATCAATCCTCAACCCTCAATAGGGGAGATGCATCATTATGATCTTGACTTAAACATTATATACAACGTAAAATGCATGAATATTTACAAATAAATTTTTATTTTATTTTCTCATTAGTCTGAGTATGTGGACACGTACGTGGCTTACAGATAATGATTTTGTCTGAATCTCAACTCACCAAACTATCTGTCCTGCCTGTCACCTGAAATCATTGTACAATGAGGGATGAGCTTCACAAGCTCAGTGAATTAAATTTACTAGAAGTATTCAATTTTTATAAATAGTCTTTTAATATTTAATCATTTGTATCTCATATAACTTGATAATAGCATTCTACTATCACTACATCTATCATAAGTCCCATTCTCTATCAATCTTTTCTTATTATATAATTGTTCACCTTAAGACCATCAATTATCTCATAATTACCTCGTTATGAGGTTCACAGCATCTAGTCTACCATTTAGATAATTCTTATCATATCATACTTCTATGTTTCTTTCTCACATAACTACTTTTTAGTGAGACTCGTTCATCTATAATTTAAATTTACAATAACAAACAACACTTCAGCATTTCAGTAATGTAATCAATATTTAAAACAGATGCAGTGCATGAATTATTATTAAGGAACGTCTTCCCACATATCGACATGTTTTTATCTTAGACCAGCCCCCTCCCAGTTCTTTTATTTCCAGCATATACCAGCTGTCACAGTTTTCATTTATTTCCGGTATATACCGGATGTCACAATTTTTCTTTATTTCCAGTATATACCGGCTATCACGGTTTTTTCAATTAGACGGAACCCCTCCATGTTCTTTTATTTCATGCATATGCATATGAACAATGATATGAAATATGCATATGAACAATAATATAAAAACAAATATGAATTCAAATATTTAAATTAACTATCCTAATTATTCTCAAATTTTTATTTGAAAAATTCCACTAAATTCCTCTCCTCATAAATCACATCAAATCATCAATCATAGCTTATCAAGATCCACTGAATTTTCTCTCCTCATAAATCATATCAAATCATCAACCATAGCTCATCAAGAATTTCACTTATCACTTTTATTATTAAACCGACTCATTATTCCAATAATATTATTTCTCGTAAAAGAATTCTCTACACATCCATTATTCCTATCACACCTATCAACCAACTTTTATCTATAACCAAAGCATAAGTTAATAATTTATTCTAATATTTTCACTAGATATTTCATATTTATATTGATTACTTAAAGTAAATCTAACTCACCACGTAGCACTTAGAGCTACCCGTGGATCACCCCCTTGCCTTTCCTGCTTCTCTCAGCAATTTCCCCTGGTTGCTGATCATCAACACCTTTTGTTTTTCTTAAAGCTTCTCATGCCTCTCTATAAAATTCTCTTGTAAACCCCTTCAAAATTTTGCTCTTTCAACCTTTCTTTAGATCCCCAAGTGTTTAAAGAAATAGAGTAATTGAATCGTAGTTGAAGGAAAACCAAACAAGATTTGGCAAATAATTAATAAAAAAAACCTAAAACTATTTTTATATATACATATGCAAGCTTTTGTAAAAGCTCAGTATCTCCCCCTCAAATTACTGCCACGACTTTGAAAGGTGGCTCACATGCAAAACTTTTCTTTTCACTTGGCAGTAGGTGGCAACACCTGCTGCCACGTTTTTTTTTCAAAAGAATTATTTTATTCAATACTAAATCCTTCGCATATATATATATATATATATATATATATATATATTATTTTAATTTCATCATATTTATTAAATTACTTCTTTACTCTTACTTTACGAATACGGGTATTACACTTATGTTCTCCCTAAAACTTAAACTCCTCTTGTCTTGGTATCCTGAATACCTCATTCTTCCTAAAACAATCTACCCAAGCATGATATGCAAATAACTAATTCATCCCCAGAATCAAACTAAAATCTGGCATATCTAAAGGCAACAAATCAACTTCAAAGTCTTTATCAGCCATACTAATCACAACCTCGATAAATTGTCCTGATAATAACCCTATTCCCAGTAGGAACCTCAACAATAACAGTATGCATAAGAAGACTTATACAAGCATCAATAGATTTCATATAAACACTGGATGCAAAAAGATGGGTTACACTAGGATCAATCAATAATCTAGCAGATCTATCAAGAATAGATACCATACCTATAACATTATCAAAAGTGGCATGTGCATCCTGTTGGGTCAATGCATAGACTCTGCTGTCTTTGGGCTGTAATTAACCATCACATTCTCTTTCAGTTACTGGTCCACTGCCTCTGCCCCGCATACTCCCTGATCCACCACATCTCTCCACCTGTTTTCTCCCCACATCTCCAGCACTTATCTAAGTAGATTTTTCTACTGAACAATCTACACTAATATGTCCTCCCTCACCATATACAAAGCACATCAGAGTAGGACAATTATGAGATAGATGCCCTGTCAGATTACATCTATAGCAAAGTCTTATCTCTCGATCATACATCAGATTACCACTTCCCCTTGGTGGCGTACGTACTCTTCTACCTTAATTTCTAGCTCCTATAGCATGTCTCCCAAATCTAGGGGTCCCACCAATATTACTCTGAGTTACAGAAGCAACATATCCTGTTTGCCTCTGACTCTACATCACCGTTCCCTGTGACAAAGAATTCTGCCTTTGGGGTGGTCTCCCAGCCTGCACACTCATACTACTATCACCTCTAGGTCTCTTAAATCTAGACCTCTTCAGCTAATTCTTCCTACCTCTAAACTTCATCATATCTTTATCCACCATTATAGCATAATTCACAATACCCATATAAGATAGTTTAGTTCAAATTTCATAGTGTAACCCGTCTAAAAATCTCTTACATTTCACATCATTTGTATTTACTAACTCAGGTAAAAACCTCGATAGGGCTATAAATCTACTATCATACTCAGCCATATATACAATATTCTGCCTTAAATGAATAAAATCTCTTTCTTGTTGTGCTCGAAACATATCTGAAAAATACTTCGCAAAGAACACATTCTTAAACTTATGCCAAAGTTAAGGGTTAATCTACCTGCATACTCAATCTAGGAAGAATATCCTCTCACCATTGGAAAGCCTCACATTCTAGCTTAAATGAAGCAAAAGCAACCTTCTGCCTATCTGTCACTGGTAAGACTTCAAAATATTTCTCAACATGTTTAATCCACTACTCAGCTTTAATAGGATTTACAGATCTTCTAAAAGATCGGAGTTTAAATTTAATAAATCTCACAAAACAAGCCCTTTGCATCTCATGTGCAAACACACCCTCTCCCTCATAAACCTCTTGTCTTACTATATCAGGTTCTGTTCTAACCCTTTCTTCTGTTGCATTCATTATCTCTATAACAAAATTAATAAAGGTAATTTTACATGATTTTTATTACTCTTTTACTTACTAAAATTATTAGTTTTTCTTTATTTTTTTTTATTTTTTGTGCTGCACTTTTTCCTATTTTGTGTTATATTTTCTTTTAGTTACTTTCCTATTTCATGTTTTCCTAGTAGTAGAAGTATTTCCCATTTCAGTATCTTTCCTTTTCCTAGAAGAAGTGGTATTATTGTACTTTTTTTTCTTTTCTAGGAGTTTGCCTATATAAGGTCGACTGCTCTTGCCTTGAAAACACAACAGATTTTTCCTAGAGAAAAGAATGAGAGTGGCTGCCAAGTCTCAATGAAGAGAGATCTTCAAATATCTTGAATGCTTCATCAACTTATTTCAAGCAAAAGAGTTTTATTCTCTTCTCTTTAGTTTTCTTTTGATGCATTCCAATAAGAACGTGGTTGATTTCAGATTTGTTATGAACTACTTTTATTTTTCTAAGGCTTTGATGTAGTCTAGCTTTGAACACACAATTTAAATTCCAAGTTATTTTATTTCAAGTTTTATTTTTTATTTTTATGTTGAGTGTTTATCCTTGATCTTATTGCTTACAATTTTCTGGCCAATTATTGTTTGATTTATTGAATCATAATGAAACCGAGAGGTAATTTGTGATTTGAAGCTTTTAGAATTAAACACCATTAGTTGAGCGAAAGATAGAGATACTTTACCACGACTAGTGTGATTTTAGATTAAGAAAAATCCAAAGCACTTAATGAATCTTCAAATAATTTAATTTTCATAGAGATATGATGAATTATTAGGTGGAGATATTTCTAATGATATTCGAGAGAAAACATTGAATAATTAAGGGATTTATTTTTCATCGACTTGAAAATGTGGAATTTTATAACAAGGAATAATAAATTGTGTGGGATTAGCTAGGTGAAATCAAAAGCTCTAGATTTATTTTTATTATCTCTACAACCTTAAGTTTTATTACCTTTTCTTTTAATTTTTTTTTGTCAAGCACTTTAGTTTAATTCAGGTGATAAAGTCTTTAAAATTTTGGTTTATTTCCAAATTGTAAATAATTTGGTAAATTTTAATACTCAATAGCATAAGTAGTCCTTGTGGGTTCGACACTTTTTTTCTTTAAAACTTTACTACTTGTTGCGATTTTGTTTACTTGCAAATATTTTCACACCAAGTTTTTGGTGCCATTGCCGGGGACTAATTATTTGTAATTGATATTGATACTAGCTAGATTGTTACTAATTTGAAATTTTATTTTATTTTTTTAAGATTGGTGATTAAATCTCAATTTTGCTTTCTTTAATTTTTATTTCAGGATTTAGAAGTGTATACCCCGATCTAAACTGTTAGAGTTTACACTTTTTGATCCCAAGATTGAGATAACTTTACGTCAAATCAAGAAAAAGAAGAAGCAAGAAGTCACCACACCTCCCATCACTATAGTGGATCAGCGGAATGGAGAGTCAAATAGGGCTTTGAGGGACTATGCTACACCCTCGGTTAATGGGGCTATATCTAGCATAAGGAGGCTGACTATACAAGCTAATAATTTTGAGATTAAGCTGGCGATAATTCAGATGATACAGCAAACTATTCAGTTTGAAGGGGCTGTCGCGAGAGGTTTCTAATGTTCATATTGCAAATTTACTAGAGATTTGTGACACCTTCAAGCACAATGTAATGATGGATGATGCTATTCGTTTGAGACTTTTTCCTTTTTCACTCAAAGAAAAAGCGAAAGCTTGACTGAATTCTCTACCACCTGGTGTTATTACTAACTAGGAGAAGTTAGTACAAATTTTTTTGGCAAATTATTTCCCTCCGCCCAAGACAGTAAAGCTAAGGAATGATATTACCACATTCACTCAATTTGAAAATGAATCTTTGTATGAAGCATGGGAGATGTACAAAGATTTATTGTGAAAGTGTCCTCATCATGACCTTCCAGCATGGCTTCAATTCCAAACATTCTACATTGATTTGGGAGCTACAAACAGGTCCATGGTTGATGTAACAGCTGGATGGGCTTTAATGAGTAAAACTCATGAAGCAGCTTATGAACTTTTGGAGGAATTTGCATCCAACCACTACCAATGACCTTCGGAGAGAGTAATGCCAAGAAAGGTGGCTGAAGTTTTAGAACTTGATTCTATTACCACATTGGCAGCACAAATGGCAGCTTTATCTAAAAAACTAGGTAAGATGAATGTTAATATTATTCAAACTAATGTTGTGTGTGATTATTGTACAGGAAATCACTCGAGTATCGATTACCAAGTGGGGAATCTGTTTGCTCAACCAAATTCTGAACAAGCTAACTACGTGTCCAATTTTAAATGTCAAAACAATCCTTATTCAAACATGTTTAATCCCAGATGGAGAAATCACCTCAATTTTTCATGGAGCTACAATTAAGGGGCAGCTAGACCACCTCAAAATTTTTCACTGCAAAAAAAGAAGCCGACACTCAAGGAGATATTCACACAATACATGCAAAAGACAAATTTGGCAATCCAAAATAATTTGGCTTCGATTCGTAGCCTTAAGGCTCAAATTGGTCAGCTTTCACACATTCTTATAGATAGGACAGTAGGAACTTTGCCGAGCAATACCATTACCAATCCTAAGGAATATGTCAAAGCAATAGCATTGAGAAGTGGGAGGACAATTAAGCAGCCACAAGGAGCAAGTACCGAGCAAGATAAAGCTAGAAATCATGTGGAGTTCGAGCCAAATTTGGAGGAATTAGAGCAGAAAGTGGTCGACCAGCAAGCTGGAAATTCTAAAGCGAATAAAGAAGCTTCAAAACTTACGAATTCCAGGGAGTTTACATCTGAAACTAATTCTCTTTCAATTTATGATCCATCAATTCCTTTTCCTCAAATACTTAAAATAATAATAATAAGTTAGATAATCAATTCTCTAAATTTCTTAGTATTTTTAAGCAATTGCATATTAATATTCCTCTTATTGAAGCTTTAGAGTAAATGCCTAAATATGCTAAGTTTTTTAAGGATATTTTATCAAACAAGCGGAAGTTAGAAGAGCATGAGACGGTGATGTTAACCAAAGAGAGTAACCCAATTTTACAAATAAGTTGCTTCATAAATTGAAAGATTCAGAGAGTTTTATGATTCCTTGCAGTATAGGAAACTCTTATTTTGATAAAGCGTTATGTGATTTAGGAGCAAGTATTAATCTTATGCCTTTTTCGGTGTTCAGAAAGTTAGGTCTTAAAGAAGCAAAGCCTACTACGGTCTCTTTATAATTGGCAGACAAGTCTATCAAGCACCTGTGATGACTCATTGAAGACATTTTGGTGAAGGTGGACAAGTTTATTTTTTCGACGGATTTTATTGTGCTAGACATGGAGGAGGATGAGGAAATACCTTTGATTTTGGGGTGACCTTTTTCTTACTACAGGGAGAACTGTAATTGATGTCCAACAAGGGAAACTTATTTTGAGGGTTGATAATGAGCAGGTTACTTTTGATGTATTTAAGGCTATGGATTTTCTTTCCAAAGTACACTGTTGTTTTCAAATTAGTGACATAGACTTAGTGGTGGCCGAGACCTATAGGGTTGGATTTTCAAAGCTACCACTTGAGGTGTGTCTTACCCATTTTACAACTCTTAAATCTGAGAGTGAAGAGGTTAAAGAGTGTGTAAGGTATTTGGAAGCTACATCATCCTTCCATCCTTCCATAAAGTCAAAATTGGAAGAGCTAAGTTCATCCATGCTGACATCTTCAAGTAAGGAACCACTCAAACTTGAGCTCAAACCGCTTTCGTCAAATTTGAGGTATGCTTTCTTAGGCCAAGACTCTACTTTTTCGGTTATTATTAATGGTTCTTTAAGTGATATAGAAGAAGAAAAGTTTCTAAGAGTTTTAAGGGATCGTAAGATGAATTTGGGATGGACAATCTCTTATATTAAGGGAATTAGTCCTTTGATTTGTATGCATAAGATTTTAATGGAGGATAGTTTCAAGCCGATAGTTCAACCGCAATGAAGATTGAATCCATCAATGCAAGAAGTGGTGCATAAAGAAGTATTGAAGCTCTTAGATGCTGGAATTATCTATCCAATCTTGGATAGTGCATGGGTGAGTCCGGTTCAAGTGGTCCCAAAGAAAAGAGGAATAATTGTGGTAAAGAATGATAACAATGAACTTATACCAACAAGGACAATCATGGGATGGTGAGTATGCATAGACTATTGAAGACTTAATGATGCAACTCGAAAAGATCATATTCCATTGCCTTTTATCTACCAAATGTCAGAAAGACTCGCTGGCCATGCTTACTATTGTTTTCTAGATGGGTATTCCAGATACAATCAAATCATAATTCCTCCCAAAGATCAAGAGAAGACTACTTTCATGTGTCCTTATGAAACTTTTGCATATAAGAGGATGCCTTTTGGTCTTTGCAATGCTCCAGCCACATTCCAAATATGCATGATGTCCATTTTCTCCGATATAATGGAAAAATTTATATAAATATTCATGGATGACTTCTCGGTTTTTGGTTATTCTTTTAATAATTGTTTATCTAACTTGTCTTTGATTTTGCAGCGATGCGAGAATACTAATTTAGTTTTAAACTGGGAAAAATGCCACTTTATGGTCGAGGAAGGGATAGTGCTTGGCCATCGAATTTTCTTAAAGGGAATTGAAGTCGATAAAGCCAAAATAGATGTTATTGACAAACTTCCACCACTGGCCAATGTGAAAGGCGTGAGAAGTTTCTTAGGTCACACTGGGTTTTATCGACAGTTCATTAAGGATTTTTCTCAAATTTCTAAACCTCTTTGCAATATTTTAATTAAACATACACTGTTTGATTTTTCTCATGAATGCTTGCATGCTTTTGAAACATTGAAAAAGAAATTAATTTCAACACCTATAATTGTTTCACCATATTGGAATTTACCTTTTGAATTGATGTGTAATGCTAGTGATTTTGCTATAGGGACTGTTTTAGGGCAGAGAAAAGATAAAAATTTTCATGTTATTTATTATGCAAGTAGGACTTTAATGGGAGCTCAACTTAATTATGCTATCACTGAAAAAGAATTATCAGTGGTTGTTTTTGCTTTTGACAAATTTCATTCTTACTTGATAGGTTCGAAGGTGGTTGTCTATACCGATCACTCCGCTCTTAAGTACTTGCATACGAAGAAGGATACTAAACCAAGATTACTTCGATGGATTTTGCTTCTATAAGAATTTGATTTGGAAATCAAGGATAAGAAGGGTACTAAAAATTTGATGGCAGATCACTTGTCCTGGATTGAGCCTAGGGTGCGGATGATGAGCAAAAATTGCCAATTAATGAAACATTTCCATATGAGCATTTGATGGTTGTACAAGTTTTTCCATGGTATGCTGACATAGTCAACTACTTGGTGTTGCGAATTCTACCTCCCGGGATGACATATCAACAAAAGAAGAAGTTCTTCTCCGACTTGAAGTATTATTTTTGGGAAGAACCTTTTCTATTCTGGCATTGTGCATATCAAATAATTAGAGATGTGTACTCGAAGAAGAGATGGAGAGCATATTCCGACATTGCCACTCACTAGAAGTGAGCGGCCACTTTGGTGGAGCAAAAACAGCGGCAAAAATTTTGCGATTCAGGTTTTATTTGCCTTATATTTTTAAAGATTCTTTTAACTTTGTTAATTTATGTGATCAATGTCAACGGGTTGAGAATATTTCTAGGAAACATGAGATGCCATTGAATAATATTTTAGTGACTGAATTATTTGATGCTTGGGGGATAGATTTCATGGGTCCTTTTCCATCTTCGTATTCTAACAAATTTATTTTGGTGGCTTTAGATTACGTCTCCAAGTGGGTGGAAGCTGCTACTTTGTCGACCAATGATGCCAGGGTTATGGTGAATTTTCTTCGAAAAAATATCTTTTCCTGATTTAGCACTCCAAGGGCGATAATTAGTGATGATGGGTAGCATTTTTGCAACCATCCATTTGACGCTTTACTTACTAAGTATGGAGTTACTCATCATGTGGTAACACCATATCATCCTCAAACAAGTGGCCAAGTTGAGGTGTTCAATAGGGAGTTAAAACACATACTTGAGAATACCGTTAGTATCTCACGAAAGGATTGGTCACGAAGGTTAGATGATGCATTATAGGCTTATAGGACAAAATTTAAAACACCGATTGGAATGTCACCTTATCTGTTAGTTTATGGAAAAGCATTTCATTTACCCATGGAGCTAGAACATAGAGCTTATTGGGCAATAAAGACACTTAATTTTGATTTAATGGTTACGAGTGAGAAGAGGATGTTGCAAATTAATGAAATTGACGAGTTTAGCAATGATGCTTATAAGAATGCTCGGATTTACAAGGATAAAACTAAAAGATGGCATGATAAGCATATTTTGAGAAGGGAGTTCAAAGTAGGGTAGAAAGTTTTACTATTCAATTCAAGACTTCAACTTTTTCCAGGAAAGTTGCGATCTAGGTGGTTGGGACCATTTTTTGTGACTCATGTTTTTCCATATGGAGCGGTTGAAGTTCATCATGAGACAAAAGGAGCATTCAAGGTTAATGGATAGAGGTTAAATCCTTATGTGGATGGAGAATTTAGTACACAAAAGTTTTCCATCAATCTCACCAATCCTAAATACTGATTTGGAGAATGTCTAGCTATAAGGGAGGCAACCCAAGGATTTTTTATTTCTCTCTTTAATTTTTATTTAATCTTTTTATTTTGTTTTCATCTTATAGGTTTGCATAAGTTTGTGGGCTCTCCAATATGTTACACAGTTACACTTTCAAGGATAACACTCAATTGGAAATCGGGGGAGCACTTCTTACCTTTTCTCATTCTTTTTCTTTTTTCTTCTTCTTTCTCATTGAGGAAAATGTGTTATTCAAGTTTGGGGGAAGTGAGTTTATATTTTAAAAACAAGAAATTTAAATTTTAAAATAAAAAAAATTCTTTGTTTTTTGTTTAATGAATAAAAAGGCTTATGATAAGAATATGGTTGAAATTGATTATAATTTTTAGGAAGAATTCTTATTGCTCGAGTCTATTTATTAATCCCTAACTTGATTTTGCTTAATTTGAGATTTTCTATATTCAATGAATGCTTATCATGATCATTAATTGTTTTGCATACCTAGAGAAAATTTATGAGAATATTGTAAATTTATATGGTCTCAACAAACTCTAGAACTTATTTGATGACACTCAAGGCAAAATCCTAGACAAAATATTGCTTGGGAAATGATTTAGGCATTCTTTGAACCGATTGAGCCTTTCAAGCTTACCTATTTCTTATCTTTATCCCTATTCACCCCTTTGATTGTTGAATTATACTTTGACCTTATATTTTTTTATTTTTATACAACATCATATTCCCTACCTTATTTCCTTACCTTTCAAGAGAACTAAGTTTACACAAATTCAGAAGAGCATGGAAGGTGTGACAGGTAGAAAGTTTACAAGTAAATTTTATCGCAACCCATGTTATCAAAGTCATAAGATTGGGGGTGTGAAAATTAAACAAAAAGTTGGGAAGTTTTTAAAAAAGAGAGAGAGAGAAGAAAAAAAAAAGATCTTTGAATTCTTATATATATATATATATATATATATATATATATATATATATATAAAAAGAATTCCTAGAAAAGAAAGGGGATCTTTGAAAGAACGATAAAGAGAGGTATTTTGAGAGATTCAAAGGATTGAGAAGAAGTGTATGTGTTAGAAGTGAGTATGCTCTATTTGTTTTGTTTGTGTTCAAAATTAAGTTCTCTTGCTTTGTTTGAACCCTATATTTTCTTTGTAGCCCTCACCTTAGCCTTACATTACAAGCTTAATAAAGACTTATTGATCCTTGATAATATTTTTGTTATACATTAGTGGAGAGTGATTTGAAAAGTAAGCCTATGGAGTTTGAATTATCAATTTCATAACTAGAGATCCATTATATATTTACTTGTTTGCATAAAATCATCTAGGAAGCTAATAATGAAGTAAGAATGATAGGTATGAATGAATGAGAGGATTAATAATGAGGTGGAATTGAGTTTTGAATTAACTTTTGGACTTGTGTGATATTGAATGATTCCTTTTGATTATAAACTTTAGGAAATCTTTGAGGCAACAAGATTTATGAATTAAACCAATTCTTGTTTTTAGTTGTTTTTCTCTTTTTCTTTGCTTGAGGGCTAGCAAATTTTAAGTCTTGGGGAATTTGATAAGTGTAATTTTTACATGAGTTTTATTACTCTTTTACTTATTAAAATTGTTAGTCTTCCTTTATTTCTTTTGATTTTATTTTATTTGTTTGTGCAGCTCTTTTTCCTATTTTGCATTATATTTCCTTTTAGTTACTTTCATATTTCATGTTTTTCTAGTAGTAAAAGTATTTCCCATTTCAGTGTCTTTCTTTTTCCTAAAAGGAGTAGTATTATTGTACTTTTCTTTCCTTTTCTAGGAGTTTTCCTATATAAGGCCGGCTGCCCTTGCCTTGAAAACACAACAGATTTTTCTTACACAAGAGAATAAAGAGAGAAGAGAAGGAGGGCGGCTGCCAAGTTTCAATGATGAGAGATCTTCAACAATCTTGCATGCTTTATTAACTTATTTCAAGCAAAAGAGTTTTATTCTCTTTTCTTTAGTTTTCTTGTGATGCATTCCAATAAGAACGTGGTTGATTTCAGATTTGTTATGAACTAAGTTTATTTTTCTAGGGCTTTGATATAGTCTAGCTTTGAACACACAATTTAAATTCCAAGTTATTTTATTTCAAGTTTTTTTTTATGTTGAGTGTTTATCCTTGATCTTATTGCTTACAATTTTCTGGCCAATTATTGTTTGATTTATTGAATCATAATGAAACCGAGAGGTAATTTGTGATTCGAAGCTTTTAGGATTAAACACCATTAGTTGAGCGAAAGATAGAGATACTTTACCGCGACTAGTGTGGTTTTAGATTAAGAAAAATCCAAAGCACTTAATGAATCTTCAAATAATTTAATTTACATAGAGATATTTAATGAATTATTATATGAAGATATTTCTAATGTTATTTGAGAGAAAACATTGAATAATTAAGGGATTTAGTTTTCATCGACTTGAAAATGTGGAATTTTATAACAAGGAATAATAAATTGTGTGGGATTAAATAGGTGAAATCGAAAGCTCTATATTTATTTTTATTATCTCTACAATCTTAAGTTTTATTATCTTTTCTTTTAATTTATTTTTGTCAAGCACTTTAGTTTAATTTAGGTGATAAAGTCTTTAAAATTTTGGTTTTATTTCCAAATAGTAAATAATTTGGTAAATTTCAATACTCAATAGCATAATTAGTCCTTTTGGGTTCGAAACTTTTTTCTTTAAAACTTTACTACTTGTTGCGATTTTTTTCACTTGCAAATATTTTCACACCAATGATCAAGAACTTCTCTTGACTCATCCCTCATAATATCATATTCTCTCCCACCTTTACTAGTACTAGTTGTACCAGCAACCTGTTCCCTTACATGAACCACAAGCTCGACCTCCTTCTCAGCTTCAGCTCTTCTAAATATTGGGGGTCTACCACGTCCTCTCTGGTTCAGTACTCTACCCCTACGTTTAGCACATCCACGTGTTATCCTCAGACTCTGCATTAAAATATAGTTTATTTAAATCTTCCCCTTCTTTAAATTTTTATACAGTCTACAGAATCATAAAACCTAATGCTCTGATACCAAAATTGTAACGACCTATCCCGGGTTGGCCACCCTCGAGACAGTGTCGTCACGTTTTGAAATCTTAGCACGACACATATATGCAACAATATAAAAACATACATCAACTAAAAATATATATACATCAACCCTCAACAAGGGAGTTACATTATTAATATCTTATCTAAAACAATATATACAAATTATGCATGAATATCTGTAAATTATTTATTTTTGTTTTATTTATTTTTTTAAATACAAATTACATATTTTCCATTGGCTATTTACAATTTCTCTATAATTTAAAATTTATTGTTTTGCCATTACATAATTATAGTTTTGCCATTACATAATTACAGTTTTTCTATTTACCCTTTAAAAATCAATTTTTCATCTTTTCTTCCTTCCAAAAATTTAATAAAAATTATAGAGAATATATAAAAAAAATAATTGTTTTCTTCTAAAAAAAATTTAAAATTATTTTCCTCAACTTCAGTCAATATTTTTCTTCAAAATTCTTTCATTTCAACTTTAAATTTCAAAAAATTTCAGTACTTTCTTCTTTAAAAATTTCTAACTCTTTTCAACAAAATTTTCAATATTATCTTTCAAATATTATTTCAAATCAATACTAAATATTTCATCAATGGATTATTTAATTCAATATAATATACGTAAAATTACTTCTTTACCTTTATTTTATGAACACGGGTACCACAGTTATACACTTCTTAGGTCCTCCCTGATGCTCTTGAAGAACTTGTTACCGAGTTAGCTTGGAAGTACATCTTTGATGTCAGAAGGCATTTTAATGCATAGTTAGCATTCCTCATTCTATTATTATGGGATGAGAAAAGATGTCCTCTACACCAAAGTTGGTAGTTCTTGTATTGAGCCCACTCAACACCTTTTTACTTCTGTGTTCTTTCTCTGAAATATATGCTTTTAAATATTGTATATATGAAAATTTGAGAAATGGATTGGATGAGTAAGTATATCTTCTACACTAAAGTTAGCAGTATTTTTGTGTAATATTTCTTTCCTTTTCTGTTGGAGTAGGATTACCTGGTAAGTGATTATCATCATTGGTTTTGATCCTTTAGACTTTCTAGGCATTGAGAATACATCTTATTGAAAATGTTGAGGCGACCAACCAGCTGTTAATGCTCTGAATATCAATTGGCTTTGATCAGTGGTGTGCAAAGGTTTTGATTAATGGTAGTGAACATAAGATATAATGATGAGGAGGTTTCTGATATTTTATTTGTCTGAAATGGTGCCCTTTTCTAGCATTTGAATCTTTTTACCGATTTTGATTATTTATCTATAAGGTTTATTTTATGTTATAGAGGTTCCATAATGTATTACATGGCTGTCAAGCTCGTTGTTATGTTTTGTTGCTGATGGTGCTTTTTTTTATATTAGAACATAACTTTGTTGTGTTTAGCACTTATATCAGCCTTTGATTGCAGATACTTCTTCTTATATGAGACATTAACAAAATCAAGGCTGTCATTAGAGGTAAGATTTTAGTCCAATCAATAACTTCAATTCTCATCCCAAAATGTGAGGCACAATTATCACAACCAATCCATGCCCAATCTGCGAATTCATCTAAAATAAGTAGAGAAAGGAAGAAAATAAATAAGCAACAATATTCTCCACTATTTTCCTTCTTTATTAATTCAATCTGGGATATTGATTGAGCTTGTTGTTGGAATTAAAATGTGTTGAAGATTGATGTTGAGTGACTATCTGAGACCAATTTGGCAAAGACTTAATTTTGCAAAGGAGTTGTTCAGATTTAGTAGTGAATGGAGCAACATTTAGCTAGTGGGTGTGTATATTTTTTTGAAGTTGAAGCTTTTGTGTGTGTATTTGTTTCGATTACTTGGCTTAGATTTGTTTGGTTGTGAAGTAAATGAATGAAAGTAAAGAAAAAACCTTGATATCTGATTGTATTGAATAGTTTCAAGTAATGATTGATAAAGTAGATGAACCACATATTTGGACCACATGTAATTAGTAAAAGCTAAATTAATAATTTTATCGTGGTTTATCGATTTTACGTTTATTGAATCATTGTAGCAAGTAAGATGTGAAAAAGTAGTTCAAAATGATGGTACATTTCAAGTGTTCATATAGCATTGCTCTTTCAAAAAATCCACCTCGTAGGTCGATTAGACTTGGGCTTGAGCTTTGAGCTTTGCAATACTCCAATTTGCAGTTGAGTTCTTTCATATTTGAGAGCTTTGTTTATGAGTTTAATTGTAGCTATACTCTACAAAATGAACAAGGTCCAAATTCTACTTTGGTTTTCTTCATCAACATTACCTTTTAAACAATCAGGTATCAAGTTGACAGCCGATTATCTATTTTCACATTCAATTGTCCAAACTTTCTGCCCGATTCCACAATCGACTATTTTAACTTCTACTTTACTTTTATCTTTTTCCTTTGATTTTATAAATCATCACATGATTAAATATAAGTCTTATTTTGAAAATCATCAACAATCCCTCACCATTTTCAAAATATTTTGACTCAATAAAATTTGAAAATCCATGTCTTTCATAATCTATTAAAGTTCATGCATAAATGAAGATGTCTTTGGGACTTGAATATTCACTTAGTGAAAACAAATCAAATTAGATAGAATCTCATCATTTGTGATCCTATTGTATGGACTTGAGACACTTACCTTGTGATGTCATAATCACTTGCTCTTTTGCAAGTTCCTTGGTTAATGGATCCACCAAGTTTCCTATAGACCTTATGAAATCAGTCATAATTACTCCATCATTAATTAACTTCCTTACATAGCTATGTCTCAATCTGATATATCTAAACTTTCCATTGTAGACAGTGCTATAAGCCCTTGCTAGTGTTGCCTCATTGTCACATCGAATTGAAATTGGAGGCATAGATTTAGACATGATGAGAGTCATAAAATGCATCTTAACAGTACTTATTTGTTAGCATTTCAGGGTTGATCTAGGTTTGAATTACGCTTTTATACCTTAACAACTCTAAAGTGATATTCTTGGATTATTGATCTATTTCGGTGCATTTTCAGCTACTTTGGGTTCAAAAGAGATGGAAAGATATCATAACTTAAAGCACGATGCTTCGATGCATATCGAAGTGAAGGCATGATTATGGAAGGACAAAATGAAGAGAAACCAAGTCTTTAGTGTTCCATGCTGCGGCCCAGAACCTCAAGCCTTGGCCACCAAAACTATCAACTTCTCGGATAGGAAAAGGAGTGTGTGCGCCGCGGCCTGGAAAGGCTGAGCCGCGGCCTCTAGAACCATGTCCAAAAGAACTAAGAAGACCACCACCTTGCGCTGCGGCCTAGAAAGGCTAAGCCGCGGCCTCCAGAAATGTGAAGAAAACCAGTCAAAAGGTGAGCTGTGGCCTGGACTAATGTGCGCCGCGGCGCAAGCGCGATGCTCGGTTTCCTAATTAGGGTTTTAATGATAGTTTAAACTCGAAAATACCTTGGAACCTTTTGTATTATAAATAGATCACTTAGGGTTTGATAAAAGGAGGCCAAAAAACTTAAGAAAGCTATCACATTCTTCTCCATTACGGTGTTCAAGCATGAGCCTCATGGCCAACTAATCTCCAAGGAAGGCAAAATGATGAATTCTTAGGTGTAGTTATTCTTATTTCTATTCTTGATTCAGTTGTAGTTCGCATTTATTGTTAAACATTGTTATGATTTACTCTTTGATTTAATTAGAAGATTTTCTCTTAATCCGGTGATTGCATTTTTCTCCTCTATATAAGTCTAGTCATACTCTTCTTATGTCAAGATTGTTGGATGTGATTGATTCCGATAGATTTATCTTTTAGGTTTGTCCATTATTGCGATATTGTCATTAAGATATATTGTCGTTTCTTAATAAATCTATAAGATAGGTTATGTGTGCTTGAATCGAAAGTAAAGAGTACTTCATAGCAATTACATTAGGGTTTTCATGTGCTTTGATTGAATATTTACCGATTGCTTGTTTGGGATGTGAAACTAGCAATCGAGATAAAAACAATTGAATCAAGATTGGAATAAGGCAACGAACCTAGGGAGGATTCCCAAAACCTTGTTATTTCTCCATTATATTTACACAACTATTTCACATTACTTCATTATCAAAACTCAGATTCTTTCATTTGATCTTTATCGTTCGTGTTAAGGTTTACATTTTCCCTTGTAGTTTGCTTTTCTTCATGGGATCGACACCTCAACTATACATAATAACCGCGTATTAGTTTGAGCATAATCAAATTTTGACGCCGTTGCCGGGGAAAATGCGCTTAAGTACAAGAAAGATTGTCAACTTTGAGACAATACGGTAATATTGTTCTTTTCTCTTTGTTTTAATTTTCTGATTTTCTTTTATTATTCTGTTTTATTTATTTCCCCTCTAACTCATTTGGTGTATGCTTAGACCGAGAGATTCGCGAGGTAGATTCATTAGAGGACCCAAAATAGAGTTAACCTCTCATTCCACGTCCATTACTGAAACCTTGCCTAGATCAAACCATAGTGCACCCCCAAACGAGAATTTAGAGGATTTTGTTAACATGGTTGATAATCCCAATGAGAATGTTGCTAGGACACTTAAGGATTACTTGCATCCTAGTTGAACAACCATACCATCATGCATCATGTTTCTAGCCAATACTCGCCAACAAGATTTTAAAACAGGAATGATACAGTTACTCCCTATGTTTCATGGCTTGGAAAATGAAAACTCATATGTCCATATTAGGGAGTTTGAGGAAGTAGTTACGACTTTTCATAGTCAAGATGCAACTGATGACATCGTGAGACTTAAGTTCTTTCCTTTCGCTTTGAAGGATAGAGCTAAGAGTTGGCTATACTCATTGAGACCACGATCTATTGGGTCATGGAATGAGATGACTCAGGTCTTCTTTAATAAATACTTCCCCCAACATAAGACCAATGCTTTAAAAAGGCAAATCTCTACCTTTGCACAAAAGGGCAATGAGACTTTGTATCAGTCTTGGGAGAAATTTAAGGAGTTGTTGAGTATATGTCCTCACCATGGGTATGAGAATTGGCGCTTAGTGAGCTATTTTTATGAGGGACTTACATATAGAGAGCGCTAATTTGTGGAGATGATGTGTAATGATGAGTTCTTACAAAAAGATCCTGATGAGGCCATAGAATACCTCACTGAGCTTGCTGAAAAAGCTCACACTTTGACTGGACCTAGTGCTACTGAAAGCACAAATAGGTCACGACCTGTAGGAAACCCAAATGGTGGTGGAATTTACCATCTTAAGGAAGAGGACAACCTAAAGGCTAAGGTCGAGATACTCACCAGGGAACTAGATGCGTTAAAGACTAAGGGCTTAAAGCCATCACATGTGGCTAATCATGCAGAGTCTTTGGAACCATGTTTTGTGTGTGATAGGGTAGGTCATCCCACCTAAGAGTGTCCCATATTTGTTGATATGAGAGGGATGCATGAGGAACAATGTAATGACTTAAGTATTTACAAGAAGCCTTTAGCACCCTTCTCTAATACTTATAATCTGGGGTGGCACAATCACCCCAATTTTAGCTGGAAGTCTGAAAACCAACCGCTTGCACAACCCCCTAGATCATATCCTGCACCATATCATGCACCTTCATCCTCTAGGAGTTATTTTGAAGAAACTTTGCATGCTTTTATTGAGGCATGGGGTAAGACAAACCAAAGATGTGAAGCATTGATTACGCAGGTTGTTAAAGAAAACAAGGAAATAAGGAGCCAAGTGTCTAAATTGATGAGCTCCTTAAGTGTGAATGAGGGAGGTAAGTTTCCTTCTCAAGCTCAGTCTACACCTCATGGTCAACACATGGCGCAAGAGAATCTGAAATATATGAATACCATTATGACACGAAGTGGTAAGTCATTACACATCCTAACCGAACAAATCAGAGGATGTGGAAAAGGGTCAAGATAGTAGTGATACCGAGCTGCTCAAGGACCCTGAGGTCACAAAGAATCCTGTTAAGGCACCATTCCCTCAAGCCTTAAAATCAAGCAAGAAAACTCTGGACCTAAACAATGAAATCCTAGAGAATCTAAGGCAAGTAAATATTAATCTTCCTCTTTTGCATGTGATTAAACAAGTTCCTACTTATGCAAAAGTTCTCAAGGATTTGTGTACAATTAAGAGGAAGCACCATGTGAAGAAGACAGCGTTCCTAACAGAGTAAGTTAGTGCTCTAATTGAACAGGGGATTCCTTCTAAATATAAGGATCCTGGCTGTCCAACCATTGCATGCAGTATTGGAAATCATAAGGTTGGACAACCATTGCTAGATTTATGAGCTAGTGTGAATCTAATGTCGTTTTCTATTTATTTGCAGTTGGGGTTGGGAGATTAAAACCAATCGCTATGGTATAGCAATTGGCTGACCATTCAGTCAAAGTACCCCAGGGTGTGGTAGAGGATGTTCTAATTCAAATTAATAAATTTTATTATCCTGTTGATTTCTTAATCCTTGACACCACCTCTGCTGTTGACACTACCTCTAAAATTCTTTTGATTTTGTGTAGGCCTTTCCTTGCCACTGCAAATGCTGTTATTAATTGCAGGAATGGGCTCATGAAGCTGTCATTCGGAAACATGACCCTCGAGGTGAACATCTTCAATGTTGCAAAACAGCCAGAAGATGATGACGAGAGCCACCAGTTATATATGATTGAGTCACTCATCGATAAGGGAGTTTCTATAACTCATAATTTTGATCCTCTTGAGTATTTTCTTAGTAATTCTGAATATGATTCTATTAATAATCCATCTGATGTAATTGATATTTATGTTATTTTTTATAAAACTCAGGATTATGGCACTTGGGCATGGCAACCGAAGTATGAGGAGTTGCTTGAGATAAGCGAGAAACAAATTCCCTCAAGTGTGGAAGCACCCAAAGTTGAATTGAAGCCTCTGCTTAAGGGTTTAAAGCATGTTTTCCTTGGTCCATGTGATACTTTTCCTGTTATTATCTCATCTGAATTGCCTGAGTCTCAAGGTGAGAAATTAATTCAGACCCTAAGTGAACATAAGTTAGCCTTAGGATGGAGCATGGCTGATTTAAAAGGTGTTATTCCCCTGGTCTGTTCTCATAAAATTAATTTGGATGAAAGAACTAGCCCTCGTAAAGACCCCTAGCGTAGGCTTAGTCCCACTATGAAAGAAATGGTGAAAAATGAAGTGTTGAAACTATTAGATGCAGGAATCACATATCCCATAGCTGATAGTAAATGGGTAAGTCCTACACAAGTTGTTCCTAAAAAGTCAGGTGTTACTATGGTGAAGAATGACCTAGGAGAGTTAGTCCCTACAAAACTTGTGACCGGGTGGCGGATGTGCATTGATTACAGAAAACTGAATGCTGCCACCCGGAAAGACCATGTTCCCCTCTCTTTTATCGATCAAATTCTTGAGCGTGTAGCTGGTCATCCTTTTTATTGTTTCTTGGATGGTTATTCTGGTTATTATCAAATTAAAATTACATTAGAAGACCAAGATAAAACCACTTTCACTTGCCCTTTTGGTACTTATGCTTTTCGTAGAATGCCATTTGGATTGTGTAATGCACCTATTACTTTTCAATGTTGTATGATGAGCATTTTTAGTGACATGGTTGAAAATTGCGTGGAAGTTTTTATGGATGACTTGACTGCTTTTGGATTTTCATTTGATGCATGTTTATTGAATTTAGAAAGAGTATTGACTCATTGTGAGGAGAATGAATTAGTTTTAAATTGGGAAAAATGCCACTTTATGGTACCTTCAGGTATTGTCTTAGGGCATATTATTTCTTCTATGGGGATAGAGATTGATCAATCTAAGATTGAATTAATCTCTAAGTTGCCTACATCTAAGACAGTAAAGGACGTGAGATCCTTTCTTGGTCATGTGGGCTTTTATAGGAGGTTCATACAAAATTTTTCCACCATATCTAGACCACTATGTTCCCTCCTAGTTAAAGATGCCCCATTTGAATGGACACAAGCTTGTCAAGAGGCCTTTAAAATGCTAATTGGCAAGCTTACTTCAGCATCCATAATGCAGTTACCTGATTAGACTTTACCTTTTGAGATCATGTGTGATGCTAGTGACTTTGTTGTAGGTGCTGTTCTTGGACAGCGAAGAGAGGGGAAGCCTTTTGTCATTTATTATGCTAGTAGGACTCTAAATAGTGCTCAGATGAATTACTCCACTACTGAAAAAGAATTGCTAGCTGTAGTGTTTGCTTTGGACAAGTTTCGTGCTTATTTGATTAGTCCTCCTATTATTATTTTCACAGATCATGCAGCCCTTAAGTACCTTCTTACAAAGAATGATGCTAAGGCACGACTAATATGGTGGATCTTAATTTTGCAAGAATTTGACATCACCATCAAAGACAAGAAAGGAGTAGAGAACGTAGTGGTTGACCATCTCTCAAGGCTCACATTTGAAGACACCTCCGACAACCTGCCAATCAGGGATGATTTTCCCGATGAGCAGTTACTCTCTATTACTTCTCTACCATGGTTTACTCATATCGTGAATTATTTGGCTGCCGGTGAGATACCGACGTATTGGAGAGCTCAGGACAAGAGGAAGTTCATGACTGAGATATGTAATTTTTATTGGGATGACCCTTGTCTTTTTAAATACCGCCCTGACCAAATTTTAAGACGTTGCATCCCTAATGAAGAGATTGCCGACGTCTTGGAATTTTGTCACTCCCAAGCTTGTGGGGGCCACTTTTCAATGAAAAAACCGCTGCAAAAATTTTACAGTGTGGATTTTATTGGCCCACCTTGTTTAAAGATGCAAACATCTATTGTCGCTCATGTGATAAGTGTCAGAAGTTAGGAGTTGTGTCTCGTTGTAATATGATGCCCTTAAACCCAATTTTAGTGATTGAAATCTTTGATTGTTGGGGCATTGATTTTATGGGACCATTTCCTCCTTCTTTCGGATATCAATATATCATTGTGGCAATACATTATGTGTCAAAATGGGTAGAGGCAGCAGCTTGTCGGAGCAATGATAATAGAACAGTAATTAAATTTCTCAAAGAAAATGTGTTATCTTGATTTGGTACACCATGTGCTATAATTAGTGATCGAGGTACGTATTTTTGCAACCGTTCTTTTGAAAATTTGATGAGAAAATATGGGGTGTTACATAAGATCTCTACTGCCTACCACCCTCAGATAAGTGGACAGGTAGAACTTGCAAACAGTGAAATTAAGCAAATTTTAGAAAAAACAGTCAACTCGGATCCCAAAGATTGGTCTTTGAGACTAGTTGATGCGCTTTGGGTCTACCGTACAGCTTTCAAAACTCCCTTAGGTATGTCACCTTATAGACTTGTTTTTGGAAAGCCTTGCCACTTACCTGTGGAGCTCGAGCATCGAGCTTATTGGGACGTCAAGCATTTCAACTTTGACATGGGAGAAGCAGGTAAGCTTAGGAAATTTCAGTTGACCGAGTTAGAGAAGTTGAGAAATGATCCTTATGAGAACTCTAGAATCTATAAGGCTAAAATGAAAGTGTTTCATGATAACAAAATTTTGAGGAAAACATTTAAGCCTAATGATCGGGTGTTCTTATATGATTCTAGACTCCATAAGCACCCATGAAAACTTCGGTCAAGGTGGATCGGCCCTTTTGTAGTAAAAAATGTTTTTGCAAATGGGGTGGTAGAAATAGAGAATATTAAAGATGGTCGGATCTTTAAAGTAAATGGTCAATGCCTTAAAATCTTAATTGATAGACAAGGTCCGGAAGTGGAAGACATTCCACTTATGGATCCGGTCTATTCACCTTAACCACACTACACAGGTATGTTTTTATTTATTTGTTTGTTTGTTTGTTTCGTTTTTTAAGTTTATCTTAATTTTAATTTTTAGTTTTTAGTTTGATTTAATCTAATTTTTAGTTTAAGGGTTATTTTTATTAATTTTATTTTTATGTTATTTTGTTTTATTTTGCCCAAACAAGGTGTTTTTGCTTTTTTTTTTTTTAAGAAGCAGGCCCAAGAGGTCCAGGCCGTGGCCCAGTCCGTGCGCCTCGCATCATAGCGCCCAGCAGATTTCAGCACGAGCCAGCGCGCCGCGCCTTAAACTCTCTCGCGCCGCAGCACACAGCAACACAAAAATTGGGCCTAGGTCTTCAAGCCTAAGTCCAAGTCGTGGCTCACATACGATCTACACTTTTTAAAACCCCAAATCTGCACCTTTCTTCTTCATTTCTCTTTTGCAAAAACACAGCACACTCCTCTCTCTCTCATCCTCACTCCAAATCCCTCCTTACCCACTCACTCTTTCCCATTTTCTTGTGATTCTAACATAATTTCTTGAAGAATTTCTCACTTATGTGCAGATTTTGCTGAAAATTTTCTCCACAAACCTTTGGTTCCAAGAGCATTTTGGGATTTTAAGAGCTTTTCAAGATTGTGGGTACTCTCTCCAACTTTGGGCATCAAGTTTGATCGTCAAGAACGATTCTTGGCCTGGTAAGTAGATTATCAATCAACGGTGTACTCTTCTTTTGGTCAAATGTACCAACACCTTACTTTCGCCACCGGTTGTGATATGGATCATTTCCCCACCTTGCCAACCTACCCGGGTTCCTCTTTTGATCCAGCTCCAGAGGAGAATGAAGAGGAGGAAGAGGAGGACGATGACATGGAGGACTAGCTTTTGGGTTGTCTTATGTTTATTTTTCGTACTTTATTTTCCTTTTTAGTTATTTATTTAGTTTTCATGTGTTCACCTAACATACGTTGGGAATCTTAATGTTACATCGTAGTTGCTTTCTTTTTGTTTGTTTTGTTCTATGTTATAGATCGAAATTTCAACAAGAAGAATCGTATGCAGTTCAAATGGTGGTGCACAATTTTCAGCTTCTGTGCACTTTTGGTTACAAAGGGAGTTTCCTTTACTTTTTCTTCCACATTGAGGTCAATGCAATTTTTAAGTTGGAGGTGGAGGAACATATTTTTTTTCCCATTGAACTGCTTGGTGTCACTTTCCCTTTTTGTTTGTTCTTAGCATGCTTTTTGTTAGCCTTGGAGTTAATTCACATGTCATTGATATAAGCCTAATTGAGATAGCATATAACGTTTAGAAGAAGTTAAATCTTGCTTTGGTTTGAGAATAATTTAAGTATCAATCTTCATTTGGTTTGTGACTCTGGGTTGCGGTAAGATTGCATGATTAGTCTAAAACATTTAGAGAAGTTTTATGTGTGATTGTTTTGTGAATACTTTTGCGGTCTCGACAAGCTCTAGAACTTATTTGATAATCACTTGAGGCGAAATCCTAGAATGCACACTACTTAGGATATGATATAGGCCATTTTTAGACCATTTGAGCCTTTCAAACTTAGCCTTGCTATATTTATCGCTAGTCACATGTTTGAGCCTTTTTCTTGAAAAAGAATTTGAGCCTTGTTTCTTTCGATAACCCATTTACTTATCTTTATGAGCCTAAAAATATTTTTTCCTTACCTTTCCTTTAAAAGAACTTAGTTATACATATTTGTTGAGAAGCACTTAAGAGGAGTAAGGATGGAAATATGAAAAAATATTACTACCATAACCCAAGTACATTAAAGGAGATAAGTTGGGGGTTGTGGAAAAGAAAAAAAAAACGAATGAAAAAAGGAGCTGAATGGTTTGATGCCAAAATAAAAATTAAAAAAAAAAAATAAGAAGTGAATTATGGCAAAGAAAGAAGAAAAAAAATGGTGATTTATTGAGAGAAATGCTCGAAAAATAGTTGAAAGAGTTGGGTGTTGAAGTAAGGTTATCCAGTGCTTAAAGTGATTGTGTTTAAAGCTAAGAGATTGAGTTCTTTTACTTATTGAATCCTTCCCGTTCTTTCTTGACCTTTACCTTAGCCTAACGTTACAAGCTTATTAAAGACCTATTGATCCAATGTAGTGTGATTTTTCTACAATAGTGGAGAGTGATTTGAAAAGTGAGCCTATGGAGTTTGTTTTGACGCAAATTAATATGTTTTTAGAGGTCAAGACTTGTATTCATGAATGTTGTGCATAAAATCATTCGGGTGTTCGGATTAATGGATTGTGGTAAGATGGATGTAAGAGTCAACAACAATTTTGAGGTTGATATTTGGATTACTTTTGGACTTGGGTGATATTTAATGATTCTATGTGCTGTGTGTTATTTGCAATTTTTTAGACAGAAAATTTGGATTACTCTTGGATTAACGCTAACATTGCTTTATTTTGTTTTGATTTCTACTATAGAATTCATGTCATATTGTCTTGTTTTTCACTTGAAATTCTAGGGACTAGCAATAAGCTAGTTGGGGGTTATGATGAGAGTCATAAAATGCATCTTAACAGTACTTATTTGTTAGCATTTTAGGGTTAATCTAGGTTTGAATTACACTTTTATACCTTAATAACTCTAAAGTGATATTCTTGGATTATTGATCTATTTCGATGCATTTTCAGGTACTTTGGGTTCAAAAGAGATGGAAAGCTATCATAGCTTAAAGCACGATGCTTCGATGCATATCGAAGTGAAGGCATGGTTGCGGAAGGACAAAATGAAGAGAAACCAAATCTTTAGTGTTCCATGATGTGGCCTAGAACCTCAAGCCTCGGCCACCAGAACTATCAACTTCTCGGATAGGAAAAGGAGTGTGTGCGCCGTGGCCTGGAAAGGCTGAGCTGCGGCCTCCAGAACCATGTCCAAAAGAACCAAGAAGACCACTTCCTCGCGCTGCGGCCTGGACCAGTGTGAGCTGCGGCCTGGCAGTGTGAGCCGCGGCCTGGCGATGTGAGCTGTGGCCTGGAAGGGCTGAGCCACGACCTCCAGAAACGTGAAGAAAACCAGTCAAAAGGTGAGCCGCGGCACAAGCGCAATGCCTTGTTTCCTAGTTAGGGTTTTAATGATAGTTTAGACCCGAAAATACCCTGGAACCTTTTGTATTATAAATAGATCACTTAGGGTTTGATAAAAGGAGGCTGAAAAACTTAAGAAAGCTGCCACATTCTTCTCCATTACAGTGTTCAAGCATGAGCCCCATGGCTAACTAATCTCCAAGCAAGGCGAAAGGATGAATTCTTAGGTGTAGTTGTTCTTATTTCTATTCTTGATTCAGTTGTAGTTCGGATTTATTGTTAAACGTTGTTATGATTTACTTTTTGATTTAATTAGAAGATTTTCTCTTAATCTAGTGATTGCATCTTTCTCCTCTATATAAGTCTAGTCATGCTCTTCTTATGTCAAGATTGTTGGATGTGATTGATTCTGGTAGATTTATCTTTTAGGTTTGTCCATTACTGCGATATTGTCATTAAGATATATTGTCATTTCTTGATAAATCTATAAGATAGGTTATGTGTGCTTAAATCGAAAGTAAAGAGTACTTCATAGCAATTACATTAGGGTTTTCATGTGCTTTGATTGAATATTTACCGATTGCTTGTTTGGGATGTGAAACTAGCAATCGAGATAAAAACGATTGAATCAAGATTGGAATAAGGCAACGAACCTAGGGAGGATTCCCGAAACCTTGTTATTTCTCCATTATATTTACACAACTATTTCACATTACTTCGTTATCAAAACTTAGATTCTTTCATTTGATCTTTATCGTTCGTGTTAAGATTTACACTTTCCCTTGTAGTTCGCTTTTTCTCGTGAGATCGACACCTCAACTATACACAATAACCGCGTATTAGTTTGAGCGTAATCAAGACCGCACAAGAATTTCTAACAATAAATTTCTTAACCTTTCAGCCACTTTACCCCATGCTGCTAATGCCACAAATTCAGCTGTCATGGTAGAATTAGTGGTATAGGTTTGCTTCTTAGAAGCCCAAGATACTACACCCCACCAATAGTGAATATCCAACCACTTGTGGATGAGTTGTCTTCCTTTTGGCTTGTTACCCAACTAGCATTGATGTATCATTCTAAAACTGTTGGATACCCTTTGTAACTTAGTGCATAATTTCAGGTATTTTTCAGATATCTAGACCTTATGTACAACCTCCCAATGTTCATTGTTAGGACAACTAATGAACCTACTTAGCTTTCCTACAAAAAAAGATATATCAGGCCTTGTACAAGTCACGACATAAATTAAACATCGAATTGCTCTACCATACTCTGGTTATGAAATTGCTCTAACATCATTCTTAAATAATTTGATACTACTATCAAATGGTGTACTTACAGATGTGCTATTTAAGTGACCAAATTTCTTTATAATTTTTTTAATGCAATGAAATTGTGTCTATATTAGGCTATCTCCATCTCTTATGACCTTTTTCATTCAAGTCAAAATTATTAGACAAAATTTCTTGGTATTTTAAACTTGTTCTAAGTCAGCACCAAATAACCTGTCATCTACATACAGAAATATGATGACATATTTACCATTAATGAACCTATTGTAAACACTTATCATATTCATTAACTTTGAAACTATTTGATAAAATTTCGCATGCCATTGTTTTGGAGCTTGTTTAAGTTCATATAGAGACTTAACTAATTTTCATACTTTATGCTCTTATCATTTAACTACAAAACCTTCAGGTTGATTCATATATAATGTTTCCTTTAATTCACCATTTAAGAATGTTGTCTTGACATCTATTTGATGAATTTCAAGTTTTTATATGGAAGCTAAAGCAATAAGTAATCTAATTGTGGCTATCCTTGCAAATGGTGCATAGGTGTCAAAATAATCAACACATTCATTTTATGTAAATCCCTTAGCCACTAACCTTACCTTGAATTTATCAACTGTTTCATCCACTTTTAATGTCTTTTTTGAAAATTCGCTTACATCCAATGGATTTGGAACCAGGTGGAAGGTCCACCAATTTCTAGGTTTTGTTCTCCATTATGGAGTCCATTTCATCATTTATGGCATTTTTTTCAAAATGCAGCATTTTGAGACTTTACATCATCTTTATAAGTTTGAGGATCAAAATCAATATTCAAAACATTGGAATTGAATTACTTATTGAGTTTCTAGTTCCTTCTACCAAGTACATATAGAAGTCAGGTCCAAAAGTTTTAGGAATTTTAACTCTTTTGCTCCTTCTAAGTTCGACTTCATTTTTGTCTACTTCCTTACTTGAACTTTGTTCTTGTTCATTACTGTCCGAAACAACCTTAGGAAGTGACTTGAAACTATTTTCCTCAAAAATGGCATCCCTAGATTCAATGATTGAATTTATTGAGTAGTGATTATTTGGCTCCACCACCATGAACCTATAAGACTTACTATGAAGTGCATATCCAAAGAATATAAATTATATTCCTCTTTCACCAAGTTCTTTCTTTTTGGTTTAAGAACTCTAACTATAGCTTTACAACCCCACACCTTAAGGTAGTCTAGATTAGACTTCCTATTCTTCCATAACTCATAAGGTGTTACTTTATCTCTTTTTGTAGGGACTCTGTTTAGAATGTAACAAGCTGTTAAAAGAGCTTCACTCCTAAATCTATATCCTAGACCAGAGTTGGAAACCATGACATTAATCATCTCTTTTAGAGTTCTATTTTTCCTCTCTGCTACACCATTTTGTTGTGGTGCATAAGGGGTGGTAATTTCATGAATTATATTATATAATTCAATTATGAAGGATCATAGTACTCACCTTCCCTATTTGTTCTAAGACGTTTAATTCTATTGTTACACTAAAGTTCTACTTCATTTTTAAATATAGAAAAATTATGCAAAGCCTCATCCTTAGAATTTAATAAATAAACATAACAATATCTTGTACTATCTTCTATGATAAGTCACAAAATATCTATTTGCTCCTAAAGATGGTGTAGCATGCATCTCACATAAATCATTATAAACTAATTCCAAAAATTTTGAACTTCTTTGGACACTAGGAAATGGTTTTCTAGTGATTTTAGTAAGCATACAAGTTAAGAAAATTTTCATACTTATATCTATATTTGGAAGTAATTCTAACTTAATCATGTCATTCATTCATCTAGCATTCACATGTACTAAATGATTATGTCAAAGTAAATAAAAAGATTCAACAACATAAGCAGAAATCATAGTCTTATTATTATTAATATTAAACTTGAACATTCCTTCATACATGTATCCCTTCCCAAAAAACACACCACCATTAGATAATACAAACTTATCAGCCTCAAATACAAGATTGAACTCATTCTTGTTCAAAAGGCAACCATACACTAAGTTTTTCCTAATTTCAGGAACACGGTACACTTTAGTGATAGTAAGGGTCTTTCCAAAAGTGAACTCAAATTGCACTTTGCCCTTACCTATCACCGGAAAAGTAGTGAAATTTTCTATGTACAGAAAAGTTCCTTTAGCCATTGGTTCATAGGTCTTGAAGAACTTTTTTTCCTTGAACAAATGCCTTGTCGCGCTAGAGTCGATCCATCAAGCCTCATTGTCCTCAAGAAAATTTTCTTCAAAAATCACAATCACAAAGTCTTGTGGTATTTTTTTTCTTTTTCTTCAGTAATCAGCAATCTTTTTTGAAGTGCTCCGGTTTTCATAATGAAAGCAAGAACCCTTAGTCTTCTTATTCTTGGAAGACTTTGCAGGTTGGTTCTTTCTCTTGTGAGAATCTCGAGAGTTCTTTGAAATCTCTCATTCCTCTACCGTATTAATTTTGGAGAGGGCTTGTTCCTTGGCTTCTTTTGAAAGTTTTTCTCAATGTGGAGATGATTGCCTAACTCTTTAAGAGTCAGGTATTCCTTTTGGTTCTTCAAACGATTCTTGAAATTTTTTCAAATAGAAGGTTGTTTGTCTATAATGGTTGTGACCATTATGGTCCCATTCATTTTCTGATTATGTTGAGAGAATTGATCTAAAATCATATTTATTTCACTAAACTGATCTATAGCAGAATAAGTATCAAGCATTTTATAATAATTAAATTTTGTAATTATAAAACGCGTACTTGCTGCGTATTCCTTCATGTACCTTGCTCGAAGTAAGTGTAACACCCATATTTGTAAAGTAAGGGTAAAGAAGTATTTTAATAAATATGACAGAGTTAAAATAATGTATATATATTTAAATGCGAAAAGTCAAATTTTTATAATTAAAAAAAAACAAACATGGCAATAGGTGGCAACACCTACTGCCAAGTTCCAAGTTAATTTTGGGAGGTTGCATGTTATACATGTAGCAAAAAATGTAGAGGCTTTGTGGGGAGTTAGCTGCTGAGTATGCTTTTGGCTTTTGGGCTGCCGAATTTTTTTTTTTTACAAAGTTTTACTCTTATGTGTGTGTGTGTATATATATATGTATATATGTGTATATATGTGTATATAATATATAATATTATATATATATATATATACATAATATGTAAACATAATTAACACATATCAAATTTCGTTTCGTTTTCTTTCAAATTACTCTATTTCTTTAAACACTTGGGGACCAAAAGAAAGATTGAAAGAGCAAAATTTTGAAGAGTTTACTAGGGAATTTTATAAAGAGTTACGGGAAGCTATCAGAAAAACAAAATGTAACAATGTAATGTTTATTTTTGAATTTTTAGCATACATGAAATTTTTCGGAATTCAAAGTAGGAATTTTCAAAGGGTGTGATTTACGAACAATTGAAGAATAAATTAGAAATTTAATATAAATATTATGTCAGGTGTTAACGATCAGCAACCGGAGGAAATTGTTGAGAAGAGCAGAAAGGGCAAGGAGGTGATCCACGGGTAGCTTTAAGTGCTACGTGGTGAGTTAGATTTACTTTAAGTAATCTAAATAAAAATCAAATATCTAGTGATAATATTAAAATAAATTATTAGCTTATGCTTTAGTGGTAGATAAAAATTTGGTTAATAGGTATGATATGAATATTGAATATGTAAAAAATTATTATGTTAAAAAGAAATATTATTAGAATAATGAGTCGATTTAATAACGATAGTGATAAATAAAATTCTTGACGAGTTATGATTAATAAACTGATGTGATATATGAGAAAAAATTAGTGAAATTTATCAAGTAAAAATTCGAGGAAATACATGATAGCTAAATTTAATATTTGCATTCATGTTGTTTTCATATCATTGTTCATATACATATTTCATATTATTTTTCATATGCATGTGTAAAAAAGAAAAGAATCGGGAGGGGGCCGGTCTAATTGAAAACCGTGACAGCCGGTATATGCTGGAAATAAAGGAAATCGTGACAACCAGTATATGCTGGAAATAAAGGAAACCGTGACAGCCGGTATATGCTGGAAAAAAGAGAAAAACTGTGACAGCTGATATATGCTGGAATTAAATACCGTGACAGTCAGTATATACTGGAACATGCTATTATCCAGTCATATGAGAGATAAATGATTAAATATTAAAGGGCTATTTATACAAATTGAATACTTCTAGTAAATTTAATTCACTGAGCTTGTGAAGCTCATCCCTCATTGTACAATGATTTTAGGTAGCAGACAGGACAAATAGTATGGTGGGTTGAGAGTCAGACAAAATCGTTTTTTTTGTAAGCCACGTACGTGTCAACATCCTCAGACAAATAAGAAAATGAAATATAAAAATTTTATTTGTAAATATTCATGCATTTTACGTTGTATATTATGTTTAAGTTAATATCAGATTGATGTACCGCCCCTGTTGAGGGTTGAGGATTAAAATAAAAATTTATGTTAGTATTATTGTTGCATATATATGTCGTACTGGGATTTTCAAAATGTGATGACACCGTCTCGGGGGTGGCCAACCCGGGATGGGTCGTTACAATTTTGGTATCAGAGCATTAGGTTTATGATTTTGTTGACTGCATGAGAACTTAAAGAAGTCGAAGATCTAAATAAACTATATTTTAAATGCAGAGTCTGAGGATGACACATGGTTGTGCTAGAGCTAGAGGTAGAGTTCTAAATCAAAAGGGACGTGGTAGACCTCCAATTTTTAGGAGAACTAAGGCAGAGAAGGAAGTTGAGTTTGTGGTTCCTGCGAGGGAACATATTGCTAGTGCAGCTGGTACTGGTAGAGTTGGGAGAGAATCTGAGGTTAGGAAAGATGAATTGAGAGAAGCTCTTAATCGTACTATAGAGAGGATGAATGTAGCTGAAGAAATGGCTGATAATCTACAAAGAAGATTAGAGGAAAGGGGTAAAAGAGAACCTGATGTGGTGAGATAAGAGATTCATGAGGGAGAAGGTGTGTTTTCACATGAGATGCAAGGTGATTGTTTTGTGAGATTCCTTAAGTTTAAACCCCAGTCTTTTAGAGGATCTGTAAATCCTGTAGAAACTAAGCAGTGGATCAGACATGTCGAAAAATATTTTGAGGTCTTACCAGTGACAGATAGACAGAAGGTAGCTTTTGCTTCATTTATGCTGGAGAGTGAGGCTTCTCAATGGTGGGAGGATATTTTTCCCAAGGTAAGCACACAGGTAGAACAACCTTTAATTTGTAGTAAGTTTAAGAATGAGTTCTTCATGAAGTATTTTTCAGATACCTTTCGAGCACAATAAGAGAGAGATTTTATTCATCTAAGGCAGAGAAATTTATCGGTGGCTGAATATGATAGTAGATTCATAGCCCTGTCAAGGTTTTTACCTAAAGTAGTGAATACAGAGGAGAGAAAATGTAAGAGATTTTTAGACAGATTACACTAAGACATTCGGACTAAACTCTCTTATATGGGCATAAGAAATTATGTTGTACTAGTGGATAAAGCATTACAGATTGAGAAAGATTTGATGGACTTTAGAGGTAGAAGAGATTGGCTAAAGAGGTCTAGATTTGGGGGACCTAGAAGTGGCAACAGTATGGGTGTACAGGGCAGAAGACCACCCCAGAGGGGACATTCCTTGTCACAAGGAACTGTAGTGCAGAGTCAGAGGTAAGCAGGATCTGTTGCTTCTGTAGCTCAGAGTAATATCGATGGGACCCCTAGATTTGAGAGTTATAGTAGAGGAGTAAGTATGCCATCAGAGGGAAGTGGTAATCTAATGTATGATCGAGAGGCAATGGCTTGCTTTAGATGTAATCAAACGGGGCATCTATCTCGAAATTACCCTACACAGATATGCTTTATATGTGGTGTAGGAGGACATGTTGCTACAGATTGTCCAACAAGAAAATCTGCTAACGTAAGCGTTGGAAGTGTTGGGAGAATAACGATAGAGAGAGGTGGTGGATCAGGGAGTGTGCGAGGCAGAGGTCAAGGATCAGTAGCTGAGCGAGGACATGGTAGCCAGTTTTAGTCTAGAGATAGCAAAGTCTATACATTGACCCAACAGAGTGTACAAGCCACTCCTGATATTGTTCTAGGTATGATATCTATCCTTGGTAGGCTTACTAGATTATTGATTGATCATATTGTAACCCATTCTTTTGCATCTAGTATTTATATAAAATTTATTGATGCTAGTGCTAGTCTTTTTATGCATATAATTATTGTTGAGGTTCCTACTAGAGATAGGGTTATTATCAGGACAATCTATCGAGGTTGTGTGATTAATATTGCTGACAGAGAATTTGAAGTTGATTTATTGCCTTTAGATATAACAGATTTTGATTTAATTATGGGGATGAATTGGTTATCTACATATCATGCTTGGGTAGATAGTTTTAGGGAAAATGTGGTGTTCAAGATACCTGGACAAGAGGAGTTTAATTTTCAGGGAGAACGTAAGATACTTGCTAATTGTCTTATTTCTGCCTTAACTGCTAGTAAATGGTTGAAGAAGGTTTGTGAGGGGTATTTGGCATATGTGGTGGATTCTAGTAAGGAAAGTAGGAAGTTAGAATAAATCTTGGTAGTAAAAGATTTTTCTAACATATTCCCTGATGAGTTGTCTAGTTTGCCTCCCAATAGAGAAATTGAGTTTTCTATTGAGGTGACTCCAAGATCAGCACCCATATCCATAGCACCCTATAGAATGGCACCAGCCGAATTGAGAGAGTTGAAAGTTTAGCTTCAAGAGTTGCTAGATAAGCATTTTATTCGACCTAGTATGTCACCCTAGGAGCCCCTATGTTATTTGTTAAGAAGAATGATGGGACAATGAGGTTGTGTATTGATTATAGACAGTTGAATAAGATCACTATCAAGAATAGATATCCTTTGCCCAGGATAGATGATTTATCCGAGCAGTTACAGGGAGCTAGAGTGTTTTCTAAGATAGACCTGAGATCGAGTTATCATGAATTGAGGATAAAGGAGGAGGATGTGCCTAAAACTACTTTTAGGACATGTTATGGCCATCATGAGTTCTTGGTGATGCCATTTGAGTTAACTAATGCTCTTGCAGCATTTATGGACCTTATGAATCGGGTGTTTAAACTATTCTTAGACAAATTTGTGATTGTGTTTACTGATGATATTTTGGTATATTCCAAGAATGAAGAGGAGTACATGCAACATTCGGAGATAATGTTGGAGATTTTAAGGAGAGAGAAATTATATACAAAGTTCTCTAAGTGTGAGTTTTGGTTGAGTGAAATATCTTTCTTGGGGCATGTTGTGTCGGGAAAAGGGATAGCAGTTGACCCACAAAAAGTAAAAGCGGTGTTGAATTGGGAAAGACCCACGAGTGTAACTGAAATTAGAAGCTTTTTGGGTTTAGCTGGTTATTATAGGAAATTTATCCAAAAATTTTCTATGATTGCTGAACCATTGATTAAATTGACAAGGAAGGACATGAAGTTTAGGTGGTCAGAGGAATGTGAGAGAAGTTTCTAGCTGTTGAAAGAAAAACTGACTACTACCCTGGTATTAGTGCTTCCTTCTCGTAATGAAGGATTTGCGGTTTATAGTGATGCGTCACATCAGGGGTTGGGATGTTTGCTGATACATGGGAGAGTTATAGCTTATGCATCTAGGCAACTGAAGAACCATGAGAGGAATTACCTGACCCATGATTTCGAATGGGCTGCCATAATTTTTGCTTTGAAGATTTCGAGACATCATCTATATAGAGCCAATTGTGAAATTTTTACTGATCATAAAGTTTGACGCATTTATCGACCCAGAAGAAGTTGAATTTGAGGCAGATGAGGTGGATGGAGTTGATTTGTGATTATGACTGTACAATTCATTATCATCCAGGAAAGGCTAATGTTGTAGCTAATGCATTGAGTAGAAAGGCTACAGGAAGATTGGCTGCTATGGGGATTCATAATACTAGCTTGATGATGGAATAAAGAAGAATAAGGATGCAGTTGAGTGTCAATGATAGATGAGTATTAATGGCGAATATGGTGATACAATCTTCTATTATTGATCGTTTATTACAGATGCAAGGTAGAGATGAGGGCATAGAGAATATCAGACGGGAAATGTTGAGTGGGAAGTCAACTGAGTTTAGAATTAAAGAAGATGGTATGGTAGTATTGGGCATAGAGTTTGTGTTGCCAATGATGTAGATATGATAATGGAGATACTAAGGGAGGCTCATAATTCTGTATATTCCATGCACCCGGGTAATAATAAGATGCACATGGGATTGAGACAGAATTATTGATGGTCGGGGATGAAGAAGAATGTAGCGGAATATATTTCTAGATGTTTGACTTATCAACAGGTGAAGTCTGAGAATAGATATCCAGCAGGTTTATTACAACTTCTTCTAGTACCTGAGTGGCCATGGGAAAACGTGAGTATGGATTTTGTCTTGCGAAATAAAGTCATTCATTTGATTCAAGTACTATGGCAGAACAAAGATATCGAAGAAGCCATGTGGGAGCATAAAGAAAGAATGAGGAAGGATTACCCATAACTTTTTCATGAATTAGGTAAGGAAATTTCGGGGACGAAATCTTTGTAAGATGGGTAGAATTGTAATACCCGTATTTGTAAAGTAAGGGTAAAGAAGTACTTTAATAAATATGACATGGAGTTAAAATAATATATATATATATATATATATATATATTTAAATGCGAAAAGTCAACTTTTTATAAAAATAAAAAAAAAAGAAAATTCTAGAACATGGAACATCCAGAAGGCAGAAGAAAAAAAAAACAAAACAAAACGTGGCAGCAGGTGGCAACACCTGCTGCCAAGTTAATTTTGGAGGCTGCATGTTATATATAAGCCAAAAACGTGGAGGCCTTGTGGGGAGTTAGCTGCTGAGTATGCTTTTGGCTTTTGGGCTGCCGAATTTTTTTTACAAAGCTTTACTCTTATATATATATATAAACATAATTAACACGTATCAAATTTCGTTTAGTTTTCCTTCAAATTACTCTATTTCTTTAAACACTTGGGGACCGAAAGAAAGATTGAAAGAGTAAAATTTTGAAGGGGTTTACGGAGGATTTTTATAGAGAGTCACAGGAAGCTATCAGAAAAACAGAAGGTAATAACGTAATGTTTATTTTTGAATTTTTAGCATACATGAAATTATTCGGAATTCAAAGTGAGAATTTTCAAAGGGTGTGATTTATGAAGAATCGAAGAATAAATTAGAAATTTAATATAAATATTATGTCAAGTGTTGACGATAAACAGCCAGGAGAAATTGTTGAGAAGAGCAGAAAGGGTAAGGAGGTGATCCACGGGTAGCTTTAAGTGTTATGTGGTGAGTTAAATCTAAATAAAAATCAAATATCTAGTGATAATATTAAAATAAATTATTAGCTTATGCTTTGATGGTAGATAAAAATTTGGTTGATAGGTATGATATGAATATTGAACATATAGAAAATTATTATGTGAAAAGAAATATTATTAGAATAATTAGTCGATTTAATAATGATGGTGATAAATAAAATTCTTGACGAGTTATGATTAATGAACTGATGTGATATATAAGGATAAGAAATTAATAAAATTTATCAAGTAAAAATTTGAGGAAAGACCGGATAGATAAATTTAATATTTGAATTCATGTTGTTTTTATATTATTGTTTATATGCATATTTCATATCATTGTTCATATGCATGTATATAAAAGAAAAGATCCGGGAGGGGCCGGTCTAATTGAAAACTGTGACAGCCAGATTATGCTGGAAATAAAGGAAACCGTGACAACCGATATATGCTAAAAAAAAAAGGGAAAAACCATGACAGTCGGTATATGCTGGAAAGAAAAGAACCGGGAGGGGGCCGGTCTAAAGAAAAAACATGTCGACATGTGGGAAGACATTACCTAATAATAATAATTCATGCATTATATTTGTTTTACATGTTAATATTTTTACTGAAATGTTGTTGATATTGTGCATTTATTTGTAGATAAACGAGTCTCAGAGAGAGAGAGTTACAGTGAGAAAAATACATAGAATTATGATATGATAGGAATTATTTAAATGTTAGACTATATGCTATTATCCAGTCATATGAGTGATAAATGATTAAATATTCAAGGGCTATTTATACAAATTGAATACTTCTAGTAAATTTAATTCACTGAGCTTGTGAAGCTCATCCCTCATTGTACAATGATTTCAGGTAGTAGACAGGACAAATAGTATGGTGGGTTGAGAGTCGGACGAAATCATTTTTCTGTAAGCCAAGTATGTGTCAACATCCTCAAACAAATGACAAAATGAAATATAAAAATTTTATTTGTAAATATTCATGCATTTTACGTTGTATATTATGTTTAAGTTAATATCAGAATGATGTACCTCTCCTGTTGAGGGTTGAGGATTAAAATAAAAAATTTTGTTAGTATTATTGTTGCATATATGTGTCATTCTGAGATTTTCAAAATGTGATGACACCGTTTCGGGGGTGGCTAACCCGGGATGGGTCGTTACAATAAGTCCCACAACTTCTTTTTTGTCTTGAATTGTGGTAGGCATCGAACAAGTTGTTGGATATTGCTTTCAAGATATGCCCCTTACAGATGTCATCATCTTGATCCCATTTCTATTTGTCTTGAGTCTGGACAATTGGCTCATTTTCTATAGGTTCAGTCCTTGATGTAGTGATAACATAATAAACATGTAGCGATGTTAGGAGGAATAACATCTTCTTCTACCAGCGATAAATTTCTTCCATCGAATCGCTCCAACTTATTGAAGTCCAATGCCATATCTCTTAGGGAACTCAAAGGAGTAATCATTTTGATAAACAAAGAGAGATTAAACCTTAAGATTGTTGGGGAAATTTTTTCAGAGGGCTGTTTATCAAAATGAATAAGATAGAAAGAGATTTATAGCTTCAAAGCACGACCAGATCGTTTTCCTTAAGATTACTTAGTCCCACACTAGTGTAAAAAGGTTTCTGGCAAATTTTCTCTGAGATACAATGAAACTTTGTTGTTATTCTACACTTTGCACTTATGAAGAATAACCCACAACAACTTCTATAAGTTTATGGATATATATAAACCAGTGTTTAGAAGTTTGCAAGATTTCTAAACACAAAAAGATCAGTTTTGAGAGAAAAGAGAAGAGGAAGATGAAGAATTCAAAATTCCGTAAAAGAAAAATCTGTAAAATATGACAGTTATCTATTCTATTTATAGAGTTAATGAGTGTCTTTTCACAAGAGATACTTAGGATCAGTCATCAACTAACATAACTAAGTGTCTCTTTACAAGATAGACTTTTAGTTCATCATTCAACTGTTATTTAACGTTCAAAGATTTTAAATTCTCGTTAAGACAATCGACTGTGTCTTAGTGACAGTTTACTGTGTTCCAAAAATTACCTTTTAAAAAATCAGGTATGGAGCTAACAGTCGGCTGTCTATTTTCATAGTTGACTGTCTAAACTCTTTGTTCTTTTTCTGGACACTTATAGTTGACTGTCCATTTTTACAGTTGACAGTCTAAACTTTCTGCCCGATTCCACAACGGACTATCTTAAATGACAGTCAACTATCTTCTTAAGCAAATTCGAATTTTCCTTCATTTTCTCTTTTTACTTTTATTTTCTAAATCATCCAAATATTAAAACAAACCCTTATTTTGAAAATCATTAACACTCATTTTCATTTTTAATTTATGTTTTATTAATAATATTTTTTATTTTATATGAAAATGAATGCAAAAAATAGTTCTATTTTCTAAAACCCATAGTTATAAGAACCGACCAATCTGATCGATTCGATCACAAATCGAAAGCCAAGTTGGTTCTGTTTTCATAAAAGACTAGATGTACTGTAAGACCAATAAAAAATTGATAAAACTAACATTATGTTTGATTGGTTGTATGGAATTTAACTTGAAATTGAAATTAGGTTGAAATTATGATATTTTTCAACCATTTTTAAAGTATGATTCCATCCTCCTTTCAATTTCAAACATCCATTTCAATCTACCCAAATGCCTTACTCAAAATAGAATTTAAACACCATGATGAAATGAATCTTTCTTTCTGACAAACCTTTTCTTTTCTACTTTATTTCCCTTTTACGTCCGCCGGGTTTTATAGGGTAGCCAATTAAATCCTTTGTTAGGAGTATTGGTTTTGCGTTTTGACATTTGGGTCAACATGGTAAAGAAAATAAATATGGTAAGGATTTTTTTATTTTTTTATTTTTTGCCTATCTAAATTATGAGTTTTAAGTTTGAGGTGGTCAAAATATTTTTATTAAGCTTACGTTAATAATAAATTATGGATTAATTTCACATGTTTTTTATTAATACTATAATCATATAAGAAATTCAGATACTTGGGATCCATGGAAAATGGATTAAATTTAAATTACTAAGAAAACTTCTTGTTATGATGGGATTTAAAATTTTGAACATTTTAAACACTGATTTAATTTTTTTACAAGAATTTGTGAGGTTTGTTAACTAGTATAAATATTAATAATGTTTAAGGCTTAATATGGATGATTTTATAGATCTTATATTTTAACAGATATTTAATATAATATAATTATTAATATTTTCATTATTTTTTATGAACCAACAATTCCATCATTAACCCATTCATTAAACTAATAAACCAGCATCTGTAGATCGGTGTCTTGACCGATTTGTTATCCGATTTTTTATAACTACGCTAAAACCAAATATATCCCCCACGGCTTGTTCAGTACCCAAAATAGACTGGTACCGATAAATGATACCACCATAGGATACTGATAACCTTGCATAGAAATAGAAAGACTATATGACGGTTGATGAAAATTTTTCATTCTTTGTCCAGAAAAAATCGACTTTGGCAACAATGCCACACAAGAACATCAAAGAATGGAGGACCTGTAAGACCAAATGTATTGGTATTTGCCCACATGGGTCACACACCAGGGGTTGAGTGCACAGATACGGGACTTCTTTTTACATGAGTAAGAAACTTCACAACTCTAAAACACACAAAAAAACAAATCAAAAGAAAAACTGAACTTTGATTCACTGATAAAGATGATGAAGAAATCTGTTATCTGGGGGCATTTGTATCTTTCTTTAAAACTAGGTCTCCTGACTCACTCTTCTTGAAAAGCTTTTGAACCACTTCATCCCAATTCGTCCTTCCACTAACGGGCTCTTGTTTAGTTTTTGAAGCATCTACCCTCTCACTCTGAGAAGACTCTGCTTCTTCATCCTCTGTTTGCTCCTTTTCTGTAGTAGGTACAGCGTGAGGAATATTCAAACTGACAGCTCTTTCCAATGCATCTTTGTGTTCTTTTTCAATGGTCTGCAACCTCTTCAGTTTCTGTACTTTTGGAGGAGTTGTCACGGTCTGAGAACTGCTTTCCTTCATTCTCTGGAAGAGAAAAAAAGTGTAAATGTCTATAATTTCTCTCAATCAAATATCCAAGCAATAGATACTAATGCTATAATATCAAGAATGCATGACACTTCTTACGGCCTGCAGTGCAAGGTAGTACATGTTTAACAACATTCCTAAAATGATGCATTACAGGATAATCCGACTTTAATCTCCTTACCAGATTTTCTTGATCAATTAAATGTGAAATGAGAAATATAAAGATATGGACCCCATAAAAATGAATTGTTTTTCCCTTTTAAATTTATATTATGCAATCATATTTAACTAGTTCATCGTTGCAATTTGACATATTACCACCTCACTTTTGCTTTCTTACCAGCTTTTCTCAGCCATTAAAATGTGATTTGAATAACATGAGCACAAATATCAAGCCAAAGTGAAAATGCTTACTTCTAAAGCCTTCTCTGCTTCCCTGTCTATCCAAATAATTCCATGATCTGATGTGGAGTTACATGATAAGACAATATGTTCAAATCTCCCATCTACAGGAATGGCAGTTCTGACCTCTGGAGGGAACCTTCCGCATCTATGCATGGAAAGCATTCAGGAGCTTAGTCTCGGAATAAACACAAATATTTAAGCAAAAACTTTACCATCAAATGAAGCCAAAAACAACTACATAGAAAGTGTTCCAATTTTCAGAACCCAGTATAATAGGACAATTTTTCGCAAATGCAAAAACAATTTTGCAGAGCCAATTGGACTTGTTCAATATCTAATTGGAATTATACTCTAATGCACAACTCAAGATGCATAGTCACCCTTCCCCCCTTTTGTGTAGAAGAAACAAAAAACAAAAAGAAATAAGAAAAAAAATTCTCTTTAGAAAACTAATAACAGAGATTAATGTATCAAGCCAAAGCACAGACTTACATTTCAAATGATGAAATCCGATAATTCCGGGGGAAGATGAAACTTAATTCAGAAATGAAATTAATGAAAACTTCCAATAGGTGTGACATCCAAAAGTTAAACAACAGCTAGACAAGTTGTGGCAGCGTATGAAATATTTTCTTTTTTGTTCTAGATTATTACTTTTTCACAAGATGTATGAGGGGAACTTTGCTCCACTACTCCAACACCAGCCCCACAAATGAAGATAAAACAGGGACAAATTGTTTTCATCATGCCTAATAGATAGGCTCATCCCGTTAAAATAAAATGCTCAAGAAGATTTATAATTAGAATTAAATATTTCAAGAGTTCGATTGTGTTGCTACCTGCAAAATTTTCTCTCCACAATATGATACATTCGCCCGGGAGCATAAAGTCTTCTTGGATCTCTGAGCTTTCTATCCTCTGGTATGAAGGTATCCCTCAAGCAAACCAAAAATAGCAAGCAAGGCAAGCTGTCCAAAGCATCAAGGCCTGGTTTACGAGATGATAATAATAATTCACTCCACTAAGTCTACAAGGGAGAAAATCACACCTATAAAGTAAATAGTGCAAGGCCTGATGTAGCATATGAGTCTGAGGTATAATGGAAAGAAGAATACTAACCAGAAGATTGACTTGAAAATATCTTCCAAGGGAGTCGGTGTTCTTGGTAAGAAATCATCCTGAATAAGAAAAAAAAAAATTCAGTCCACTAGCGTAGAGTAATTTTACAAAATCAATACGTACTGGCAGGTTCAAGAAAATCACATAATGAAATTACAAATAGAAGCTCAACTGCTATAATAGAAATATAGGTGGAGAGAAGAAACAGAAAAGCAGAATACTGTATGACAAACTCAATCAACCAAAAAAAAAAAGGAAAAGAAGAGAGAAAGAGAAGCAAATGAATTGACGAGGAAAGATGGAAAGCAGTATTAATACAACTGCCACTATGCAAAGTTTTTCTAACAGTGAAAGAAAATTTACTATTTATTTTGTTCTTTTTGGTGGGAAAGTGAAACTAAAAAACAGTGGCTTTTTCCACTAAATATCAATTTGACAATGAACATCTGGTCTTCTCTAATGGCATAGATGCAATTTAGAGAGCCTTTGATCTCATTTCTAGAATTAGAGAACCAATAAGGCAACCCCACACAAAAATTACTTCAAACTTAAGTAAAGGACATAAGTTTCCCAATCTGTAGGTGTAGTCTTGGTCAGGACATGACTGCCAGGGATCAATATCTACCAGCAGGAAGCCCATCACATGGGCTCATTTTCTTCTAAAATAAGTTCACCAGCGTCTTCTAAGGTGTGATTGCCCCGTCGAAAAGTCTACAGATTTGCATATACTAATATGCTTAAAATTTTCGCAACAGACAGAAGCATGGTATTACTTCTTTTTTTTATTATTATTATAAGTACAGAACAGAAACATATTAGATACGTAAAGCAACAATCATAATTAAAAACAAAAACAAAAACAAAAAAGAGAATGCGAAATCAAAATCAAAACACAACATCACCTGCAAGACAACAGAGTAGATGACATCGGCATACTTGACGGCCAAATTGAGGGACATACACCTAGCAGGCGCCACCGAGTAGCACCTAATCTTTTCCCTGGGGATCCCACCCAACCTGTCCCTATGGTTGACTGCAACCACCGCCAAAAGCGCCGCCACTCCAGACCCAAGCGAGTGGCCAGCGAAGACCATACGGTACTCGCGCCCGTTCTCCTCCCACATCCTCTTCAACGTCTCCGATTCCTCGTTCAACAACCATATCGCCGACTTGAGCAACCCGTGGTGCACGTACCCGCCGTCGAACATCTGCATCCCCAATTTGTTATCCAACAACAGCTTGTAGTCGCTCTCCTTCACGAGGTTGAGTCCGCGGATCGCCAGCACGATCTCGTGGTTGCTGTGGTCGACGTAGATGATGTACGGCGGCGCGTGGCCTGAGGTTTCTTCGTAGGTGACCTGCTTGAGGACCCAATCGGGGTTTGGGCGGTAGCCACCTTGGGGGATGAATTGCGGGTGGTGGAGGTCGGATTCGTAGACGGCGAGGATCAGGCGGCAGATCCTGGGGATGGGTTCGAACTCTTCGGGGGTGGCGAGTGGCCAGGACTTGCTGTCGTCGGAGCCCACGTGGGTGCACCGCTTCCACGCCCAACGCGAGCAACCCATTAACACCACGCATTCTACTCCACAGGCTACTGACATTTATTATTATTTGTGTTGATCAATTGGTGGAAAAATGAATGAGTTTCTGTTTCAGTTAAGAGAGCTGTTGCTCAAGTTGAGTTTTAAAGGGAGAAAATTGTTGAGACTATTGAACTTAATAATGGGTTGTTTGTTTTAAAGTGTGAGAATGGGGTCTTAAAAACAGTGGGCATGCCATTAAGATTAGTGGATTTCATGTGGGGGGGGGGGGGGAGGGGGAATGCGAGGAAAAAGAAGAGATTTTACAGAGAGGAAAGGAGGTGGAAAATGAAGGAGTCACAGGGGGAAAGGGAATTTTGCGGGGGAGGAAATAATCATGCCAGATGAGGAAAATGGGAAGTGACGTATTTGGGGTTTTTGATTGCTTTTATAAGTTACTGAACTGATTCTTGGGTGCTTGCCTTGAGAGTTAAGACATTTCTGTTACTGTTGATCTGTTCAATATCAATATAAGATGGCTCTTTCCAGATCATTTAGAGAGAAGGATAGGATTTTGTCTATTGTTCGTTCAACACGCGTCTTTGTTTTGCGAGAAAGGAATTTCTATTCTATTCTACGACAGCTGCAAAGAAAAATCTTTTTAGGATGGAAGAAAAAAGAGAATAATTCTAATAACTTACTTTAAAAAAAATATTAACTTGAGTTTTACATTAACCTGATATATTGATATCAATTTCTATATATTCTGTGATTTTTATTTTCTCGAAAGAAATATTAATATTTTATTGAGAAAAAAAAATCAAATTAATCTAATTTAGGGCTGTCACGGGTCATCATCTCTTTCGGCGAAGTTTGAATGTATATTTAGTTGTCTTAAAATAGGTGGGCTAATTGGCAGCGCCTTTGTGCAGGCTAAAATTTTCGCTATTGCAAAACTAACCTTGCCCTAGAAACACTAATACCCACTGAATACCCATCTAATGTGTAAGCAAAATTTGTGACCAATTTTTGCTTGCTTTACTTTTTAACACATGATTGAAAGTATGTTAAACGGTTTTTGACCAATTTATTTCTTGCTTAATTTTAGCACCTGATTGAAAGTAACAGTGTATCACACCCAATTGCTTATCCTTTTTACTAAATTTTGGCAATATTTTTCAAACTGCTGCATTCTTTTGATTTTATGAATTTATAATGAAAATTCATTTTCTTTAAATGCTTTCAATTTCCATCAAATCAGTTATATAGTTCATCGTTTACATTTTCTAAATATTTTTACAAATATTTTTTATTTTGTTTTCTATTTCCTTTATTTTAAAATCCTCTAATTTTTCAATTTTTCTTCCACCTTATCACTATCTCTTTAGCAGACAATTTTTTCCATCACTATTTAATGCAATTACCCATAAAATTTTAAACTAAAATTACACATGCATCGTAATTTTAAAAAAAATTCCCATGAAACCTAAGAATGAAATAGTGGAATTGTATTGGATTTGATGGTTGTTAGTATATTAGTAATTGTACCTGTTGACCCTGAATGATTTTGATAGTAACAAAAATCTTAATTAAGCACTAGTGAGTATTACTTAAGTAATATAGATTGTTAATAGTGCTTATACATCAAAAGAGATCAAGATTGTAGAAATTGGTGAATCAATGTTGATGATCTCAAAAGTCAATAAGTTCTCCAAAAGATTAAATTCAAGGAGAATAATTTAAATGCATCTTCAAAGTCAATAAGGATAAATTATAGATTTGAATCCTAAGATACACTTTGTAAGCATTTCAATTGTTAGGAGCTAATTATATTTGCATTGCATTTTATTGTATAGTCTTAATTAATTGAAGATATAAAATCTCCAAGTGATTTTATTAAATGCAAATAAATTCTTTGGACTCAATTCTTAACATTCTCTAATTAAATTTAAGAAGAATTTATGTTGGCATAGAAAATTACTTGAGCATTTGTAATGTATCATTCTTCATATATCTTGCACACACATTATGCTTATTTTTGTAATATGTTTTGTCATCATCAAAAATGCCTCAATCAAGAAATTGATTAGATCAATTTTGATGATAACAAAACACTTTTGAAGTGTTTAACTCGTGTGTTTAATGTGCAAGAATGTTTGATTCAATTAGGAGATTTTTTGGAACTCAAAAATCCAAAAAGAATAAAGAGATATGAAGAAAATTATGCTGAAAACACTGTTCATCCAGAAATCACTGTAGCAGCGCTCCAACAGTGACCCAGTCGACTGGGTGAATAGTGCAGTCGACTGGTAAAAGTGGCAGAAGGTTCCCGGTCGACTGGTAACACTGTAGCAGCAAAAATGTGAATTTTTAAGAGGACCCAGTCGACTGGTATCACGACCCAGTCGACTGGTAGTTCAAAAATATGACCGTTGGGACTCGAAATCTAAGATTTTAAAGGCACAATCAATTCAAATTAAAGTCTAACGGCCATATTAATTGATGGCTATATAAACCCACTCAATTCAGCATTCAACAAGGAGGAGAAGACATTCAAAAAGAGAAGAACACACACAATCAAGTCATTCATTCTTTGAAACTCAAAAAAGCTTTAAAATACTCATGTTGAGCTATTCTTCAAGCTTTTCTTTGAAAGAGAGACATTATTCAGTTGTATAAGCTTTCATTTGTTGTCTCTCTACCATTTACTTTACAGCTTTTATTGTAAAGGGATTACTTCCGAGAGGAAGGGGATACTTCCGAGAGGAAGGGGATTACTTCCGAGAGGAAGGGGATTGTACGGTTTGAGCAACACCCGTAAGTTGCTTGGTTTAGTGAAAGACTTCAAGGAGGATCCTTGAAGAGAGTGGACGTAGGGTCGGAAGGATTCCGATATTGCCGAACCACTATAAATCGAGTTTGCATCTCTCTAACTCTATCTCCTTAATTACTTTCATAATTACTTGCTTATAATTATTTATTATTCAAGTAAATGAGATTGATTGCTTAATTATTTTATAATTCAATTATCATTTCTATATTAAGCAATAAACTCTCTCATCTTTGTGCTAGTAATTTAGAAAGATTTAATTCCGCATATATTTTGTTATTTGAGATTGCAAAAAGTATTTAATTTTTTTAATACCCAATTCACCCCCCTCTTGGGTATTGCCATAGTATATTTTGGACCTACAATTGGTATCAGAGCCTCGTTCTCAATTTTAGGCTTAATATCCTTGAGTTGATCCTATGGCAACTATATTTTTAGAAGGAAGAGATCCTTCTAGTCCTCCTCTTCTCCATGGAACAAATTTCACCCATTGGAAAGCTCAAATGAAGATTTTTATTCAAGAACATGATTATTATGCTTAGTATTTCATTCTTGAAAATGAAAATGACTTTGATGTAAATGATAGCAAATTCATTCAACTAAATGCTAAAGTTATGAACATGTTTTATAGTTCTCTTGATCAAAAAGAAATTGATCAAATTTCCTCATGTAAGACTGCAAAAGAAATTTGGGATTTATTGGAAGTCATACATGGAGGAAATGAGCAAGAAAAGAATTTCAAATTAAAAAACTTTGTTCGTGACTTAGAGCATTTTAAAATGAATGAAAATGAATCAATTTTTGATTCGCAAACTTGTTTTACCCTACTTGTTAAAACTTTATCTTTCATGGGTAAAACTTATTCTAACCTTGAACTTGTGAGAATATTTCTTAGATCTTTGTCAAATCAATGGAAAATTATTTTGACAAAGCATTCTACATGTGAAAGTTTAGAAGAGCTTGTGGAATCCTTCAAGAAGCATGAAAGCTACTTGGATTACAAAATTGATGGTTCCACCACATCCTTACCTTTTATGGAAATTGAAGATCTTAATCGTGATGGTGATGAAGAAGAAGAAGTCTCCTCGAATAAAGAGATTGAATGCAAGGAAATTGCCAACCTATGTCTTATGGCAATCGACGACGAAAATGAGGTATCAACTTCTTCCTCTTCAAAAAATAACATTGTTAGCAGTAGTGAAGAATTGATAGAAGTCATAAATGAAATGTATGAAGAATTGAAGAAATTCGATTCTAGGAACACCATTATTAAAAAAGAGGTGTCATCTCTTTCTAAAGAGATGGTAGGTTTAAGAGAAGAAAAAGATAAACTATCTTCATTACTTTATGATTCTTCTCAATAACTTCTTAAAGATGAAAATGAAAACTTAAAGAAGAAGATAATAGAATTAAATGATACTATATCTAGACTTATGCTTGGAAAAGAAAAGCTAGATGAAGTGCTATCTTGCCAAATATTAAATGAAGAAAAATCTGGGTTTGGTTATTCTCCATTAGGCAAACAAACATCAAAAGAGACTTTATTCATTAAAGCCTCAGGTGTGAATGAAGCTTCTACTTCTAAAATCTCTAGCAAGGCTAAAAGCACTCCCTCTATAAATGCTAGCAAGTCTAGAAATACCAATTCTAATGTTTATACAAGAATGAAGCATCTTAGAAATACACATGTTTATATGTATGCTCATTCAAGAAATGCTTATACTCATTCTAGAAATAATCATAATTTGCATTCTAGAAACAATATGTATAATCAAAACTTGCACACTGCACATACATATCCTAGGAATTACCATCATGGTTATCCTAGAAATAATATGCATATTCATAATAATACAAGCATGTATCCTAGAAATTATCATCATACATTTTCTAGAAATGGCATGCATATTCATATTCCTTACAATAGAAACATGTATCCTAGGAACTCCTATCCTAAGAATTATAGGCATGCACAACTAAGAAATCCTAGAAATTTCAGTAACTATTATCCTAGGATTGTGCATCATCATGTCTATAGAACTCCATATGTTATCAAGAAAGTATGGGTCCCAAAAGGAACCGTGTTTTCTAGGATTAACCTCAAAGGAACCAAGAAATTTTGGGTACTTAAAAATGCCATCGTGTATCCTAGTGTGCTGTAGATATGTCTCCACACAAAGGAGAAAGGTAACTGTTGGTACCTTGATAGTGGATGCTTAAAGCACATGACCGATGATAAAAGTGTATTCAAGAGCTAACGCTAAGAGATGGTGGATATGTCACCATTGGAGACAACACCAAAATAAAGATCATCGGGCATGGAAAAGTTGGTAATGATTTCTCTACCCTAGATAATGTATTGCTAGTACAAGGCCTTAAGCCAAATTTACTTAGCATTAGTCAACTATGTGACAAAGGAAACAAAGTCACATTTGAGTCCTCTCATTGTCTAGTTATAGACATCAGGAGCAACAAGATCAAATTTATTGGCCATAGATATGAAAATGTCTATATAGTTGATTTGAAATCTTTGCATTCTGAAAATGAAAAATGTTTTCCTGCTTTTAGTGAAAATCCATGGCTACGGCATAGAAGGCTTGGTCATGTAAACATGAACTTGCTGAAAATTGTTTCAAGAAAAGATTTAGTCATTGGTCTTCCTAAAATCAATTTTGAAAAAGACAAAGTATGTGATGCTTGTCAAACAGGAAAACAAACCAGGATTTCTTTTAAAGCAAAAAATGTAGTTTCAACTACAAGATCTTTGGAACTTTTTCATATGGACTTGGTTGGTCCAATAAGTACCATTAGTCTAGGTGGCCATCAATATGCTCTTGTTATTGTTGATGACTATTCAAGATATACCTTTGTTATTTTTATTGCTTACAAAGATGAAGCTTTCAAAGGTTTTGAAAAGTTTTGCAAAAAGGTTCAAAATGAAAAAAGAATTTGTATTTCAAGCATAAGAAGTGATCATGGAAAAGAATTTGAAACCAAAGCTTTTCAAATTTTTCTTTTCAAATTTTTGTGATGAGAATGGAATCAATCACAATTTTTCAGCTCTTAGAACTCCTCAACAAAATGGAGTTGTTGAGAGGAAAAATAGAGTTCTAGAATAATTTTGAAAAACAATGCTTTGTGAAAATAGTTTACCAAAATACTTTTGAGCTGAAGTCGTGAACACTTCTTGCTATATATTAAATAGAATTTTGATAAGACCTATACTTGATAAAACTCCATATGAACTATGGAAAGGTAGAAAGCCTAATATTTCCTATTTTCGTACATTTGGTTGCAAATGCTTCATCTTGAATAACAATAAAACTAATTTGGGTAAATTTGATTCTAAGACCAATGAAGGGATATTTTTAGGATATTCTACATCGAGTAAGGCTTATAGAGTTTTCAATAAGAGAACTCTAGTGGTAGAAGAATCTATGCATGTAACTCTTGATGAGTCTAACCCTATTAGTAGTAGAGAAGTTTCCAGTAATAATGATGCAGATTTTATTCCAAGAACGGAAACACCTACTCTCATTGTTGACCCGAAAAAGAATCCAACTCAAGCAAATGAAGAGCTGGAAGCTCATAATTTGGACCAACCATCTACAAGCCAACAAGTGGATGGACTTCCTAAAGATTGAAGGTATGTGAATTATCACCAAATTGATCAAGTAATTGGTGATCCTTCACAAGGGGTAACAACTCGCTCTTCTATTAGAAATATTTGCAATTATGTAGCTTATCTGTCTCAGGTAGAACCTAAGTCCTTTATAGAAGCTGAAAAGGACAATGAGTGGATTATTGCTATGCAAGAAGAGATTAATCAATTTGAGAGAAACAAGGTTTAGAATCTAGTTCCAAGACCTAAGAATCATTCCATCATTGGAACAAAATGGGTCTATAGGATTAAGATGGATGAAAATGGAATAGTAACTAGAAATAAGGCTAGACTAGTTGCTAAGGGATATAATTAAGAAGAAAGAATAGACTTTGATGAGACCTATGCTCCCGTAGCTAGATTAGAAGCTATTCGAATGTTGTTAGCCTTTGCATGCTTTAATAAATTCAAACTATTTCAAATGGATGTAAAAAGTGCTTTTTTAAATGGCTTTATAGAAGAAGAGGTTTATGTTGAGCAACCTCTTGGTTTTGAAAACCCTAGTCTTCCAAATCATGTCTACAAGCTTTCTAAGGCTCTATATGGGTTGAAGCAAGCTCCAAGGGCATGGTATGAAAGACTAAGTAAATTTTTGATTGATAATGATTTTGTAAGAGGTAGACTAGATACAACTCTCTTCACAAAAACTCACAAAAATGACACTTTGATAGTTCAAATATATGTTGATGATATTATATTTGGTGCTACTAATGAATCTATGTGTCAAGAGTTTGCAAAGTGCATGCAAGGTGAATTTGAAATGAGCATGATGGGAGAACTTACCTACTTCCTTGGACTGCAAATCAAGCAACTAAAAGGAGGTATCTTCATCAATCAACAAAAGTATATCAAAGACCTACTAAAGAGGTTCGGGATGGAAAACTCAAAGCCACTTGGAACGCCTATGAGCACAACTACTAAACTTGATCTTGATGAAGGAGGTAAACCGGTAGATACTAAGTATTATAGAAGCATGATAGGTGCTTTGCTTTATTTAACTACAAGTAGACCTAATATTATGTTCAGTGTATGCATGTGTGCTAGATTTCAGTCTAATCCTAAGGAATCACATGTAGTTGCAGTAAAAAGAATCCTTAGATATCTGCAAGGAACCCAAACCATAGGATTATGGTACTCTAGAGAATCATCTTTTGAGCTAGTAGGATATTCATATGCTGATTTTGCTGGATATAGGTTAGATAGAAAAAGCATAAGTGGAACATGCCAATTCTTAGGTGCTTTGTTAACTTCTTGGTTTTCCAAGAAACAGAATTTTGTTGCACTATCAACCGCTGAGGCGGAATATGTAGCAGCTGGAAGTTGTTGTGCCCAAGTGCTATGGATGAAACAACAACTAGAAGACTATGGCATGAACCACAAAAATATACCTATATTTTGTGATAATACTAGTGCCATCAACCTAACCAAAAATCCTATTCAACACTCTAGAACCAAGCATATAAAGATTAGACATCATTTCCTAAGAGACCATGCTCAAAAAGATGATATAAGATTAGAATTCATACCTTCAGAAGATCAAATAGCTGATATTCTTACAAAACCCTTAAGTGAAGCTAGTTTTTTAAGATTAGAATGTTGATGGGATTGCTTGATTTAGATAAACTGAATGTTTGATTGCATCTCATTTCATCATTTGCATGTTTGACATTGAGTGAAAGAGTATTAATCATTGTTTAATTATTTCCCTCACTCAAAAATGTCATAGATAAACAAATTCGTGCTAAAAATTCAAGACTGAAAATTTTACTAAGGGTCCAGTCGACTGGTACATATGACCCAGTCGACTGGTAACTCTCTGCCAATTCTTCCAGACGACTGGTAAGTCTTCTCCAGTTGTCTATTAGATCAAATCCTTGTTTGGAGCAATTTAATACTCAAATATTAATTGTTCTTTGATAAATTCTCTTTGATTTGGCATTGGATAAATCAAGTGATGAGCTTGAATTTAGATTTGAGAATTACTTTTGAGTTATTTATCTATCAAGCATGAGCTTAATATGAAACTTTCTAATATATATGCTTGAGTTTGAAATTAATGATTATCTTTGCATTGAATTGATAATCATCTAATTATTGAATCTAACATACCCTAAAAACGGTATTTGATTGATAATTAAAAATTATATTTCGATGCAAATATGTAGGGGAAGTAATTTTTTTTTCAAATACTTATAGATATTTCCAATTTGAACATCTTTTTGAGTAGTTGATGAGCTTTTTTATCTTGATTATTCAATCAATCAACTACCAATAAGGCCTGTTAAGTTTTATCCAATTTTATTTCTCTTAAAAGTTAAAAATAATTACTTTAGACCTTTTGAAAGGGGGAGAAAATCTGATTTATTGGTAAAAGAGAAAACCTATTGGTAAATCAAGCAATGAGTTCAAACCTATTGTTTTATATTTCTTGATATCTTGTAAAAGGATTCTTTTCTCAATATGTTTCATCAAAATATTTTCAATAGCATATTTTGAGGGGGAGCTCTTCTTTGAAATCCACCCTTTTTCATTATGAAAAAAAGGGGGAGAAAAATAAGAATATTAGAGATCTTGTTAGACCTTGTTCTTAAGATTTTTGTCACCATCAAAAAGGGGGAGATTGTTGACCCTGAATGATTTTGATAGTAACAAAAATCTTAATTAAGCACTAGTGAGTATTACTTAAGTAATATAGATTGTTAATAGTGCTTATACATCAAAGAGATCAAGATTGTAGAAATTGGTGAATCAATGTTGATGATCTCAAAAGTCAATAAGTTCTCCAAAAGATCAAATTCAAGGAGAATAATTTAAATGCATCTTCAAAGTCAATAAGGATAAATTATAGATTTGAATCCTAAGATACACTTTGTAAGCATTTCAATTGTTAGGAGCTAATTGTATTTGCATTGCATTTTATTGTATAGTCTTTATTAATTGAAGATATAAAATCTCCAAGTGATTTTATTAAATGCAAATAAATTAAGACTATACAATAAAATGCAATGCAAATATAATTAGCTCCTAACAATTGAAATGCTTACAAAGTGTATCTTAGGATTCAAATCTATAATTTATCCTTATTGACTTTGAAGATGCATTTAAATTATTCTCCTTGAATTTGATCTTTTGGAGAACTTATTGACTTTTGAGATCATCAACATTGATTCACCAATTTCTACAATCTTGATCTCTTTTGATGTATAAACACTATTAACAATCTATATTACTTAAGTAATACTCACTAGTGCTTAATTAAGATTTTTGTTACTATCAAAATCATTCAGGGTCAACAATCTCCCCCTTTTTTATGGTGACAAAAATCTTAAGAATAAGGTCTAACAAGATCTCTAATATTCTTATTTTTCTCCCCCTTTTTGTCATAATGAAAAGGGGTGGATTTCAAAGAAGAGCTCCCCCTCAAAATATGCTATTGAAAATATTTTGATGAAACATATTGAGAAAAGAATCCTTTTACAAGATATCAAGAAATATAAAACAATAGGTTTGAACTCATTGCTTGATTTACCAATAGGTTTTATCAAAATATTTTCAATGGCATATTTTGAGGGGGAGCTCTTCTTTGAAATCCACCCTTTTTCATTATGACAAAAAGGGGGAGAAAAATAAGAATATTAGAGATCTTGTTAGACCTTATTCTTAAGATTTTTGTCACCATCAAAAAGGGGGAGATTGTTGACCCTGAATGATTTTGATAGTAACAAAAATCTTAATTAAGCACTAGTGAGTATTACTTAAGTAATATAGATTGTTAATAGTGCTTATACATCAAAAGAGATCAAGATTGTAGAAATTGGTGAATCAATGTTGATGATCTCAAAAGTCAATAAGTTCTCCAAAAGATCAAATTCAAGGAGAATAATTTAAATGCATCTTCAAAGTCAATAAGGATAAATTATAGATTTGAATCCTAAGATACACTTTGTAAGCATTTCAATTGTTATGAGCTAATTATATTTGCATTGCATTTTATTGTATAGTCTTAATTAATTGAAGATATAAAATCTCCAAGTGATTTTATTAAATGCAAATAAATTCTTTGGACTCAATTCTTAACATTCTCTAATTAAATTTAAGAAGAATTTATGTTGGTATAGAAAATTACTTGAGCATTTGTAATGTATCATTCTTCATATATCTTGCACACACATTATGCTTATTTTTGTAATATGTTTTGTCATCATCAAAAATGCCTCAATCAAGAAATTGATTAGATCAATTTTGATGATAACAAAACACTTTTGAAGTGTTTAACTCGTGTGTTTAATGTGCAAGAATGTTTGATTCAATTAGGAGATTTTTTGGAACTCAAAAATCCAAAAAGAATAAAGAGATATGAAGAAAATTATGCTGAAAACACTGTTCATCCAGAAATCACTGTAGCAACGCTCCAACAGTGACCCAGTCGACTGGGTGAATAGTGCAGTCGACTGGTAAAAGTGGCAGAAGGTTCCCGGTCGACTGGTATGACTTACCAGTCGACTGGTAACACTGTAGCAGCAAAAATGTGAATTTTTAAGAGGACCCAGTCGACTGGTATCACGACCCAGTCGACTGGTAGTTCAAAAATATGACCGTTGGGACTCGAAATCTAAGATTTTAAAGGCACAATCAATTCAAATTAAAGTCTAACGGCCATATTAATTGATGGCTATATAAACCCACTCAATTCAGCATTCAACAAGGAGGAGAAGACATTCAAAAAGAGAAGAACACACACAATCAAGTCATTCATTCTTTGAAACTAAAAAAAGCTTTAAAATACTCATGTTGAGCTATTCTTCAAGCTTTTCTTTGAAAGAGAGACATTATTCAGTTGTATAAGCTTTCATTTGTTGTCTCTCTACCATTATTTTACAGCTTTTATTGTAAAGGGATTACTTCCGAGAGGAAGGGGATACTTCTGAGAGGAAGGGGATTACTTCCGAGAGGAAGGGGATTGTACGGTTTGAGCAACACCCGTAAGTTGCTTGGTTTAGTGAAAGACTTCAAGGAGGATCCTTGAAGAGAGTGGACGTAGGATTGGAAGGATTCCGATATTGCCGAACCACTATAAATCGAGTTTGCATCTCTCTAACTCTATCTCCTTAATTACTTTCATAATTACTTGCTTATAATTATTTATTATTCAAGTAAAAGAGATTGATTGCTTAATTATTTTATAATTCAATTATCATTTCTATATTAAGCAATAAACTCTCTCATCTTTGTGCTAGTAATTTAGAAAGATTTAATTCCGCATATATTTTGTTATTTGAGATTGCAGAAAGTATTTAATTTTTTTAATACCCAATTCACCCCCCTCTTGGATATTGCCATAGTATATTTTGGACCTACAGTACCCATAATATGTTGCAATTTGGCCTGCAATCATATCTCTTGTAACAACCCATAAAGGCTCACTAAAATCTTTTACTAGATTATTATTACACTAAACATCCAATTCGACAATAAAGACATGTGATGGCGGGTGGAACACTATACGAATACCCTCATACCGAGTAATATAGTTATGCACGGTCATTGTGGCCATGATGATCTTGGTTTGGTCAGTGATATCAAATCTTGGCATTCTTGATATAATTATGAACCTCTCATTCTATATCCCAAATGTTCGTTCAACCACATTCCTACATGAGGAATACAAATAGTTAAACATTTCTTTCTTGTTCCAAGGTGGTGGAGGATTAGAGGGTTCCCCTCTTCGATAGTATTCATCTAAATGATATCTGATACCAGAACCCTTGAAAGGTGCCATGTACCCGTGCATATGAAGGTAGTCAACATCCACCATATAATATTTATTACCATTTGGCACTGAAAAATTCAAACTTCTCCACCTGTTAAGACAGTTACTAAATATCCTAGTATCATGAGCAGAACTCTCTCATCCAACCCATGCAAATGTGAACGCTTTACTGAAATCACATACAATCATTACATCTGTGTGTCCCCTTCCTCTCAAAATATGAGACACTGACCCCACATAGAAGGCGGGCAACAACATAAGTGTTGTCTTTCCTCTCAAAATATGAGACATTGACCCCACATAGAAGGCGGGCAGCAACATAAGTGTTGTCTATCATATCTATACAATCTTGTGATAAATACATTCTCCCAATTTATTAACTTATGTTGAACCCAAAAAATTAAAAGAAAAAAAATCATAATTGAATCAAAATTAATAATAAAACCATTATTGTAACAAAATGAAAACCAAATTAAATGCCATAGTAAGTTTAGTTTAGTCATCTGAAAATATGAAAAGTGTTGGAGGTTGATGGGCCGATGCCTGTCATCTCCCTCAGTGTAGTCAGCAACGGGTTTGACTATATCACAAACCGACAAACAAACAACGTCTAAAACATTGTGAAAGTATATGTGTAAGCATCTTACTGTGAGCACACCATTGATAAAATGTAAAATTATATTTTGAATAGCCATTACAGTTGTACCATATAAAATGTAAAGTTACAACTGAATACTAATCAATAGTGTACATGAGGGAATGCTAAGGCAAATTGGACATCAACACATACCAAAGGATTTTGGGAAAAAATAAAAAATAGGGGGGAAATGGACAGGTGAGCAAAAACCAAACCAAAACAAAACTGAAAGTATACAAGTACTTAAACTTCAAAATATAGGAAAATAAACCACCTAAAAAGAATTTAAAACACATGTCGAACCAAAACATCATAGCACAACCATAAGTAATAAAAAGTACCGGTAGCTTAAAGAAAACAGGGGAAACTCTCAATCCGAACAATAACTCTAAAGAAAGAAACATAACAACTGGACATCCTCGAAAAAACTATCGAATCTCTAAAAGGTCTCCCGATTGTTCTTCACATATTCCAACCACTTAAAGCGAAACTCATCATCATTAAAGACGATGAAAGTATCACGAGCTTCACACTTCATGAGGTACGTGACTGCTCACATGTGGAGGGGTGAGCTTCTCTCCTAACCCAGCAGTATTGCAAGTACTTTGAGCGATTGTGACATACAATTCCCTGGGGTGCCAGGACCTGTGCCATTGGCGGACAAGTACTCCACAATGGAATGTATGTCATCTTTCATCATGGCATTTGCTGCTGTCTTGCCCCTCTTGGCCCTGTTGCCTGAACCCTCGAACGACATCCTCTTAGTAACTATTGGTGGTGGCGTTGGTTGCTCAAAAGTGTTGGCACCAACTGTGAGAACTAGGGAGGGGTTGGGTTGTTACTGTCCCCAATCTGTTCTTCTTCTTCGAGATCGTATATATCCGATCGATAGGGCGCAGTCGAACGTGGTGGCGACAACCCCACACTAGGTGCCCAAGCACTTGCCCTAGTGGCTGAAATGTCAGCATACAAATCATCATACACATCCCTTAATAACTGAAGGTCCTTGTTCCTGAAATATGAGTACCTCTCAGACATCTACAATTCAAGACAGAAGCAATTTAGTAAATAATAAGATGTAAATGAATCAAACAACACATTGCAGAAATAAGACATTGAATCTAAATGTTATCTAAGTAATTACCTGCAGTTTACTTTCCCACCATGCATCGTCCATTTCTATTTTTCCCCAGGCTCATTCCAACCCAACCTTGTTTCTCCCCTAATCAGAGCTCTGCAATCTTTCCATGGTTTTTTCGTTGCATCCCAATGATTTCTCAGTTGCTTCGTTGTGTTGTTGCCAAATTGTTCGTTGAAGGCTACTCTGACTTGTTTCCATACCTCCCCCTTTAAACTAGTATCCTCCCTATGACCTAATCTAATTTGGTCCAGACACATGTCAATAAAAAGTTTGCTGAGACCGTCATCCTATTTGGCCTTATCACCTTGGGGACTGGAGGGGTTGGATCATTCACCTCGTACACCTCTACCTCTACCTCTACCCCTAGTATGACTGAGTATGACTGAGTGTGCATGAACTGGTCATGGTACTAATGCACCTAACAAGGTAAAAATAATTACACAAATACTAGAGTTCTATAAACTTTTTACAACGAAAATTGAAATAAATTTTCCATTCCTAGTAATTGATCCTACACATGCTAACAATCACAAATTCCATAAAGCAGCAAGAATGGCATGACATAAACAAGTAGCATCGTTTACTAAATCGAACTTCATGACAAAAGAGTGCAACAGATTCAAACAATGTGTAAAATATCTTATATGCAACCCAGATTGGAACATACAAATAAATTGTTCCAATTTATACAAGTAACAACCATATTTTGATGTGTTGACCCCATATTGATTTTAAAAATGATAAAACGAACTTAAATTGTTCTAGCCAATTTTATCTAAGTGTTTAAAATGTTAAGGTGCTTTGTATAAAGACAATACACATCGTAAAAGAATTGTACACACTTAAAAAATTACTTACACACCTCAAAAGAAGTCCAAAGACCAACATTAGAAGCTCCTAAAGTAGTTGATCTTAATGTAAATCTTCTCTCAATTACGTAGCTTTATTATGGTTCATTTTGATTAAAAACATATCAACTTTGTTTTAAAATTTTTAAACTATTAATAAACAAAAGAGAAAAAAAATATGTTTCCAACTACAGAGTCACCCACACTCAGGAACTTAATTAATGAAAAAGTAGTCACAACATCATTGTTACTCCGAAAGAACGCAATCATGTACTTGTCAAAACATGAAAAGAAGAGAGATAAAGGAAGTTATACTTGTTCAGAGAAGTAGTTCAGCTTTTAAAATTATATAATTCTCCCTCCTTTCAATTTTGGAGATTTTGATCTCTTCCATTTGAAAATTAAAATAAAATCAAAAATTCATAATGAAATTGAATATATTATATCAATTTTGTCATGATAACATCCAATCTTAAACTTTGCATTTTAATTTTCAAATGAAAATGATCTAAATCATAACTTTAAAGCAATAACAAATTCCAATTTCTTAATTAATTCTTACAAAATTTTCATACTCACACATGTGACAAAAATATAAAGATCATTTTACCCTCAAATTATTAACTGAGAAATTAGACAGATGATTTGTTATTGTTTCAAACTTGTGAGAAAAAATTGTTCTATTTTAAAGATTGAGAGACAATTACTACTAGCCATAAAACTAGATACACAAATAATACCCCCTTCATACCATATATATTAACAAGTATTCTATTTTGGAACGTCTCATATGTTTCATCATTTTAAAAATTCAAAGTTTAAATTTAATTTTTTTTAAATTATCTTTAAATTTAAGTTTTTTAGACAACTGTAATTTTAAAAATAAGTATTAAATAAATATATTTCTGCTTAAAAAGTTAGATTTTCTATACATACCAATATATATGGGACGAGGTAATATTAACTCATAACTCGATTAGTTATGATCAAGTTAAACTTTAATGTGGATACATGCAAAGTTAGATTATGTTTGCCAAAATTACCAAGAGATAAGTATTTTGGGACGCCTTCCATCCTTCAGATGCAGCAAATGAAGTGCTTGCAGAAAAACTCTTCCCAACCTATTTTCTGCTTCTCCTTCAGCTGCACCAAATCCACGTTGATTCATATCTCAACCACTAAGACTGTAGTTCAAGCATTTTTACCCCACGTTGATTCGTATTCGTGCCAAATTATGGTATGTATGGCTTATGACAACTAGTTTTAACCAAAGCTTCTCTTCCTATAAATTACTGAAATTTTCAAATAATAAAACAACTTACTTGGCTAACATTCCTTGTAGTTCCACAAATCTACGTCCACTTACATGCTAATCCTAGTTTATTATGCTTTCTGTTTTTCCAATTTTTATTTGATTTTTAAAAATAATTCAGTTGAAATAAATCATACACGGGGCAGTTTTGATGTGATAGTTTCTTTATCATTTGCTTACTCTAATATTGTCATCTTTGATACCTTGCTTAAAGTCATTTAAATCAAGCAAATAATTGTTCGATTTTAAGCAAAATATCAAACATGACCTGTTTCTGTAAGTTAACATTGTATAACACCTTTTCTCGACTAAACTACCCTTAATTATTCTCAAAAACATTAATAAAGTAAAGACTTTTAAACAATTTACAAAAAAAGTTCAAGTCAAAAGTATATATTCAACGATGAAGTCCACTAACAACTACCAAAGTCCTTCGAATAACATCACTATGAAATAAAAAAAATTAAACTTTCAACTTACCTACAAAAGGCAAACAACCAAAAAAAAAAAACAAATAACTCTGACGACCGCAAGCTTTATCCTTACATATATAATTTTGAACTTCTCATATTTTCCTTTTGTAAATTTGTCAAAAATAAATTCTTACTTTACTGATGCTTAAAGATATAATGAAAAATAATTTAACTGTAGAAAGAATAAAGAAAAATGGAGTAAGTAGAAATTCATATAAATATATATATAATCTAACCCAATTTGTCACGACAGATCACTTATACACTATTAATCCAAAAGAGTAATTTTTTTACTATAGGTAAATTATTTTTGAAGGCTATCATTAGTCCATGTCTTGGAAAAATCAAAGTTACCCATAGCGACCCTAACTCATTCCCCAGTCACACAAATGGCCCCTTATTCGCTCTACCCTCTCACCACCTCCACACGATAAAAAAGAGCTAACAAATCGCCCCCAGAGCATATGATATAGTGGTAAATTCGACTTTCGTGATGACGGTGATCCCGTCAAGGCTCGGGTTTGAGTCCTATTACTGCACTGCACATCTTGCGATTTACATCCTCCACAGGGTCTTAAAGCAAAAATTGTGGAGACGATCGTAGTGGTCCGTTATCCAAAAAAAAAAAAAAGAGCAAACAGATCGTCATTGTCAGAACATATTGCGGGTTAAAGGCAATTTTGGGTTTTCACATCTCATGATAACCTTCAAAGCATATTTACTCACTTGATAACCTTCTAAACATATTTACCTAGCTGTTATTTGTAAAATTTCTTACTCCCTACCCCTTAAACACGAAATTTACAAATTCAAAAATTAAATGTATTGTTGAGTCACCGACGGATCAACTCGTAAAATCCAAAAAAAGTAATTTTCGAGTTCAGTTGATAAACAAATATGATAAGTGTGAGATTCTAAATAAGAAAAGAAAAATATGCTTTTAAATTAACAATTTAAGTAAAATTGCAAAATAATTGTTATATAAATGCCAAAAATAAACTGAATAAACATAAACAAAATGAAACAGATGTTTACGTAGTTTCGCACTTATAAATGTTGAGTGAATTCTCTATCTCCGAAATGATGAAAAAAAAAAACATTATTTATTAGAATTTTTAAGATGCCTATGCGATTACTACTCTAACAAATTGAAACTTCAACCTCCTATGTTTATTATACTGCCTCACTTACAAATATGGCCACCCAACTTGCTTTAAGAAAAACAAGACCACCCCACATGGTTTAGGAAAAAACAAGGCCACCCCAAGTGCTTTAATAAAAATAATGTAAACATTTATACCTCTACACATGTTCATGCAGCTTTTATTGAAACTTAACTGCAAAACATATGCAAGAGACCAAATGTAAACACCATTTCCTAAAGTAAATAGTGCCATCATATTTTTTTAAAGCAATTGAGACAGACCATATAACCGTATAATGAAAAGTTTAATAAATAAAATAATAACCACATATTAATTTTAATTTTTTTAATAAATACCTCTTTAATTTTTATTTCATTTTAGTTTTAAATTCACTCAACATATTCGTATCACTTACAAACCTTCAAAAGCAATACAAACAGAAGAGAGCAACACAGAAAAGAGTTGCTTAGAAGAGAGCAACACTGAATGGACTATATTTTTTAGATGAACCGCTTATTGAACATGAGAGTAAAATAGTAACAATATAATAACCCTGAAAAATTCTTATAAATATCTCTTCAGTTTTCTATTTCAATTCAGCTCAGCATTCACTCAACATATACATATCACTCACAAAACTTCAAAAGCAATACAAAGAGCAATTCAGAAAAGAGGGTAAATTACTTTTTAATATCTGAGGTATACCCCTAATTATGGATCCGTCTTTTCATTTTACAAATTTATGAGTTAGTCCTCGCCATCAGAATGGAATCCTCGCGTTTGAAGTCTAGAAAAGCTAACGGGCAGTTTTGTTTCATGACTTGCCCGAACATTGAGTAATTTTTAGTTGCCTCAAATACTCTTCTGACCATTGCAACATAATTGATTTTTCTTTTGCTTTCTTTCCCTGTTAAAGCCCCACCCACCCACCTTCTTCCTCACTCCACCATCTTCTTCCCCATTTCTTCTAAAATGCAAAAGCTACTAAATAATGCTAGAAATTGTTACTTTTTCTTTTTTCTTTTATTTCTCCAAGCTAAAAGCCCCATTTCGTGCTTATCTTCTTCCAGGAGAGTGGTAAGTTTCCAATCTTTTTCTTCCCCATTTCTTTCTCTGTTTTTTAAGAATCCTTCTTACCCAATTGCCCCTCTCTCCGTTATCTCACACTAAAACAAACAATCTCTTTCTTAAAAAAAACTCTCCCTTCTCTCTGTCCCACTTGCTTTAGGAAAAACGAGGCTGCCCCAATTATTTTTAATAAAAAATAATGTCTACACGTCCCTACACATGTCCATTTAGCTTTTATTACAAAATCACTACATAACATATGCATAAGACTAGATGTATACATCATTTCTAATTTATTAAAGTGAAATGACAAGTATCTTACTTCCTGATCCAGAATGCTGCTCAACAATGTTTTTACCACCAATCAAATTTGGAAAATACAATATTTTATGATCCGTTGGCTGACCCACAATACAGAAATCTGTAAATTTTATGTTTAAACCATCAGATGCAACCCAAAAGATTAAAAAATCAAATAGGCTTAATTTGAAAGAACAAAAACTAGAAATATGTTCAATGCTCTCAGTTGAATGACCATAATTTTCCACATGAGAAACATTAATTGGACTTAAATACCAGACGTTAATGCTTTAGTGTGATTAAAGCAAATGTTACTAACAACAAATGAAATTACAGAAAGAAGATGACAAATGGGTAAAAATGCTCTCAGTTGAAAGGCCAAAGTTTTCCACATGAGAGTACATGAGGTGAGTAAACCATCTAAAATTTAAGAGAAAGAATAACCAAACTTCAAGTGCTTGACAGAGCTTTCTTCTTCCATCTAAAAGATGGAGGAATACCTTCAACTTGTAGAGAAAAGAGTCATCAAGCACCACCAAGCACAAAAAGTAGCAATAAAATTCCTAGGTTTAAATCAAAGAGAGCCCGATCCCAACCAAAGTCCTCTCTTCGGTGTGGTTAAAGCAAAATCAATCATCATCAAGCACCCACCCATGAAGAACAAGATACCAAAACAAATACCACAAAAATACAAAAACAAACTCGCTAACATGCACATCTAACCAGCTCACTTTAGCAGGTTTCTACCATTTCAGTTTGAAATTGACATGCGAGATCGATGATGCGAATGCAAACAATATAATGAATAAAAAAATAAGAGAAATTGTGGAACTTACGAGAAAGTGCTAGAATCCATGGGGAAAACTTGGAATCTGCATGTCCAGAAGTACCTCTGTGGATTTGATTTCGCATCTGTTCGTATTCTCTGTGCAATATGTTAGGAACACAGAGAATCATAGATAGATGCTGTCTTCTCTACTTTTGAAGGACAAATGTTAAAATCCACAAGGGAAATTGTTTCGGGGAAAATTAAAACCAAGAAAACTGAAGAACATAAGGAAAGGCTAATAAAAGAGTGAAAAACAACAAAGGGCTTGAGATGTGCTTTTTGAGGCTGAAAGATGGACGGTGACTGATTTATACCCAGTAAGAAAATAAGGGTTTCTGGGATAGGCTTGGTAAACGGGTAGGTCGGGTTTAGTTTGCCCTGGATCCTTTTGGTTTCGCTGAATGAATACTTCTGTGACCCATCGTGTCCTATTCATCTAAATTAATTAATTAATATTTTTATTAATTTTTAATTAAAAATTATCTAAATTTTTTTCAAACACACTTCTATAGAATATTTTACTTTTTAAAAATTATTTTTCATAATTTTAATTTAAAAAAATATCTAAAAAATAAAAGTCAAAAATCAAAATGATCAAACAATGTGAGTCAGAAAGTCAATTCTAAAGTAATCTTGTCATTTAAAATTTTGCATTTTGAAAGCTTTTTTTATTTTGTAAAACTTGAAGAATTTTCTACATCTAAACGCATTAAGATTCAGTTCTATTTGAACACAATGAAAATAAGTTGAGATTTGAATTGGATTCATTTAAGGGTGGACTCGAATTCAGTTTTAATCGAGCTATTCGAGCTTGAGCTCGGTCAAAACTCGGCTCGAGCTTGAAAAATAGGTTAATATATTTTTGAGCCGATCCTAAATATTTTACTATTCGACTCGTGAGGCTCGTGAACAATTCGATAAGATATTATCGAGCTCAAGTTAATATTTATAAATTAGTATGAATATTAATATTTTTATTTATTAAAATTAAGGCCCGAACTCAAGTTTGTATGGATAATTCAAGGTTCAAGCTCAAGTTCGAACTCGGGTTCGAATGAGCTCATTTATTATCGAGCCTGAGCCAACAAAAAATTGGCCGAGCTCGAGCTCGAGAATAATGTTTGAGCTCGTATCAAACTCAAGCCTGAGCCCTTTTATTTTGAGTCGAGCCTCAGCTCAAGTCCACATCTAGATTCGTTATATATCAATTTTATTTTATTTTGGGGTACAATGAAAGAGTAGATCGAACCCAAATCTTTTATGAAATACTTAATTAGGAATGACAAGTGGACAAGGTAGGGGTCGGGAGTGGCTTCCTTTAAGTGAGTCAGTGATCAATTCATGAGAGCACGAAAACATCACTTTTTAAAATTAGGTAAAGTGAGAGTGCTTTGAAAGCGTTTATATATATATATATATATATATATATATATATATATATATATATATATATTACATTTTATATTTTAAAATGAATAAATATATATTGATAAAATTTCAAGTGAACTTTATCAAAATAAAAGTAAGTATCAATATACTTTAAAAAAAATGTATCAATATATTACTTTATCAATTTTATTAAGTGAAAAAATGGATGCATTTGTAGTGCATGTAAGTATGTATTTGTGTGTGTGTATACATACATATATATATATATATATACATATATATATATATATATATATTGTGTGTGTGTGTGGATAATCTAAGATTTTTTGATAAATATTAAAATGCTTGAAGCCTTGAACATAGCAAGTGATAAAAAAAAAATCATTTAGTTATACGGTTTACATAAGTAAGAAAAACAAAATTTTCTTTTAACTCTTTATTGTTGGGTGTTAAAATAAAAAAAAAATATTTACTAAACTAATAATGAAGGTTTATTTCTTAATATGGTAACAACCCAAATAAAAAAAAATGAAGCATAAGTGATTGATATGATGAAACTAAAAGGAACAATTGAGAACCACAAGGGGTGGTTCAATGTTTAAAGCTTGGGATCTTATTATGTGAAGCCACAAGTTCAATCCCTTCTCTCCTCACTCCCTTGTGCCCATCATAGGACCAATTAATAAATAAAAAATTGCTTCCTCGATGTATTGAGTGTGGAGGGTCATGCACCTCAAGGTTTAAAGTTCAAAGCGTGTCCACCAAAGGTGGCTGAGGTATGGACTAATTTTTCGTAAAAAGAAACAACTGAGGTGACATTAGGGTCTTAAATTGGTTCAATGGATAGAAAGTGTTTAGTTATATGATGAAGGATTTTGTTCTAACCATAAGCAAATTTCCAAAATTGAATCAACAGATTTTCCGTGGATTTCTAAAGATCTGCGAAAATCGATGATTTGGAGCACATTTGTTCCCTCACTATACCAATCTTAACACATTGTCCTTCATTAGGCCAATCCCGACACATCGCCTCTCACTGGGCCAATTACATCACATGTCATATATATATATATTTATATAGCGCGCTACTTCGAGGTCTTTATTCATATATTCCATTTTCCCAGGATGCATCCTTTCATTCTCACGCCCCTTAACAGAAAATCATCTCAAACACGCCCCTCAATGAGTAGTATTTCAATCACAAATCCAAAATACCCATTATTTTTTTTTTTATGAAAACACAAACGATTTAAGAAACTCATCTTTTTCTCATTTTCTACAAACTCGCTTTCAAAAAACACATAATAAGTAAATCTCAAACTTTTCTCACCAAGTAGCAGATCAGTTTATCAAATTATTCATACTCAACATAGTATAAACATTATAAATATTAAAATCTCAAAATAAATAGGAGGAATAGTAACTATAGGACACATGTGGAGAACCACTCACCTGAATAAGAGCTAACAATGAAGCTAATCGAAGATATAACTTGGGTGTTATCCTCTCACATGCACCACAATCTAATCAAGGTATAAATTTCTAGAATAAGAACTAAGCCTACCCACGTCTAATGTCCATGCTAATGCCATGTCATGGTGTATGTATGCATAAATCAAAGCTTGGAAACACAACAACATAATAGGATATGCAATAAATAATACAAGTTCCACAATTCGCTTGATACTTTTAATCTTATTACTAAGGTTTACCATTTATTTAAAATAGACAAAAATATGGTCTTTTTAAGATAAAGCATCTCTTAACTTCTCTCATTTTCTTTTAAAATATGATCTAAATTACCATTCAATTTAAAAAAAAAAATTAGCACAGTTTCCTTAGTTTTTAAACATTTCCTAATTTTTAAATGGTTTTGTAAATCACAAAACTTTTCAACCAACTTAATCCAATTCATTTAGTATTTATCCTCCATCATTCACATCCCAACCAATACTGAACTATTGGGAAATAACATACTCTAATTATTATTATAATTTTCTACATTGACAATGATTTGCTCTGACTAACTAAGTAAAGCCTATAAAGATATCCAACACTAACATACAAGTAAAAACAGTTAAAAGATTAGACATAGCTTATTGAACTGACACTATATATCCAGATACATTATCTTATCGTTGATGATCCATGCACTCTTAATTTTCTCTTCACTTGATTTAAATGAAAAGCTTTTTATTTCAATTTCCTGTTCTAACTGTTAGTGATTTTATATATATATATTTTTATGATGATGTTGACTGTTAATTAGTCATGAACTCACACCAAATTGTATTTTGAAACTGGTGTGCAATTAATTTGTGAGGAAAGTTCTTTTAGAAGACAATCATATAATATGAGAAAATTTAATTGCCCATCTAAAAGTCCACGTACACTTCTTTCAGCCTGCGTAGTTTCTGTTGGGATTTGTCTAAGAACTAAAGAGAGAAAAATTCAGCATTAGATGCAGGTGTGCGCCGCGGCCTCCAGCAAAGGAGCAAAGGTGGAGGTGCTCCCCCTAGGTGTGCGCCATGGCGCCCAGCAACTAGAGGTTTTCAGCCCTGTTGTGCGCCACGACCTGCCCTGTTCTGGGCCAAAGCGTTAGGCACACCTGGTGCCTCTGATTCAACATGTTGAAAGGTGCGTGGGACTTGGTTAAAACGCACAGGATTACTTAAACTTGTTGAAGGGCTATGATTGATTGATTCTCAAGATCTAAGGGTTGAGATTGTCTTCAAGATTGGTTCAGGAAGTGGTTGCACTATATAAATGATCATCTAGTAGCAATTCAATGTGTGTAGAATATGTGTGAAATAGAACACAGATATGTGAGAGTGCAAAGACACTAAACACAAGAGCGACTCATTGAGAGAGGCTGGTTCTAAGAGAGAGTAATCTAGATTGGGGATTTAAGGGCTTTGTAATTGGAATTTTCTTGGGAAAAATTCCAGGGAAACACTTAGCTCTTATCACTTTCTTTTTCTCCTCTTTCGTCTTCAAGAACAAGAGGGCTCTTGAAGAGGTGTTGCTGTAATTGTAAGAACTCCATTTATTTAGTATAGAGAGCTCGGAGGAGCTCACGGGGACATAGGCACATTGCCGAACCTCGATAACAATTGCTTATGTTCTTTCTTTGATTGTCTTATTGCTGTTTTCTATTTGTACAAATCATTATGGATTTGGGAGTTTGGAAAGATCATAACCTGGGATTCCACAAGAAGTTGATTTTCCAACAGTGGTATCAGAGCTAGCAATAGTGAGTATTAGAACTTCTTGGGTGATTCAAGAACGGTGCTGGGATCAAGATCTGATCAGGTGCTTGAGGTTCAAGAATGATGTTGTGATCAAGATTTGATCTTGTTCTTGAGATTTAGAAGTTTGGATAGCAATTTTGGGTACTGCATAAATCTTGGGATTTTCTCCACAAGATGGGTTCAAACTTCATTGTTGAGAAGTTTGATGGAAAGGGAGACTTTGCCCTTTGGAAGTAGAAAATCAAAGTGGTTCTTATGCAACAAAAGGTGAACTTGGCGATTGGAGAAGATGATAATTTTTCACCAAGTCTCACGGAGGTCCAGCAGAATGAGATGAGGAAGATGGCGTATAGCACCATCTTTTTGCACACGTCGGATAGTGTGACAAGGGAGTGCGGAGACTCAAAAGATCTAGTTGTCATTTGGAAGAAACTAGATGAGTTATTTCTTACCAAGACTCTCTCTAATAAGATATATCTTCTGAAACGAATCTTTGCTTTTAAAATGGATCCTAATAAAGAGTTGCAAGATAATCTTGATGTGTTTAATAAACTAGTTCAAGATTTGGCTAGTTGTAGTATAACATTCCCGGATGAACAATTGACTGTTATGTTATTAAATTCTCTTCCTGATTATTTTGAAAGTTTGATTAATGCTATTGAATATGGAAAAGATACACTAACCAAGGAAATTGTGATCAATGCTATAAGGGCTCATGATTTCAAAGCCAAGATGAAGGAAGCATCAAGTGGAGAAGGGTTATTCGTTAGAGGAAGGCCCACAACTCAGTATGGCAGTAACATACATGGCTACTACCACGACAAACCATAAGGTAGAGGACAAAGCCATGGGAGAGCGCACTCTAAACCGAGATTTGAAGGAAATAGATGCTACTACTGCCATAAGAAGGGACATTTCAAGAAAGATTGCAAGAAGATGATGAGGGATGAGGGAGGAAGCCATACCAAGAATGGAGAGGCTTCGGTTGCCAAGGGAGAACAACAAGATGATGATGTTCTTGTTGTGTGCTCAAATGTGAGCAAGGAGCAAGAAGGCAGTGAGAGATGGATCTTAGATTCCGGGTGCACTTATCATATGTGCCCTCATAGGGATTGGTTCAAGAATTTCAAAGAAATCAATGACGGAAAGGTTTTCCTGGGGAATGATACTTCTTGCCAAGTGAGGGGGATATGAGACATCCAATTGAGGATGTTTGAAGGAATGATAAGGCTGCTACGAAATGTGAGGTATCTTCCAGATTTGAGAAGAAATTTGATCTCATTGGGGCAGCTAGATTCCATGGGGTACACATACAAAGCAAAGGGAGGAAAGATCAAGGTAACCAAGGGATCTTTGATAGTGATCAAAGCAGCAATGAAGGATGGTCTCAATGAGATGATCGGAGACACAAATATCAAGGGTCAAGCAGTAAGCTTGATGGCTGAGATGGATAAGGCAGCTCTTTGACACAATCACTTGGGACATATGAGCGAAAAGAGACTGCAAGTTCTCAGCAAGAACGGTCTACTTAATGATGACAAAGTAGAGAAACTTGATTTCTACGAATGTTGTGTTATTGGGAAATAACATCGGGTTAGCTTCAACACCAGAGTGCACAAGTTTAAGGGCATTCTTGACTACATTCATGTTGATCTTTGGGGGCCAGCAAGAACACCAACACAGGGAGGTAATCTTTACTTTCTGTCTTTAATTGATGATTATTCTAGAAAGTTTTGGCTTTATTTGCTTAAAAATAAATTAGATGCTTTGAATAAATTTGTGGTGTGGAAAAAGCTGGAAGAAACTTAAACGGGCAGGATAGTTAAGGTTTTAAGAACCGATAATGGTTTAAAATTTTTTAACAAGGAATTTGATCAATTCTGTAAGTTAAATGGGATTCTAAGACATAAAACGGTTGTGAAAACCCCTCAGCGAAATGGAGTTGCTGAGAGGATGAATAAGACCCTTACGAAAAAGGTTAGGTGCATGATTATATGATCCGGATTACCCAAATGTTTTTGGGGGGAAGCGGTGTCTACTGCTGTGTATTTGGTTAATAGATCACCCTCTAGGGTTGTGGACCTTAAGACTCATGAGGAGATGTGGAGTGGAAAACCCCCTGAGTTGAACAACCTTAGGACTTTTGGATGTGCTGCGTTTGCACATCAAAAGGATGATAAACTTGGCCAAAGGTCTAGAAAGTGTGTATTTCTAGGATATAGGGAAGGTGTTAAGGGGTATAGGTTGTGATCCTTAGAGCAAAAAGGAACTAAACTCATAATAAGTAGGGATGTTATTTTTAATGAGCATTTATTTCTCTATTTGGAGAAAATTAACCCTGCAGGGGATAGTGGGCAAACCAGCCCAGTATTTATGGAGCATAGCATCAAAGAATATTCAGTTCAGGTAAAGTAAGAAAAGCAAGAGGATTCGGACCAGGTAGAGCCCATTGATGAAGGCCAAGCTCAGGATACTCATGAGGAGGCTGAACTAGAAAGGGATGATGCAGCAAGTCAGAATGACTATCAACTCACAAGGGATCGAGAAAGAAGGCTGGTCAGACCACCTTTGAGATATGATTTTGCGGATGCTAATGTAGCAGCTCCTTATTCAGAAGGAGGGATAAATGAACCAGAAACTTACATTGATGCCATAGGATGTAAGGATTCATCAAGATAGAAGCTAGCTATGGAGGAAGAAATGCATTCTTTGAGGAAGAACGACTTTTGGGAATTGGTGCACATTCTAGGAAAACAGAGAGTTGTGGATTGTAAGTGGACTTACAAGATCAAAGAAGGGAACCCTTCTTGGGATAAAGTCCGGTATAAGGCTAGGCTAGTGACGAAGGGGTTCACGTAAAGAGAAGGCATAGATTTCACAGAAACTTTCTCACCTGGATACAAGGTGGAGGAAGTGGTGATTATCCTCATCTATGTTGATGATATGCTGTTGGTTGGGAACAACAGAGAGATGATAGAAAGGTTGAAGTCTCAACTCAGTTCGAGAGTTAAGATCATTGGGATAAGAATAATCCGGGAAAGGGAGAGAAACATGTTGAAGGTTTCTCAGTCTTCCTATATAGAAAAGATGGTGTCTATAGAAGATAGTAAACCAGCAAAGATACCCCTTGCTGGTCATTTTAAGTTCTCCAGTGAGCAATGTCCTGGAACGGATGAGGAGAAGAAGGAAATGGAAAAGGTCCCTTACTCTAGTGCGGTTGGATCAATCATGTTCATAATGGTAAGCACTAGAACCGACATTTCTCAGGCGGTTGGTGTTCTCAGCAGATTTGTGAGTAATCCCAGAAAGGAGCTTTGACTTGGGATGAAGTGGTTGCTGAGGTACTTGAAGGCTCAGTTGCAGCTGGTGGTAGCACTCTCAGCAACCGAGGCTGAGTACATAGTGGCAACGGAAGCCATAAAGGAAGCTATGTGGTGCAAAGAGCAGTTTCTTTGCTGACTCTTTAGGATGTCCTCGCGGGTTTTGTGATGATATTTTCTTTCCCTAAGGTGACCTGATTTAACTTGTTCCTAGAAATCCGTCATATGCCAACTTCATTCAAAACCATCGATGGCCATTAATACCTACTACATTTTTTTTTGTTAAAGTAGTTTTTACTATGATAATTCATTTTCTTTCCAATTTCCCCTGCACGTAACAATCAAACTTTAGCGATAATATCATTTTCCTTGACGAATATAACCATTATTCTCTATATACTTATCATTAGCACCCACTCAAGATCTTGTTTGTCTCTCTTAAAACAACATTTTTTAACCTCTTATGGTATCAACAACTAATTAACCTTTAAAAATTTGCATTTGCTAATGCAACTTCCTAAGGGCTAGTCATATCCAAATAAGTGTCCAATCTAACAATTTGTTAACCTTAGTAATATAAATTCATTTACTCTAGATACACCACTAGTTTTCATTATTTTACTTAGTAATAAAACCTATTCCAAATAAGTATCACTATTTAACGTGACCCATGATAAATGTCTTAGTTGAGAAATCACCAGACTAATAAAAATTTGCTCTTAACACGAGTTGATAAACTTTTGATTATGCTTAGCCACCAATATTTGTTTAACCATATAAGACTTTCAAGAAACTTCACAAAAGTCAAGTTTTATTCCTTTCATTGATCGTTCATTCTCTATAATACCAATTATCTATTCACTATCAAAATTTTTGACATAAAAAATGTTTAATTTGTTATTTATCCACGATCTCTATATCCTTCGAAGTACTTAAGTATGCCTTCAACAATTTTCTTCGTCGTTGCTTACAAAATTTTTTCAAATTTCTAAAATCCTTCAAATGAGTCAATTAATCTTGAATATCATATTCTAAATAAATTTTAACACCTCAATGATTTTTAAATTGATATTACTGAAAACTCTTTATTTTCCCTTTAATTTACAAGGTCTCTCTCACGTACCCTTTGAATGAAAATCGCACTCACCATTAATAAATCTCATATATTAATCATTAAATTTTGTAAAATCAAAAGCGTTAGTACAACTCTCTCTACATATTCAAAATTTATGCTAGTAACATTCAGTCCTTTCAATAATAAATCATCATAACTTCGTATGCCCTCACTTAAATTCATATGATATCTTTAGTATATTTTGATCCATAGAACTCTCGTGAACATAAAAATTAAAATATTTAACCCCCTTTTTATCATATCACTTATTCAGTATAACAGTTAATTCCACTAACTTTTCTTAGCTCCGAGAATCATTACTCGTCATCAAAATAGAATCAAATCACATATTCTAAGTTGCACTCCAAAGTTTCAAATTGTATAATTGATAGAAAATTTTCATTACTTTATCATATTGAAACATTTCTAACACTTAGATCACCATAATCTCAATAAAGATCTTAATTAATCTAATAAACTCATGAGTTGCTTCGACGACCCCAAGCATGGGGCTCTGTCCTAATCGTGTCCGAGGGAGGGACAAGAGCTTCGCAGCATACAGAGGTTGTTCCAAAAATCTCTCGCAACTTCCTCAACTCAGTATATTAAATCAAACACAACGTTATCTTTTCAAGCCCAATTCGAAACTTGTAAAAGTCCACATAATTTTTAAAAACATGATCTGCTTCACGTCTAATACCTTAGTTGGATCATACAACAATTCTAAGATAAGAATCTTTCAAGTCACTTGATTTGTGCTAGATGTCAAACTTTCTATCTAAAATTGTACCCCCAATCATTTCTTCTTCTAATAACTCCCAACCCTTTAAAACTTTTAATCCATTATTCACACTTTATTTTGTACTGAATTCAGTACCTTGAACCTTATAGATTTTATGACATCCTATCAACATCAATTAATCTTCAAAGTATGCCTCTAAATCACTCTCCCATAGCATTCCAAGAAATATAGTGTATATAACTTAAGCCAAAGCTCATCACTGAATTTATGTCATGATAATTTACCACCAACATCAATAATAACCAAGTTACTTCAATTCAAAATGTATATACCGATATTATAAAATCTGAATTTAACTAAACAAGAAAATATATGTACATATGATAACCTAAACTCTTGAATTTCCTACTCTTATTCAATGTATCAACTAATCATTAGTTAAGCATAACTAGGTGACTATCTATCAAAGAATAATTATCAACATTTTAACTCCAGTTTATAAATGTACTTATACCAAAGTTCACCAAAGTGTAGCATTCCTTTATCGCAAATTATTGAAAGAATTACCATTATGTTTCCAAAATCACTTCCTCGAATTTTTATTTGTCTTTTCCAATTATCTTTGAAATCCTTTATCAAGTTTGAAATCTTCAAGTAAATTAAATTACTAACCCTCAAAACCACTAAAAGTCATGACATAATTCAGTTTACATTTTACCTCTTAAATTATCTTAAAAAAACAAACTTCATGTAATAGACACCCTTTTCTTTTATTAGCTTCCATCAAATCGAACTGGAATCACCCATCAATCGAATTAATTTCTAAAATTATGCTATTTCCCTCACATAAATTACTCAAATAACTTAACTATCAATTCTCCCCTTGAACATGTACTATATCATCCTCTAGTTTCACAAACATCACCATCCATCGATCTTGTTCAAACACTATGTACACTCCTTAGTAATTTACATGAATCAAACTTCACTTATTACTTATTAATTAACTTTATCTCATTAATATCTCTGCTTACTACCTCTAGTTTTGATCCAGCTACCACTAAGTAAAACCATTGCTCTTTTTAGAACACCTCAAGAGCTTCCCGTTTGATACCTTAGGCTCATTAGCCTTTATCGTCACTAAACTAATATATCAACAAAGTAAACCATTTATCATTATATCCTTAATCTCTCTTATTAATTGAATTATTTGAACCATTTACTTAGTGAAACCCCAATAATGAACTTTAACTAAAACATTTTGTTCATACTACATCCAAATTAAGCATAAATCACTCAATTTTAAATCTTAATTTTTTTTCACTTTTGATTTGTCGTCAATATCTTTGTGACATGAAAACTACTTTCTTTACATCGACCTTACCTAAAAATCAGCATTTTAACTTCTTCTCTTTGGAATTAATGTTTCGCCACCCAATTTCTCACTATTTATGATTATGTCATCCCACTAATTTACCATTTTGACCATCTTTCTTAATTTTTTCACTCCTCAATTTCCAAAATTATTTAATGCCTAATTAATCTATCCCTACCTCTTCTTTTAATTTCAGTTTATACCATTCTCTTCTAACCATCATTCCATCCAAAATCACCTTACCATAAGAAATTAAGTGACCCTATATGATACTCAAATCTTATTAAGAAGCTAAATGTTCAAAACCAATCACTAATTTTTTTTTCTTTTTCATACATCCTTCAAGATGGAATGGTATTTATATACATATCTATAAACAAACAATTAAGTTCTTGTATACCTTGACTTGTATGAAAATCCATATTTCTTAAGCTTCAGGTTAATTCCAAGATTATATTTAACACCAAAATTTAAATAATCCTTACTTCTCATAGAACTAAAACTATGTATTCTAACCTAATAATATGATATGTATAAGTCGAAGATATCATACTCATTGTAGAAGTATAACTCACAATCTCCTTTTTTTTTTTCACTTGATCATCAACACCACAAATATCTCATTTTGAAGGAAGCCATTTTAACCCATGATCTATAAAAAAACTTAATTATTTTATTTTAATTTTATTTATTATTTTTTAATTAATCTCACACATATACCCACAACCTAACAATTAATTTTGGTTTGACATACCAAATCACATATACATGTATATGGTTGAAATCATTCTTTAAGATTATATAAAGGTTGAATATGAAGCCAAAAATGCCCAACAGTCGCAGATTCATTAAAAGACCAAAGCAAAAGTGAAACTTTTAAATTCAAAAGGTCATTTACCAAACATTTTCAGCTATTCAAGACCCCATAATTTTTATCTCAAGAGATTAATTATCACTTTTATGACTTTTAAGAATCAAACTCATTTCCTCTAAAAATATTATCTCTCACAACTGATAAATTATCATCTTAATATCACTGAGGGTCTCTTTAAACACGAAAGATCTTTCTATTTCCATTAGATATCCGAAACTATGTCTACATTACCCGAAACTTAGGATTTTGGTACACCCACCACAAGGAAAACTAACCAAGAAAAGACTCCCTATACACAACATGGACCACAACAAACATCTAGACAAGAGTAAACTAACTTTGAGGAGTTTACTAAAACATTTGCTCTTTACAAAACAACTCCCTTAAATGGCATCCTTAGAAGACCTATAAACACACAAAGAACTTTTCAACAAAAATCATTATTAAGACTTAAAGAGTCTATAAAACCTTAAAAATCTACCAATACCACTAGAACGAGTTTGACGACAGGGCGACATTCTATACGCATGCACACAAAAATTCAGTTCACAAATTTTTTAATAGAAATATATTTTTTTTATCAAAATAAAAGTCTGCAGAATCTTAAATCTGGCTTTGATACCAAAAATGTCACTACCCGTACCTGAAAGAGATAACCCTAAAGGGATACATTGTGAATTTTAAATAAAATAGTACAATCAAATTTCTCTATTCAAGTACTTTTCCAAAATTCAACAAATAATGATAACAATAAAATCTTTTAGTAAAATTCTTACTTTAAATGAAATCAATATATAAAAATAGTGTCCCACTTGAACAAAAATCTTTGTTTTACCCTTTTTAGATCACCTGCTCATAAATTTCATCAAAATCCACGAAACCTTGGAACAATAGTTCATCACAATTTTGAGATACAGAAGGCTCGAAACTCATTTAAAAGAAATTCAAAGAAAAAATAGTAACCTATTTGGAATCAATCAAAGCTTTCCAAAAGCCACTTAAACTTAAATGAAAAGACATCAAAATTCACGAGCAGAACAAAAATTCAAGAGAAACAAAACATCGAGTTCAACACAAAATAAAATTTGTAGAGAACCCAGGTGCCAAGCCCCACCTGATTCACTGTCTAAAAGCAAACTTGAAGGAAGTCAACTCAACCTACAACGATCTGAAGAAAAAAAAATTGAGGGTAAACTATATAGCCTAGTGAGATAAAGGAACTTCTCCCTGTAGATAAAACCATGTCTACAAATCCCCTACCTATATCATACAATCACATAAAAATAGAATATTGGCATATTTATATATATACTAGCAGAGAGTTACTTTACTAAAGCATTGGTTTAATTCACCAACCATACCTTAAGGTAAAAAACATTTCACAAGTTAAAAAAACATCTCATAAGATTCTTTTAAACCAAGAAATTACTCAATATGAGAAGACAATTTCTCTTTTAAATACCCAAGTACAATCCAGGATAATAAAACATGAAATTATGGGTTAAGCATATACCATGCCTCTAATTGAGCCAATCATATCATACACCCCTCACTGGGCCAATCTCAACATATCGCCCATCATTGGGCCAATCACAACGCATCACTCATCACTGGGCCAATCACATCACATGTCATATATATATGTATTTCATTTTTCCAGGATGCATCACCTCATTCTCACGCCCTTTCGTGGGCAATTATATCTAACACGCCCCTCAATGGGTTGTATTTTAATCACAACTCCAATATACCCATCTTTTTATTTATGAAAACATATAAAAGATGTAAAAAAACTCATATTTTTCTCATTTTCTAAAAACTCATTTTCAAATAACACATAATAAGTCAATCTCAAACTTTTCTCACAGAGTAGTAGATCAGTTTATCAAATTATTCATATTCAACATAGCATACACTTTATTTATAGGGAAAATTACAAAAACACACCTAAGGTATGTCCCTGATTATAGTTACCTCACTAAGTTTTGAAAACCTACACTTTCCTACCTTGACCATGTTTGACTTTAACAGAGTTGTTAAAACTTAACGGGGACAAATAAAATGACTAAAAAACCAGATATATAAGATAGGAATAGTAAAAGTCACTTTTATCTATGTCAAACGAAATCTCTCTCATTTCATCTACTGAAAATCAACCACGTAAATCACAAATTTACATTATTTGTAACATTGTGAAGACAACTCTATTTGTTTATCAAGAGAGAATTGCATTTGAACACTGAACCTTACGAAAAGAATCTCAAGAACGTCGCGTTAGAAACTAGTATGATATTCCGTACTTAAATTTGCATAAATCTCATTGTTGCTACATGATTTGTTTTTCTTAGGGCTTGAAATTTACGGCTTCAATTTTAGTGCTTTAATTTTAAGGCTTGAATTTGACGGCTTATATTTTAGGGCTTTAATTTTGGGGCTTCAATTTTAGGACTTTGTTTTTAGGACTTCAATTTTAGGGCTTGAATATTAGGGCTTTAGTTTTGGGGCTTCAATTTTATGGCTTTGATTTTAGGACTTGAATATTAGGGCTTCAATTTTACGGTTTTGATTTTAGGACTTGAATTTTACGGCTTCGTATATTCTGATTTATTGAAGAAATATTTAAAGTTTTGTTCTGAATCACAGAATTGGGTTTTTGTAAGGCAATGACCTATAGTTATGTAACAAATTTCATAGATTGTATAGTTATGGTCTCTATCCCTGCTATCATAATTGGCAAGGGAGGTTCAGGGGTTTATTTGTTTTGTTCTTTGTAATCACATTGGTGAAAATGTTTGTTAATGTTCATAAGCCAATGAACAGTACCATACAAAGGTACTTAAAGAATTTAATAAAAAAATACTTTATAGTCTCTTTAAAAGAACTTGCACTGGATTGAATTTGATGTTTATGTTTAGAATGGTAGGGCTTCTTACATGGTTTTTTGATTGATGTAGGTAACAATGGTGCTGAAAGTGCATGCATTACATTTACACTATGGAGATGAGGAAAAACCTAAGGAAATAGTACGGATCAACCCAGAGAGGTATTGCTTCTTCAATTTGATGCAAGGCATATTTGAAAGCATGTGTTTGTAGTCATCAGTGATTCAGATTACAACAGGTAATGGAAGATTAGTTGAGAGTGATGAGGATTTGCGTAGTATGTTCCGATATTATGTCGATTTTGATCTTATTGGGTTTTATGTGGATGAAGATTTGATTTCTCAGCCTATTAATGCTTCAGTTCTATGAATTCTAGGAGTAGAAACAATAAAAAAAAAAAGAAGATTATTTGTTAGATGAAAATGTTGAAGCAGTTAATTTGGATTCTAATGAGGGGCATGACACTGTTGGTGTGGGTGAGGCTTGAATGAATGTGGAGTTTGGGAGTGATAGTAATGTAGGAGGTAATATGAGTGAGGCAAAAATGAATATGGAGTTTGAAAATAAGAGTAATGTATAAGGTAATGTGGGTGAGACAGGAATGAATGTGGAGTTTGAAAATGAGAGTAATATAAGAGGTAATATGGGTGAAGCAGGAATGAATATAGAGTTTGAAAATGAGAGTAATGTAAGAGGTAATGTGGGTGAGGCAGAAATGAATACGAAGTTTGAAAAAGAAGGGAACAATGAGGGTTAGGGTTGTAGTGTGGACTTTGAACAAAAAAGAAACCCTAATGAAGATGGGTGTGGAAATGGGTTGGGTAATGAGGACCAATAGATGTATGAAGAATCTCATGATGATGACTCAAAAGATGAAGACTATTGCTCCTCAGATATTCAAGATAATGGGATTGATGAAGATAGTGGAGATGAGGATGAAAATGTTGAAGTATAGGAGGATGGTGAAGAAGATGAGGATAATAAAGGTGATAATGGGCTAAGTGATTATAATTCTGATGAGTCATATGATTGCAGAAGTGTCGGGTTAGATTTTTATGATGATGATGATAGTAGGAGAAAGAAAAATACATTTGACAATACCATGAAAGTCCCAAGGAAGACACTTTCACCAAAAGAAGATAGGAAAATAGAGTTTGAAGTGGGTCATGTATTCCCTAGTGTGAAGGAGTTCAAGGTCACTCTAAATGAGTACAATATCCAAGGTGGCTACTGCTTTGAAAGGAAATTCAATGATCCAAGGAGGGCATGTATTTTATGCAAGGTATATGGATGTGCTTGGAGGATCTATGCATCATTGAACACTGATAAAAGAACTTTTATGGTTAAATCATTGAATATTGTCCACACTTGTGTGAGGCTAATAAAGAATCCTGAGGCTAAGGTTCCATGACTTGCTAGTAAGTTGGGACAACAAATAAGAACAGACCTTGATATTAGCTATACTTTGATGAAGGACACCCTAAGCAATAAATATAGGGTTAATCCATATAGAATGCAATTGTACAAAATGAAGTGAAATGTGAAAAGTGAAGTTTATGGTGGGCATACTGAGTCTTATGGCAAGCTTAGAAAGTATGCATGACTACTTGAACATACTAATCTTGGGACTGTGGTGAGGATTCAAGTACATGAGAGGGCAGAGTCGAACCAACCCTATGTTTTTAAGAGAATATTTGTTTGCTACAATGCACTAAAGGTGTGGTTCATAAAAGGATACATGCCCTTCTTAGGGTTAGATAATTGCTTCCTCAAGGGTCCATATGGTGGGATCCTTCTTTCTGTTGTTGCACTAGATACAAATAATAGGTTGGTTTTTAGTTGCCTTTGCCATTGTAGAGGTTGAATGCAATGAAAGTTGGAGGTTCTTCTATCACTGCCTATATGAATGTATTGGTGAGGAAACGGGGGATAAGCCATTGATAATATTGTCAGACAAGAAGAAGGTAATCTTATTAACCTGTAAAACATATTTACTATTCCTTATAGAGTTACTTAAAAAATTTCTCTTGTTTTCAGAGTTTGGAACATGTTATGGCTGAGATCTTCCCCATTGCCCATCATAGGAACTGCGCAAGGCATGTTTATAGCAATTTTAGAGCCCATCACCCAGGACTTGATTTGAAGAGAGACTTCTGGTGAGCTGCTAAAGCATTTCATAAAGACAGTTGGTTGGAGGCCATAGGAAGCATGTAGATTCACTCACCAACTGCATTCATATGGTTAGCAGAAAAACCACTCACATGGGCAAGATATAATTTTGACTCAGCATCCAAGAATGATCAGGTAACCAACAATCACACAAATTCATTTAATGCTTAGGTGATAGTGTAGGAATAGGCCAATGTATATATTGTTAGATAATATTAGAATGATGTTGATGGGTAAGCTGCATAAGAGGTTTGGGTTTGGTGCTACTTGGTTGAAAGATAAAGAAGTACTTACACCCAAGATTAAGCGGAAGTTGAACAAGATTATGCAATCAAAATAGTACTGCAAGTTTATTGCATGTGGGAGTAATGAATGCCAAGTCATGGAGAAAGATGTACTTTATGCAGTTAATTTGAGAGAGAAAATTTGCAGTTGTAACTACTATTAAAAACTGGATTGCCTTGCAAACATACAGTTATCTACATTACACGCAAGAAAGCTAAAGTGGAGGACTACGTCTATAAGTATTTCACCGTGAAGACATACATGGAAGCTTATAATGAGATAATCCTTCCACTTTGTAATGCTAACTTCTCTCCAAATAGCGTTGATGAAGACATACAAGCTCCACCATTTGAAAATATGCTTGGAAGACCAAAAAAGAATAGAAGAAGAGAGGTTGGTGAGCCTGGTCCATCAACTTCAAGGAGAAGATCTTGTACAGTGCAATGTACTATTTGCAACCAGTTTGGCCACAACCAAAGAACTTGTCTGAGAGCTCTTATAAGGAAAAAGAGAACTAACACTAGCAATTTAAATTGAGAGGTATAATTCATTTGTTTTTAATAACTACATATAATTGTTTATTTCCTTATAACTAAGTGCTTTTAATACACATATAATTGGTTGCTAACATATGTTTACCTTCAGAAGGTTGCTTCAGATGCTGGTACAAGCACTACAGTTGCTAGTGCTGATGGATCTAGCACAAGAAAGGATGGTGGTAGGTCTGGCAAAAGTACAGGTGGTAGAAATGCAAATATAAGTCATAGAACTATAGGTGGTAAAGGTTCTAGTGGTAGGGTTGGTGCTGGTGGTAGTTCTAGTGCTGCTAGGTCTGGTGCTAGTAGTGCTAATGGTAGGTCTCATGTGTAATGCCCATATTTTTAAAGTAAGGGTAAAGAAAAAATTTGATAAATATAACATGGAATTAAAATAATTTATATGAAAGATTTATTATTGAATAAAATAATTCTTTTAAAAAAATCTAGACATTTAGGAGAAAAGGAAAAGAAAAAAAAAGGGGTGTGCTACACCTGGATCCAGGTGTTGCATGGATTACATGCATTTTGACAACTTACTTTAGGAAAATGGTGTAAACAGTGGCAGCGGCAAAAACTTAATATAAAAATTGTTTTGTTTATTTAAATCTTACAAAATCCTGTTTTGTTTTCTTCTTTCTTCAATCCAAATTTCTCTCTTTCTTTAAAGACTTGGAGACTGAAAGAAAAGTTGAAAGAGTAAAATTTTGAAGGGGTTTACAGGAGAATTAAAGAGAGTCGAGGAAAGCTCTAAGAAAAACAAAAGGTAATAATGTGAATTTTATTTTTCGAAATTTAGCATACATGAAATTTTCTGGAATTCAATGTGGGAATTTTTAAAGGGTATGAATTCTGGAAGAATTGAAGAATAAATTAGAAATTTTAATATAAATATTATGTCAGGTGTTGACGATCAGTAATCGAGGGAAATTGTTGAAATGAGCCGGAAAGACAATGAGGTGATCCATGGGTAGCTCTAAGTGCTGCGTGGTGAGTTAGATTTATTTTTAGTAATCGAGATAAATATGAAATATAAAGTGAGGATATCTGAATTAATTATTAACCTATGATTTGATGATAAATGAAAGTTGGTTGATAGGTATGATATGAATAATTGATATGTTAAAGATTTATTATATGAGAAGTAATATTATTGAAATAATGAGTTGATTAAATATATAATGAAGAGATAAATGAAATTATTAACAAGCTATGATTGATAATTTAATATGATATATGAGGAGATAATTTAATGAATATGATAAAATAATAATTTTGAGAAAAAGCTGGATAACTAAATTAAATGTCTGAATGTATATTTGTTTTTATATTATTGTTCATTTGCATATTTAATATCATTATTCATATGCATATGCATGAAATAAAAGAACCAGGAAGGCAGTCGGTCTAAATGAAGCCGTGACAGTCGGTATATGCTAGAAATAAAAGAACCGGGAAGGCAGCCGGTTTAAATGAAACATGACAGTCGGTCTAAATGAAATAGTGATAGTTGGTATAGCTGATAATAAAATAACCGGGAAGGTAGCCGGTCTTAATGAAAATAAAAAAACCTGGAAGGCAGCCGGTCTAAGCTAAAACATGTTGACATGTGGAAAGACGTTCCCAAATGATCTAATAATTTAAATTCATGCATTGCATTTATTTTAAATATTGATTATTATTTATTGAGGTATTAAAGCATCAGTCTTGATTATGATATGACTTATAGACAAATGAGTCTCACCGAGGGACAGATATGATGAGAAAGAAACATGAAAGTATGATATGATAAGAATTATCTTAGTGATTGATTATATGCTATGAACCTCATAATGAGGTAATTATGAGGTAGAATTGACAGTCTCAAGATGATTAAATATATGAGAAGAAGAGATTGATAACTGATAAGGATTATGATAAGAGTAGTGATAATAGATTGCTATTATCGAATTATCTGAGATATAGATGAATGAATATTGGAAGGCTATTTGAATAATTGAATACTTCTAGTAAGTTTAATTCACTGAGCTTATGAAGCTCACTCCTCATTGTTAAATAATTTCAGGTAACAGGCAAGACGGATAGATTGGTGAGCTGATATTCAAACTGAGTCATTATTAGTAAGCTACGTGGTTCACATCCTTAGACTAATGGAAATAAAAAAAAATATTTGTAAATATTCACGCATAATATGTTGTATATAATATTTCAGTTGGGATCTTAATAATGTAACTCCCCTATAGAGGGTTGGGGATTTATGTATGTAGATAATTCACTTGATGTTTTTATATTGTTGCATATATGTGTCTTGTTGGGATTTCAAAATGTTACGACATCATCTCGGGGGTGGGGAACCCGGGGTGTGTCGTTACAATTATAGTATCAGAGCATTAAATTTTATGATTTTTTAGACTGCATAAAAATTTACAGAAGTGGAAGATTTAAATATATTATATTTTAATGTAGAGTCTAAGGATGACACATGGACATGCTAGAGGTAGAGGTAGAGTTCTGAATCAGAGGGGACGTGGTAGACCCCCAATATTTAAAAGAGTTGAAGCAGAGGGGGAGGTTGAGTTTGTGGTTCCTGAAAGGGAACAGTTTGCTAGTGCAGCTGGTACTAGTAGAGGCGGGAGGGAATATGATATTAGATGGGATGAGTTGAGAGAAGTTCTTGATCATGCTATAGAGAGAAGCTCTTGATCATGCTATAGAGAGAATGAATGTAGCAAAAGAAAGGGTTGATAATTTGCAGAGGACATTAGAACCTGATGTGGTGAGACAGAAGGTTCATGAGGGAGAAAGTGTGTTTGCACATGAGATGCAAGGGGATTGTTTTGTGAGATGTCTTAAGTTTAAACCCTAGTCTTTTAGAGGATCTATAAATCTTGTGGAAGTTGAGCAGTGGATTAGACATGTTGAGAAATATTTTGAAGTCTTACCAGTGGTAGATAGACAGAAGGTTGGTTTTGCTTCATTTGTGCTGGAAGGTGAGGCTTCTCAATGGTGGGAAGATATTCTACCTAGATTGAATACACAGATAAGAAAACCCTTAACTTGGCATAAGTTTAAGGATGGGTTCTTTGCGAAATATTTTCCGGATACATTTCAAGCACAGTATGAGAGAGATTTTATTCATTTAAGGCAGAATACCTTATTTATGGCTGAGTATGATAATAGATTTATAGCCCTGTCGAGGTTTTTATCTGAATTAGTAAATACGGAGGAGATGAAATGTAAGCGATATTTAGATGGGTTACACTATGAAATTCAATCTAAACTCTCTTACATGGGTATTAGAAATTATGCTATACTGGTGGATAAAGCATTACAGATTGAGAAGAATTTGATGGAGTTTAGAGGTAGGAGAGATTTGTTGAAGAGGTCTAGATTTGAGGGACCCATAGGTGGTAGCAACCCAGAGGTGATAAAACTCTCTTACATGCTTCTCTATAAAATTATCCTGTAAATCCCTTCAAAATTTTGCTTTTTCAACCTTTCTTTCGGTCCCCAAATGTTTAAAGAAATAGAGTAGTTTGAATTGAGGAAAGGAGAAAACTAAAGATTTTCTAAGAAAAATTAAAGTAAAGTAAAATTTTATATATATATATGCATGCAAATCTATTGTAAAGCTCAGCTTCTGCCCCTCAAACTACTGCCACGACAAATGCATGTGTCCTACATGCAATCCTCCAATTTTCACTTGGCCACCTGCTACCACAATTTTCTCCTTTTTTTTTTTGTTTTTCCTTTTCTCCAAGACTGGACGCGTCCATTTTTTTATTTCAAAAGAATTGTTTTATTCAATACTAAATCCTTCGCGTGTATATATATATGTATGTATATATATATATATTTGTGTGTGTGTGTGTATGTATATATATGTATATGTATATATATGTATTATTTTAATTTCATGTAATAATTATTAAATTACTTCTTTACCCTTACTTTACGAATACAGGTATTACAGTTGGTAAGAGATATTTATTATAGTGTTATGAGAGCTGCAAGCATAGTGGATCTATTGCTGGGGGTGGTGTTCACTCTTCATTAACAAAGCAAGCACCAACAAAAAGATGAAAACATTACAACAAAGAAGAACCACAACAAAAAATTTCGTGGCAAAAAACCCATTATTATCTCCACAAATGTGTGCACATACAATTCCAAACTCCTCCCTAAACTGTTGCATTTCTCCAAGTACTTCATCACCATCTTGACAATTACTTCTTGCACCATGGTAATTGTTGGAAATCACCTCAAGATGCCCAGGTGGTGATCTTCCAAACACCCAAATCTAGAATGACTTGTAATGAATAGAAACAAACCAATCAAAGAAAGAACATAAGCAATTGTTATTGAGGTTCAGCAATGTGCCTACGGCCCCGTGAGCTTCTCCAAGCTCTCTGCACTAAATCAATGGAGTTCTTACAATTACAGCAATGCCTCTTCAAGAACCCTCTTGTTCTTGATGAACGAAAGAAGAGATAAAGAAAGTGATAAGGACTAGTGTTTCCCTAGAATTTTCCCCAAAAAAATTCCAATTACAAAGCCCTTGAATCCTCAATCTATACTACTCTCTCTCTCTAAAAAAATAGCCTCTCTTGAATGAGATCTAATCTAGTTCCTCTCTTGTGTTTTGTGTCTTTGCACTCTCACACTTACACTTGAATTATCTTGTATGATGATCTTGTATCTTACCCTTCATGATTGAAGCTAGATGACCCTTTATATAGTGCACCAACTTCTTGAACCAATCTTGAGATCAATCCTAACCCTTAGATCTAAAGAACAAAAGACTCATGGCTCTCTACGAGTCTAAGTGATCCTGTGTGTTTTAACCAAAGGACCAACACACTAGCTGAAGGCCTGATATCATGTATCAGGTGTGCCTTCGTGCCGCGGATCATAACAGGGCAAGCCACGACTCAGAAAGGGGGAAACTTGCTGCCATGCTGGAGGCCGCGGCTTGGGTGGGCTGTGCCGTGGTGCACAGGGCCGTGCCGCGGCACGCAAAACTTGAGCCACGACGCGCATGGTGGTGCTGATCTTCTGGGATATGCTGGAGGCCGTGGCGCACAACCAGACCTGATGCTGAACTCCTTCATCTATTTAATTCTTTGACAAATCCTAACAATCTCTACCTTTGTCTAAGCAATTATACCCAAACCCATTGTGCAGAGAACTTAGGATCCAAACTCAACTTGAGTCACCATATCAATCGACTCCAATCCTAAGAAGTCCAAGGCAATGATTCAACTTTCTTAGAGGTAGAACTTTGTTGCCTAAGTCTGCAGGATTTTCTTCCGTTGTGACTTTGTCCACATGAATGCATCCTTTCGTAATATTTTCCCGAATGAAATGATACCGAGCATCCATATGCTTAGTCCTCTATAGAACACCAGATTCTTACACAAGTGCAATGCACTTTGGCTATCCGAATACACCACCACCTACTCTTTCAGGACCTTCAACTCTTCCAATAACCCTTTGCACCACATAGCCTCATTGATGGCTTCCGTAGCCGCTATGTACTCAGCCTTGGTTGTTGAGAGTGCTACCACCGGCTACAACTGAGCCTTCTATCTCGGTCTGCTCCATAGTCTGAATTAGTATAACCTTTTAGACAGATGTACTTACCCCTCTTCTCATAAACTAGCCCCACATCTGGGCTTCCCTTCAAGTACTTCAGCAACCACTTCATCCCAAGCTAATGCTCCTTTCCGGGATTACTCATAAACCTGCTGAGAACACTTATTGCATGAGCAATGTTGGGTCTAGTGTTTACCATGGTGAACATTACAGATCCAACCGCACTAGAGTAAGGGACCTTTTCCATTTCCTTCTTCTCCTCATCCGTTCAAGGACATTGATCGCTGAAGAACTTGAAATGACCAGCAAGAGAAATCTTCACTGGTTTACTATCTTCCATAGAAAGCTTAAATATCATATTTTCTATGTAGGAAGATTGAGAAACCTTCAACCCGTTTCTCTCCCTTTCCCTGATTATGCTCATCCCAAGGATCTTTTGTGTATGGCCAAGATCCTTCATCTCAAACTCTGAACTGAGTTGAGACTTCAACTTTTCTATCATCTTCCTGCTATTCCCAACCAACTGCATCATCGACATAGATGAGGATAATCACAATTTCCTCCACCGTGTGCCCCTTGTAGTACAAGCACGAATCATAGTAGCTTCTCATGAAACCTAAGTTAGTTACAAAGGAATCGAACCTCTTATTCCATTGCCGAGGTGATTGCTTCAGGCCATAGAGAGATTTCTTCAATTGGCACACCAAATCTCCCTGCCTTCTTCCTCATAGCCTTCAAGTTGCCTCATGTAGATGGTCTCATCAAGCTCTCCATGTAAAAATGTTGTCTTCATATCAATTTGCTCAATTTCCCAATTAAATTGGACCACCATTGCTAACACTATCCTTATCATCTTGTATTTCACAACCAATGAGAATATTTTGGTGAAATCTATGCCTTTTCTTTATATGAACCCCTTTGCCACCAGCCTAGCCTTATGCCAGACTTCATCCGCTGGAGTGTTCCTTTCTTTGATCTTGTAAATCCATTTACAATCCACAACTCTCTATTTTTCTGGTTTGGGCACTAATTCCTAAGAGTTATTCTTCCTCAAAGAATCTATTTCTTCCTCCATAGCTAGCTGCCACTTTGACGAATCCTTACATTCCATGGCATCCATGTAAGTTTCTGGTTCAACCCCTCCCTCTGAATAAGGAGCTGCTATATTAGTATCCGCAAAACCATATCTCAAAGGTGGTCTGACCACCCTCCTTTCCCGGTCCCTTGTGAGCTAATAGTCATTCTGACTTGCTGCCTCATCCCCTTCTAGTTCAGCCTCCTCATGAGTGTCCTAAGCTTGGCCTTCATCAATGGACTCTACTTGGTCCGAACCCTCTTGCCTTCCTTACTCTACTTGAATTGAATTTTCCTTGATGCTATGCTCCACATGAATGGGGCTGGTTTGCCCACTATCCCCTGCAGGGTTAGTTTTCTCCAAATAGGGAAATACCAATTCATTAAAAATGACATCCCTATTTATTATAAGTTTAGTCCCTTTTGGTTCTAAGGACCACAACCTATACCCCTTAACCCCATCACCATACCCTAGAAACATACATTTTCTAGACCTTGAGCTAAGTTTATCATCCTTTTGATGTGCAAATGCAGCATATCCAAAAGTTCTAAGGTTGTTCAACTCAGGGGGTTTCCCATTCTACATCTCCTCGGGAGTCTTAAAGTCTAAAGCCCTAGAGGGTGATCTATTAACCAAATATGCAGTAGTAGACACAGCTTCCCCCCAAAAATATTTTGGTAAACCGGACCCAATTAATATGCACCTAACCTTTTCCATAAGGGTCTTATTCATTTTCTCAGCAACTCCATTTTGTTGAGGGGTTTTCATAACTGCTCTATGTCTTAGAATCCCATTTAACTTATAGAATTTATCAAAATCCGTATTAAAAAATTCTAAGCCATTATCGGTTTTTAACACCTTAACTACCCTGCCAGTTTAAGTCTCCAGCAACCTTTTCCACACCACAAATTTATTCAAAGTATCTAATTTATTTTTAAGCAAATAAACCCAAACTTTTCTAGAATAATCATCAATTAAAGAAAGAAAGTAACGATTACCTCCTTGTGTTGGTGTTCTTGCTGGTCTCCAAAGATCCATATGAATGTAGTCAAGAATACCCTTAGACTTGTGCACTCCAGTGTTGAAGCTGACCCGATGTTGCTTCCCAAGAATGCAACTCTCGCAGAAATCAAGTTTCTCTACCTTGTCACCATCAAGTAGACCATTCTTGCTAAGAACTTGTAACCCCTTTTCGCTTATATATCCCAAGCGATTATGTCAAAATACTGCCTTATCCATCTCAGCCATCAAGCTTGCTGCTTAATCCTTAATTTCTGCCTCTTCGATCATCTCATAGAGACCATCCTTTATTGCTGCTTTGATCACTATCAAAGATCCATTGGTTACCTTGATCTTTCCTCCTTCTGCTTTGTATGTGTACCCCATGGAATCTAGCTGCCCCAATGAGATCAAATTTCTTCTCAAATCTGGAAGATACCTCACATTCTGCAGCAGCCTTGTCACTCCATCAAACATCCTCAATTGGATGTCTCTTATCCCCTTTACTTGGCAAGAAGTATCATTCCCCAAGAAAAACTTTCCATCATTGGTTTCCTTGAAATTCTTGAACCAATCTTGGTGAGGGCACGTGTAATAAGTGCACCTGGAATCCAAGATCCATTTCTCACTGCCTTGCCTCCTGCTTACATTTGAGCACACAATAAGAACATCATCTTGCTGTTCTCCCTTGGCAACCGAAGCCTCTCCATTGTTGGTATGGCTTCTTCCTTCCTCCTCCCTCATCATCTTCTTGCAATCTCTCTTGAAATGACCCTCTTCATTGCAATAGTAGCATCGCCTTCCTCCAAACTTCGGTTTGGAATGCGATCTCCTATTGCTCTGCCTTCTACCCTTTGATTTCTCTCGGTAGTTGCCATGGATGCTACTACCATTCCGAGTTGTTGGCCTTCCTCTAACAAGCAACCCTTCTCCACTTGATCCTTCTCTCATCTTGGCTTTGAAATCATGAGCCCTTATAGCATTGATCACAATTTTCCTTGGTTAGTGTATCTCTTCCATATTCAATAGCATTAATCAAGCTTTCAAAACAATCAGGAAGATAATTTAACAAATTAACAGCCAATTGTTCATCTGGGAATCTTATACTACAACTAGTCAAATCTTGAACTAGTTTGTTAAACACATCAAGATTATCTTGTAACTCTTTATTAGGATCTATTTTAAAAGCAAAGATTCGTTTAAGAAGATAAATCTTATTAGGGAGAGTTTTGGTAAGAAACAACTCATCTAGTTTCTTCTATATGACAGCTGGATCTTCTGAATCTCCACACTCTCGTGTCATACTATCCGACATGTGCAAAAAGATGGTACTATATGCCATCTTCTTCATCTCAATCCACTGGACCTCCATGATACTTGTTGGAAAATCGTCATCTTCTCCAATAGCCAAGTCCACCTTTTGTTGCATAAGAACCGCCTTGATTTTCTGCTTCCAAAGGGAAAAGTCTCCCTTTCCATCAAACTTCTCAATAATGAAATTTGAACCCATCTTGCGGAGAAAATCCCAAGATTTATGCAGCACCCATAATTGCTTTCCAACTTTTAAATCTCAAGAACTTGATCAAATCTTGGTCCCAGCACCGTTCTTGAATCACCCTCAAGAATCCGATCAGATCTTGATCCCAGCACCGTTCTTGAATCACCCAAGAAGTTGACCTTTGATTATTGTCACCTTTTTTGATACCCAGCTATACAAGCTCTGATACCACTGTTGGAAATCACCTTAAGATGCCCAGGTGGTGATCTTCTAAACACCCAAGTCTAGAATGACTTGTAATGAACAGAAACAAACCAATCAAAGAAAGAACACAAGCAATTGTTATCGACGTTCGGCAATGTGCCTACGTCCCCATGAGCTCCTCCGAGCTCTCTGCACTAAATCAATGGAGTTCTTACAATTACAGCAATACCTCTTCAAGAACCCTCTTGTTCTTGAAGAACAAAAGAAGAGATAAAGAAAGTGATAAGGACTAGTGTTTCCCTAGAATTTTCCCCAAGAAAATTCCAATTACAAAGCCCTTGAATCCTCAATCTATACTACTCTCTCTCTAAACAACCAGCATCTCTTGAATGAGATCTATTCTAGTTCCTCTCTTGTGTTTTGTGTCTTTACAGTCTCACACTTGCACTTGAATTCTCTTGTATGATGATCTTGTATCTTATCCTTCATGATTGAAGCTAGATAACTCTTTATATAGTGCACTAACTTCTTGAACCAATCTTGAGATCAATCTCAACCCTTAGATCTCAAGAACCAAAGACTCATGGCTTTCTAAGAGTCTAAGTGATCCTATGCATTTTAACCAAAGGACCAACGCACTAGCTGAAGGCCTGATATCATGTATTAGGTGTGCCTTCGTGCCGCGGCTCAGAACAAGGTATGCCACAGCTCAGAAAGGGGGAAACTTGCTGCCATGCTGGAGCCTGTGGCTTGGGTGGGCTGTGCCAAGGCGCACAGGGCCGTGCCGTGGAGCGCACACCTTAAGGCATGGAGCGCTTGGTGGTGCTGATCTTCTTGGACATGCTGGAGGTCGCATCGCCCAAGACTGGGCCATGGCGCACAACCTGACCTGATGCTGAACTTCTTCTTCTGTTTATTTCTTTGATAAATCCCAACAGTAATTGGTGGGAAACACCACTCAAGGTATTTGCATTTCCTTCGTTCGCAACAATAATACAATTTGTTTGTGTTTTTTTTTACCCGAAAATCCTCATAGCAGCTTTAACACCACAACTGCATTCTCGATTAATGAAAGTTAGATTGCCACCAGCTTTACCTTCATTGATGTTTACACTAGAATAAGACATTGCTCTATATTTGTATAGAAAATTATCAAAAACATGTTAACTCAAACATTTCATCAAACATATAGTTAGCAAATTAACCAAGCAAGTACAACCATTGCTGAAATTACTTTATTCCCAAATCTAATCAACATTAAAAAAAATCCAATGAAGGAAATAGTTCGAAATAAAACCCAATCAAAAGAGAAAAAATGAAAATCAACTATAACCAAGAAAAAACCTTAATCAAACCTGTTGAACAAAAACTAATTTAACTGAATTTTAATTAAAATTAAACTGAAATTAAACAACAAAAAAAAACCTAATAAAATGAGAAAAAAGTGAAAATCAACTGCAATCAAGAAAAAACCTAATCAAACTCGTTGAACAAAAACGAATTTAACTGAAATTTAACCCAAAAAAAACCTAATCAAAGCCGTTGAACTAAAATGAGGAATAATAGATATGAAGAAAAAGAAAAGCTTTCGTTTAGAAAGGAAACACAAAATCTAACTGAAATAAACCCTTTGTTTACAGAAATGAACAAGAAGATTGAAAAATACATCCAATCTTGACTTCAAAGGAACGATGGAAAGTGAAAAGTTCTTACCAGAGTCTGAAAAAGATAAACCTTGAGTTCGGAGAGGAAACAAGACTAGATGAACGAAGAAGAAGTGTAGATCGATGGATGAGTATAAGCATTTAGATAGAGAAGTGCAGATTTGAAGAAGATGATATAGAATTTTAGATTTTCGGTTAGAAGATGGGTAATTTTAAAATGTTCATTCAATTTCAAAGAGGGTAATTTCGGGTTTTCAGTAATTTATGCTGAGTTGGCGGAACAGTTGACTAGATTTTAAAATTTTAACCAACGGATGGGTAACGACAAGTAGGAAAGTGTATGTTTTCAAAACTTACTGAGGTAAGTGTAATCGTGGACGTACATCAGGTGGGTTTTTTGTAATTTTCCCTTATATATATATATATTAAAATCTCAAAACATATAAGAGGTATAGTAACTATAGGATACGTGTAGAGAACCATTCACCTCAACAAGAGCTAACAACGAAGCTAATTGAAGATATAACTTGGGTGTCATCCTATCTCACGCATCACAATCTAAACAAGGTATAAATTTCTAGAATAAGAACTAAGCCTACCTACTTCTAATGTCCATGTCATGATGCATGTTTGTATGTATGCATAAATCAAAGCTTTGAAACACAACAATATAATAGGATAGGCAGTAAATAATACAAGTTCCACAATTCTCTTTATACTTTTAAGCTTATTGCTAAGGTTTACCATTTATTTAAGATAGACAAAAATCTAGTCTTTTTAAGATTAAAACATATTTTTCTCATTTTATTTTAAATTATGATCAAAATTGCCATTCAAATTTTGTAAAAATTTTGGCATAGTTACCTCAAATTTTCAAACATTTCCTAACTTTTAAATGGACTTGTAAATTACAAAACTTTTCAACCAAATCAATAAGTGGAATTGGTGTGTTTATTCGAAATTGATTTACGATTTATTTATATTGGGATTAGTGAGACTTAGAAATAAATAAATAAACTAATAATCAAGTAATAAAAACATATTTCATAGAAGGGCAACAAAAATTTTGAAGGGTGGTAAGAAAAACTAAGTAAAAACAAAAATTTAAAGAGTTTCGTAGTGAAATATAGAAGAGATGAGAAGTGGAGGGGTAGTATTATAATAAGGCTAAAGTATGGGATTATATAAGGAAGAGAGACAAAAAATTTGTGTGAGTGTGCTGGAGAATTCTAGAGAGACCAAGAGAGAGAGAGAGAGAGAGAGAGAGAGAGAGAGAGAGAGAGAAAGAAAGAGAGAAAGAAAGAAAGGGAGAAGAAGAAGAAGAGCAAAAGGGAGAAAGAGAAGGAAATATGGGAAGATTTTGCTAAAAATCAAGGAAATATGGGAAGATTTTGCTAAAAATCAAGGTAAAACTTACTTTTCTCTATCATTCATCATCAAACATGTTTATTAAACTAAGAATTTGAGTTTGGGGTTATGAATTTGAAGTTTTCTTAATAAAAGTTTGAGAAAAATGGTTTGTTTCAAAGGAAAATGGGTTTTGTGATAAATTTGTTCATTTGGGAGTTTGAGTTAAATTCTTGTCATGGGTGATGTGAAGTTTTTCATTAAAAACCCTTAAGAACTTGTGTCTTGAAAGATTTATGAAGTTTCATGGGAATCAAATGGGATTTTAGAGGAATTTTTTTTTTGCGAAGAACTGTGCTGAAAATTGGGCATCCAGTTGATTGGATGGGGTGTGCAGTTGGCTAGATCATTTGGAAGAATGTTATGGACCTGTGTCCAGTCGACTGGTAGCCCGAGGCAATTAACTGGATCAGCCTCGATTTTTAAATTTCACTGCTCTTTTGAATCTCAAGCCTTCCTACATTACATGATAAACATATGAATTTAAAGGTCTTGAGAAGACTCATTTCTATTACATTTAATGTTAAAAGTTAGAAACAAGGAATGCTTGTGACAATAAAACATGGTTTTACTTTATGCATATGATTTCGGGACAAAGAAAGGTATTATCTATGTGTGTGCATCTTAGTTTGATATACCAAGTAGTGTATGTAAATTTGTTAGGTGTGGTTGAAGAATGTAACGAGGTCAAGGAAGTGATCCTAGGATGGCACTTGGTGCGATAAAGGTGAGTTTCACGTCACTCTTAGTAAGCGTAGTGAATTGTACAATGAAAGTGAAAAGTTAAAAATATATAAACATGGATGTACAAGAAACAAGCGTAGAAATGTTTTGATGTATTTATGTTTAAAGAATTGTTGTGATGTGATTGATTGATGAGTTTTGTGTTTGAAAAGTTGTTGTTTTGTGAATCCATTGCATATGACATGGGTTCTTGATAATGTTGTCGAATAAGTGGAGTGGCTGAGTGAATATGTGAGGGTAGAGCCCGCCCACAAGGGGTGAAAGGGTATCGAAAACCTTGGAATGATAGGACCCCGCCTAAGAAGGGGTAGGGAGGAGATCCGAGTTGTATTTGTTGAAAATTGTATCGGTACGTGGTGAGACATCCTTATTGTGATATGATTAGCCCAATGAAGGGCATTGTGATGAGATTAGCCCAATGAGGGACAATGACATGAGATGAGATGAAATGAGACATGATCATACATTGCATTGCATTAATCATTGAAACATTGATGCGATTGGCCCATGAGGGGCACCTAATGTGATTGGCCCAGTAAGGGGCATGTTTTGTCGATTGTTTGTGATGAGGAAAATCTAGAGATGGGTGTTACTTATGAATGAATTACCATTGTGATGTGTAGGGTGTGGTTTGATTGAGTGTTATGTGATTATTTAAATGCAACAATATTTCGTTGATTGATAATTGTTCCTTTTTGTGAGAGTGATGAGGAAAGTAATTGACGAAACACACACACACACACACATATTTTTATAAACATTTACTATGTAATGAGGTTCGATGGTAAAGAAAAGAATTTTAATCGATTACTTCTAGTAATGTGAAAACTCGCTAAGCTTTTTAGATCACCCACTCTCTATTTTATTTACATTTTAAAAAAATTGCTAGAAGACTTTAGATCAAGTCAGTAAAGAGATCAAAGAATAAAGGTGTCCTTAGCAAGGTTCTCATCCACTACATCCTCATTCTTTTTGGTCTTTTAGAGTTTAGATAATTCATGAGATTTTCATTTTAGAAAAGTTTTTATTGTAGATGTCATGGATGTAATATTCTGTAAGTTCATGTTTTATGTAAATTTTGATGATGACCATGATGTAAAAAAAATATATGTAGATACGACAATGTGTATGTATGTGATTGTGGTGTACTAAAAGAATGTTTTTGTAATGACCAATCCTCAGGTGGGTCCTACCCGAGGAGGTATCATCACCTCTTAGCTTTGATCACACTGATCTATATGCAAACATACAATTTACAAGACAAACAACCCTTCGCTCAACTAATTACAAGCTAAACAATCACAAATTTACATAAACAAATGACCTTTACAACACATGGGAGTCAAAGTTTAAAACTTTGAAATCATAAATAAAGGGGAAACTCCCCACTACAAAATTCTTGAATGGAATCCTAACGAAAAACCCAAAAGACGAGGATGTTGTAGACGAAATCCTTATGAAGGACCCCCTTCAACTCGACCATAAACTTCTGGTGCTACCTGAAATATTAGTAAATGAAGGAGTGAGCTAAAAAGCCCAATGAGAAATACACTACTAAGAGTAATCGTATTGGAGGAGAAATTTTTGTTTTAATTATAACTGTAGCATATAATTAATCAAATTTCAAAAGAAGTAAATTTAAGTTTTATTGAGTTTCTTCCAATCATCTATCTCTATTTCTTAATAAGATGAAATAACAATTAAACAAGGATTCGCCAAGATCCTTATAAACCTTTCAAGCATACAAAGTTTACAACATTTCACTCAATTATAAAGTCAATAAGAATAATAAAAAAAAACTTCCAATGAAACACTATTCCATCATCACAATCACCATTCATGCCCTTCATCGGGCCTAACACACCACATATCTCTTATGGGCCAATCACAAAGTATGCCTCTCATGGGCCGATCATAAATTATGCCTCTCATGGGCTAATCACGAAGTATGCCTCTCACGAGCCGATCATAAAGTATGCTTATCATGGGCTAATCATAAAGTATGCCTCTCATGGGCCAATCATAAAGTATGCATCTCATAGGATAATCATTGCAATGCATTAATGAAAAGGAAATTAGATGTATAATCATGTATATAGTTTCATATCATTAAAATGCCTCATCATTAGACAATTTATATAACAACGAGGACATCTCTCCATATATATATATATATATATATATATATATATATATATATATATATATATATATATATATATTTTAATCTGCACAACACAAGTTGGATCCTCCCCTACCCCTTACTGGGATTCTTATATTAAAATATATATCTCGGATCCCTCCCTATCCCTTTCCGAGCCGGGTCCTCAACAACATGGATCTTCTCTTATAATATGTTAACCATATATATATAGCATGACAATGAATTAACCAAGCAATAAACATGTAAACAAGCATTCACAAATCAAGTACATCACATTTTCATACCAATCCAACCAATCATATGCATCACAATCTGCGAGCAATCAAATCAATCACAAAGTTTCAAACACAAAATAAGTCAAATTATTTTCATACTAAAATCTTGTACATCTACATTTCTTATCATATGTAAATAGTTATAACTTCACAAGGCATCATTAATCGTATTTATGTAATTATTATGTAAGTTCTCATGACTTTTCACTTTTCATTTATATGTTTCACAACTCTTAGAAATAGTACTCATCTTTGTCAAGCCAAGATCCAACCTCGAGTTTACTTCCTAGCCTTTGAGTTTTCCTTCCAATTGCACAAAACAAATACATATATACTTAGTATAATCACTCAAAAGCGTACAAGCATTTAACACTCAAAGCCTATCATGGAATTTATACAAGTATATAAAAATATATGGGTTAAATCATAAACCATTTTTCATTCTATTTAAGAATTTTATAAAAGTCATTCTAATATGTTTTTAAAACCAAAGAAACCATTTCAAGATCTTAAATTTTCAAACTTTATCATGTATTCAAATTCATAGTACTTTTAGAGAAGTTTAAGATTGAAATACTCTAACAAAAGTAACTTATATTTGAAGAAAAAGCTAAAAAGTAGGTTCAAGGGTTTGGACAATTGATTGTCCCTATTGGGAAGTCGACCATAGGCTGCCCAGAAACTTTCACAATCGACTGTCCAAGGTCTAGAGAGTTTCACAATCGATTGTCGACTGTATGGTTGCGAAATCTGAAAATTTTAGGGTAAAATCACATTTTCTTAAAATCAAAACCCTTATATCTCATGGAACTTTCAAATCAAATCAAATACAAGTTCTCAAGGGTCTTAAATCAAAGATTTAACACTACCCAATAGAGAAATTGAACTCAAAATCATTAACTCAACACTTTTTGTGCACAAACCCATTTTTCTTCAAGATCAAAACACTTTCTTAAACTTTCTTCATAAATATTACTTTCAATAACTCAAATCTTTAATTGATGAACATACATAGTAACTAAAGTAAATCAAAACAATTTTTTACATCAAATTTTACAAAAATCTTCCACCCTTTTCCTTTCTCTCATTCTTCCATTTCTTCTTCTTTTTCCTTCATTTTTTCCTCTCTCTTTTTTCTCCTCTTTGTCTCTCTTTTCTCCTCTCTCTCTCTCCCGGTCTCTCTAGACTCTTCCAAGGAAAAAATACTATTTCTCTCCCCTTTATATAGCCAAAATTCTCCCTTAATTGCACGCACATCCCTTCACTTTGTAATTCTCACATCATTTACCCAACATTTCTTAAAACTCCAAAAGTTTCCCCAAAAAAAAGTTTTTAATATAAACTTTTCTTTATTAACTTGTCTCCAAGCTCTACACAACTAAGTATAATTTATTTATTACTCAAAATTGAACAGGTACACATTTTCAGGAATCAAGGCGAAAACTCTGAAATTAAAATAATCTTATTGAAAAAATACCGGTCTCTATAGTTTTTGTATGATTTAAAGTCTAGAAATTTGCATGTTTGCATACAGGTCAAGGTACTCAGTGCTTAAAAGTCGTGATGACGTTTCAAGTAGGGTCCACTTGGGATGGGTCGTTACTTTCATATCCCAACTAATATTGAACTATTGTGAAGTAACATACTCCAATTATCATTATAATTTTCTACATTGACAATGATTTGCTCTGTCTAATCAAGTAAGGCCCAAAAATATATCCAACCTTAACATATAAGTAAAAACAGTTAAAAGATAGATATAGCTTATTGAATTGACACTGTATATCCAAATACATTATCTTATTGTTGATGATCCATGCACTCTTAATTTTCTTCTCACTTGATTTAAATGAAAAGCCTTTGATTTCAACTTCCTGTTCTAACTGTTAGTGATTTTTTAATATATTTTTTATGATGATGTTGACTATTAATTAGTCATGATCTCAAACCAAATTGCATTTTGAAACTGGTGTGCAGTTAGTTTGTGAGGACAGTTCTTTTAGAAGCCAATCATATAATGTGAGAGAAATGCGAGATAAAATTTGATACTTTAAAAATCTTAAATAATAATATTGTAAGAGTATTTTAATCTTTCAAAAAAAATATATGAAGGGAGAAATTAGAAAAGACAAAAGATGAACCACAAGAATGTTCTATTAATGTCTCTCTATATATTTATATGTTAATTAAATCCAATGTTTATATCATAGTAAAAATATCATCTAGTTATACAAATCCCAAGAATCAATTAAATCATCAAGCCTAAGATTTCTTACTTGAATTGATATATTTACTGATGAATAAATCTAGAATAACTTATTACTAGAGCAAGATCCAAGAAGATCAAAGAAGCACTTAATGGGCTGATTCAAGAGATTTGGGTTGATTCTAAAACGAGGCATTCCAAGCTTGGCCCAAAGGGAGATGAAGGCATAATAAATTTAATCCAAGCTATTGATGGGGCTGATCTTGCTTAATTGGTCATAATTTCCCTAGCAATGGATTAATGACTGATTATGGCTTGAAGGGCGTGAAATTAGAATCGAGTTCGCAACAAGATTATAGCTGAAATAAAATGTTGTTTCTTTCATAGATGAAAGCAAAATTGCATCTAAAATTCATAGAGAAACAAAGCTTTGGAAAAGGTATGAAAAGAGAGGAATCTTACATCTATGACCAATGTAAAGCCGAAGAAGAGTGCTTTTGCTAGAGAAAAGTGCTTTTTTAATAACATAGGTATTATAGAGAAGAAAAAAAATAAGAAGAGAGGGAGAGAAAGATGTGGTCTCAAAGAGAGAGATCAAAACGTCATGATTTTGTAAGATTGCAGAAAAGCTTGTGATATAAAGAGAAAAAAAATTTTTAATTGTAGGGTCCGACCCCTTTTCTTTGAATGTTTCCGATGTCTATTCTAATTGTCGGCTTAATAAGTTAAATGTTGTCTTTTGATATGTTGTATACTTAGTACTTGGAATTTAGGTTATCTTGTGAGAATTTTTTTTTTGAATAAAGAACCTTGGGATTATTTTAAAACTTGTGCGAAAATGGAAGGAGTTGAGTATTAGTGTAATTAAATTTCAAGTGGGGACTAGAGAGGTTTTTTGTTCTTTTTTGTGGTAATATAAATAGGGGAAAAAGATCGAATTCCAGCCCATTCGGCCCATGTCTCCCTCGTTCTAGAATTTTCTACACATTTCTCTCTATCTTTCATTTCTTAAGCTTTTGGTTGAGGCTTGGAGAAGAGATTTCAATGTAAGGATTTCTCATTTAATCCTTTCTTGTTCTTGCAAGTCAAGTATTTGAAATTTGAGTTAAAAAATTCTTGGATTTGAAACTGTTTGAGAAAAATTTGGAAAAAGGACAAGCTTTGGTTTCAAAATGGGGTTCAATACTAGGTTTAAGGAATTGTGAGCTTTAACTTGGAAATTTGTTATAGGTAGTGTAAAAAATTTGACGTAAAACCTTAGGAAACTTGTGTTTTAAAAGGGTTAGGAGGTCATGAAGGATCAAGATGGTTTTGAAAAAGGAAAAAAAAAAGTTGATTTTTGAAAGATTTTTTTTTTTACAGAAAACCGAGGTTCCAGAGTATCCAGTCGACTATATGTTGTTTTGTGGGAGACCAGACAACTAGGCAGCAACTCTTTGGTCAAGATTCAGTTGACTGAATCTTTGATACAATCGACTGGATCAATCTCATTTCCTGTTTTTCTTTAAAAAAAATTGCTTACTTTTAAGTCGTAACCCTTTCTAAAACATCCCAAGTGATTATAGGAGAGAAATATAAATCCAATAATCATAAGAAAACCCTTTTTCTATTGTTCTTAACCTTTAAGTGCAACATACCTTTTATATTTAAAAGCACTTAGACAAAAAGGAGTGAACATCGTGACTTATGGCATAGTTTTTCTTTCTTTATATACATCTTTAGTTTAGATAAATGTTGTGTATGTGTACACCTTGGTTTGATTTGTTAAATAATATTTTCACTAGGTGTAAGTGAAGATCGTTCAAAAGGCGAGGAAGTGGTTCGGGATTAGAGTTTGGTACCCAAGGTGAGTTTCACCTTACTCCTAGTAAACATAGGAACTAATAACAAAGATAAAATTTATATATTTATAAGAAGAAAAAGACTATGTTAATAAGACTATACTATGGAAAATAAGTAAGGTAAGTAGCTGGTATAAGTTTATATTTATATGAGTTGTTTGTATAGTATGTTAATGGAATCCTTTGTGAATGGGTGTTATGTTGAATTTGGTTGATGAGTTAAATAATTAAAATATGATATTTATAATGATTGCATTTCACTTTTCATCCATTATTAGATGGTATGTTAATGAGGGGGGAGTGATGTGTGAGGTTGCAGTAGGTCCCTTCCCACGAGGGGTGTAAAGGTGCTAAAGGAAATTGAAAATGTAGGATCCTGCCACAGAAAGGGTGCAGGGGATCCGAAGGTGTAATATTGAGAAATGTTGTTGAGAAACGTACTGGTACGTGGGGAGACGTCCCCATTGTATTATGATTTGCTATGAAATGAAATGATTATATATCCCATTGTATTGCATCACATATCATATGAGAATTGATTTGATTGGCCCATGAGAGGCATGTGAATTGAATTGCCCAGTGATGGGCCTATGATGCCTATGGATGTGAAAATGATGGATTCAGGTGTTTGTAATTACTTATCTTGGTATGTTATTTATATATGTTTATGATAGATACTTATTTAGATGAAAGCCTAATTATATTAAGTAACTTTAAAGTAAAGGTAAATCTTGACGAAATAAAATGCTTAAAGGCGATTACTTTGAGTAATATGAGTACTCGATGAGCTTTTAGCTCACCCATCCCTCTTTAATATTATTGGTATTTGTCTAAGGATTAAATGGGTTGAAGAATGAAGCTTCATCAGGCCTTAGAGCCGAAGCACAAGGAGTGTGCGCCGCGGCCTCCAACAAAGGATGAAGTTCTAGGCAGTGTGCGCCACAGTGCCCAGCAGCAGGAGGTGCCTTACCCAGGTGTGCGCCACGACATAGGGTGGTGTGCGCCACGGCGCCTAGTAACTAGAGGTGGTGTGCCCTGTTGTGCGCCACGGCCTGCCCTATTTTGGGCCGCGGTGCCAGGCACACCTGATGCCAATTTTAAGCACTCTTCTCCTGGTGCATAGGGCTTGATTAAAACACACAGGATCACTTAGACTTGTTGAAGGGCTATGATTGTTTGGTCCTTAAGATCTAAGGGTTGAGATTGACTTTAAGATTGGTTAAAGAAGTTGGTGAACTATATAAAGGGTCATCTAGCTTCAATAAAAACAAGTGAATCAACACAATTCAAGTGCAAGTGTGAGAGTGTAAAGACGCAAAACACAAGAGAGGCACTAAAAGTGATCTCCTTCAAGAGTGGCTGGTGTTAAGAGAGAGCATACAAGAAGTGGGGTTCAAAGGCTTTGTAATTAGAATTTTCTTGGGGAAAATTCCAAGGAAATACTTAGTTCTTATCTCTTTCTTTTATCTTCTTTCAAGTATCAAGAATAAGAGGCTTCTTGAGGAGGTGTTGCTGTAATTGTAAGAACTCCATTGATTTAGTGCAAAGAGCTCGGAGGAGCTCACGGAGACGTAGGCATTTGCCGAACCTCGATAATAATTGTTTGTGTCCTTTCTTTGATTGGTCTAATTGCTGTTTATTACAAGTCATTCTAGATTTAGGTGTTTGGAAGATCACAATCTGGGACTCCGTAAGATGATTTCCAACAGTGGTATTAGAGCTACAACAGCGGGTATCAGAGCTAAACAGGGGGTATCGAAGCAAGACTCTAAGAATCAAAGGAAACTTCTTGGGAGATTCAAGAATGGTGCTGGGATCAAGATCTGATTGGGTTCTTGAGGGATTCAAGAACGGTATTTGGATCAAGATTTGATATGGTTCTTGAGATTTAGAAGTTGGAAAGTAATTGTGGGTGCTGTATAAATCTTGGATTTTCTCTGCAAGATGGGTTCAAACTTCATTGTTGAGAAGTTTGATGGAAATAAAGACTTTACCCTTTGGAAGCAGAAAATCAAGACGGTTCTTATGCAACAAAAGGTGGACTTGGCTATTGGAGAAGATGACGATTTTCCAGCAAGTATCATGGAGCTCTAGCACAATGAGATGAAGAAGATGGCATACAACACCATCTTTCTGCACATATTAGATAGCGTGACAAGGGAGTGCGGAGACTCGGAAGATCCAGCTGTCATTTGGAAGAAACTAGATGTGTTGTTTCTTACCAAGACTCTCCCTAATAAGATTTATCTTCTAAAATGAATCTTTGCATTTAAAATGGATCCTAATAAAGAGTTGCAAGATAATCTTGATATGTTTAATAAACTAGTTCAAGATTTGACTAGTTGTAGTATAACATTCTCGGATGAACAATTGGCTGTTATATTGTTGAATTCTCTTCCTGATTGTTTTGAAAGCTTGATTAATGCTATTGAATATGGAAGAGATACACTAACCAAGGAAATTGTGATCAATGCTATAAGGGCTCATGATTTCAAAGCCAAGATGAGGGAAAGATCAAGTGGAGACGGGCTATTCGTTAGAGGAAGGCCAACAACTCAGAATGGCAGTAGCATCTATGGCAACTACTGGGACAAACCAAAGGGTAGAGGGCAGAGCCATGGGAGATCACATTCCAAACCGAAGTTTGGAGGAAAGCAATGCTACTATTGCAATAAGGAGGGTCATTTTAAGAAAGATTGCAAGAAGATGATGAGGGACGAGAAAGGAAGAAGCCATACCAACAATGGAGAGGCTTTGGTTGCCAAGGGAGAACAATAGGATGATGATATTCTTGTTGTGTGCTCAAATGTGAGTAGGAGGTAAGGCAGCGAGAAATGGATATTGGATTTCAGGTGCACTTATCATATGTGCCCTCACCGGGATTGGTTCAAGAATTTCAAAGAAACCAATGATGGAAAGGTTTTCTTGGGGAATGATACTTCTTGCCAAGTGAAGGGGCATAGGGGACATCCTGTTGAGGATGTTCGATGGAATTACAAGGCTGCTGAGGAATGTGAGAAATCTTCCGGAGTTGAGAAGAAATTTGATCTCATTGGGGCAGTTAGATTCCATGGGATACACATACAAAGCAGAGGGAGGAAAGATCAAGGTAACCAAGGGATCTTTGGTAGTGATCAAAGCAGCAATGAAGGATGGTCTTTATGAGATGATCACAGACACGGACATCAAGGATCAAGCAGCAAGCTTGATGGCTGAGATGGATAAGGTAGCCCTTTGGCACAATCGCTTAGGATACATGAGCGAAAAGGGCATGCAAGTTCTCAGCAAGAACGGTCTACTTAATGGTGACAAAGTAGAGAAACTTGATTTTTGCGAATGTTGTGTTCTTGGGAAGCAACATCAGGTCAGCTTCAACACTGGAGTGCACAAGTCTAAGGGCATTCTTGACTATATTCATGCAGATCTTTGGGGACCAGCAAGAACACTAACTCAAGGAGGTAATCTTTACTTTCTTTCTTTAATTGATGATTATTCAAGAAAGGTTTGGGTTTTTTTACTTAAAAAATAAATCAGATGCTTTGAATAAATTTGTGGTATGAAAAAAGTTGCTGGAAACTCAAACCGGTAAGGTAGTTAAGGTTTTACGAACCGATAATGGCTTAGAATTTTTTAATAAGGATTTTGATAAATTCTGTGAGTTAAATGGGATTCTAAGACATAGAACAGTTGTGAAAACCCCTCAACAAAATAGTATTGCAGAGAGGATGAATAGGACCCTTATGGAGAAGGTTAGGTGCATGTTAATTAATTCTAGATTACCCAAATGTTTTTAGGGGAAGCTGTGTCTACTACTGCGTATTTGGTTAATAGATCACCCTCTAGAGCTTTGGAGCTCAAGATTCCCGAGGAGATGTGGAGTGGTAAACCCCCTGAGTTGAACAACCTTAGAACTTTTGGATGTATTGCATTTGCACATCAAAAGGATGATAAACTTAGCCCAAGGTCTAGAAAATATGTGTTTCTAGGATATGGGGAAGGGGTTAAGGGGTATAGGTTGTGGTCCTTAGAGCAAAAAGGAACTAAACTTATAATAAGTAGGGATGTCATTTTTAATGAGCATTTATTTCCCTATTTGGAGAAAACTAACCCTATAGGGGATAGTGGGCAAACCAGCCCGGTATTTGTGGAGCATAGCATCAAGGAAAATTCAGTTCAGGTATAGCAAGGAAGGTAAGAGGGTTCGGACCACTTAGAGCCCATTGATGAAGGCCAAGCTCAAGACACTCATGAGGAGGTTGAACTAGAAAGGGATGATGCAGCAAATCAGAATGATTATCAGTTCATAAGGGATCGGGAAAGAAGACTGGTCAGGCCACCTTTGAGATATGGTTTTGCAGATGCTAATGTAGCTGCTCCTTATTCAAGAGGAGGGATAAGTGAACTAGAAACTTACATTGATGCTATGGAATGTAAGGATTCGTCAAGATTGAAGCTTGCTATAAAGGAGGAAATGCATTCTTTGAGGAAGAACAACTCTTGGGAATTGGTGCACATTCCAGGAAAACAGAGAGTTGTGGATTGTAAATGGATTTACAAGATCAAAGAAGGGAACCCTCCAGGGGATAAAGTCTAATATAAGGCTAGGATGGTGGCGAAGGGGTTCAAGAAAAGAGAAAGCATAGATTTCACAGAAATTTTCTCATTAGGTCACAAGGTGGAGGAAATGGTAATTATCCTTATCTGTGTCAATGATATGTTGTTGGTTGGTAACAGTAGGGAGAGGATAGAAAGGTTGAAGTCTCAACTCAGTTTAGAGTTTGAGAGGAAGGATCTTGGCCTTGCACAAAAGATCCTTAGATTGAACATAATCTGGGAAAGGGAGAGAAACAGGTTGAAGGTTTCTCAGTCTTCCTACATAAAAAAAATGATATCTAAGTTTTTTTATGGAAGATGGTAAACCAGTAAAGCTCCCTCTTACTGGTCATTTCAAGTTCTCCAATGATCAATGTCCGAGATCAGATGAGGAGAGGAAGGAAATGGAAAAGGTCCTTTACTCTAGTGCGGTTGGATCTGTAATGTTCACCATGGTAAGCACTAGACCCAACATTGCTCATGCAATTAGTGTTCTCAGCAAGTTTATGAGTAATCCCGGAAAGGAGCATTGCCTTGGGAAGAAGTGGTTGCTAAGGTACTTGAAAGGAAGCCCAGATGTGGGGCTTGTGTACGAGAAGAGGGGTAAGTCCATCTGTCTAGAAGGTTATGCTGATTCAAACTATGGAGCAGACCGGGATAAAAGAAGAACGATTATCTCCTACTTCTTCAACTTAAACGGATGTTGTATAAGTTGGTAGGCTCAGTTGCAGTCTGTGGTAGCACTCTCAATAACCGAGGTTGAGTACATAGCGGCAACGGAAGCCATTAAGGAGGCTATGTGGTGCAAAGGGTTGTTGGAAGAGTTGAAGGTCCTAAAAGAGCAGGTGGTGGTGTATTCGGATAGCGAAAGTGCGTTGCATTTGTGCAAGAATTCGGTGTTCCATGAGAGGACAAAACATATAGATGTTCGGTATCATTTCATTCGAAAAAATGTTATGGAATGATGCATTCATGTGGACAAGGTAGCCGCGTAAGAAAATCCTACAGATTTAGGCACTAAAGTTCTACCTCTAAGCAAGTTCAATCATTGCCTTGGACTTCTTAGGATTGGAGTCGGATGATATGGTGACTCATGCTGAGTTTGGATCTTGAGTTCTCTGCACAATGGGTTCGGGTTTAATCGCTTAGATAAATGTAGAGATTGTTGGTATTTTTTTAAGGATTAAATGGAAAGAAGAATGAAGCTTCATTAGGCCTTGGAGCCCCAGCACAAGGAGTGTGCGCCACGGCCTCCAACAAAAGATGAAGTTATGGGCAGTGTGCGCCGCAGCACAGGGTGGTGTGCGTCACGGCGCCCAGCAGCAGGAGGTGCCTTGCCTAAGTGTACGCCATAGCACAGGGTGGCGTGCGCCGTGACACCCAGCAACTGGAGGTGGTGTGCCCTGTTGTGCACTGCGGCTTGCCTTGTTCTGGGCCTCGGCGCCAAGCACACCTGATGTCAATTTTCAATACTCTTCTCCTGGTACGTGGGGCTTAATTAAAATGCATAGGATCACTTAGACTTGTTGAAGGTCTATGATTGTTTGGTCCTCAAGATCTAAGGGTTGAGATTGACTTCAAGATTGGTTAAAGAAGTTGGTGCACTATATAAAGGGTCATCTAGCTTCAATAGCAACAAGTGAATCAACACAATTCAAGAGCAAGTGTGAGAGTGCAAAGACACAAAACACAAGAGAGGCACTAGAAGTGATATCATTCAAGAGTGGCTGGTGTTGAGAGAGAGCATACAAGAAGTGGGGTTCAAGGGCTTTGTAATTGAAATTTTCTTGGGGAAAATTCCAAGGAAACACTTAGTTCTTATCTCTTTCTTTTATCTTCTTTCATGTATCAAGAACAAGAGGATTCTTGAGGAGATGTTGCTGTAATTGTAAGAACTCCATTGATTTAGTGCAGAGAGCTCGGAGGAGCTCACAGGGACATAGGCATTTATCGAACCTCGATAACAATTGCTTGCGTCCTTTCTTTGATTGGTTTGATTGCTGTTTATTACAAGTCATTCTAGATTTGGGTGTTTGGAAGATCACCACCTGGGATTCCGCAAGGTGATTTCCAACAAATATTTTAGGAAAGTTTTTAGAAGATCTTGAAGTTGTAAGTGAGAAGTCATGAAGAAGAAGAAGCCATTAGGTGGGTCCAACATCCTCACCCAAATTTTGGTGTTAAAATCAAACTATTATGTATTTGTTATAAATTGTAAACTCTTAGATCTTGTGTCTCTTAAGGAACTTTTGTAACTTAAAGTATTGTGTTTGGGATTGTTTGTATATTTATATTTTAAGTGTATGTGTTGCATTATTATTATCTTATATTGTCCAGGTGCTCAATTCTAAAAAGCAAAGATGTCGTTCCGAGTAGGGCTCACTGGGGATAGATCATTACATTAATAATCATTATCCTATCAATTAAAAGATTTATATTTTATAAAAAGCATCGTTGAAGTACATTATAAAAAAGCACTGCTGAAGTTTATATAGTTATACGTAAAGATTGAACATTTATCAGTTATCTCACCGGACACGTGATTAGATTACAATTTCGATATAAAAAATTTCTTTTTCTTTTCTTTTTACTTATAAAAAAAAATCATTATCTTAAGTACATTGGGACAATATTTTTTCATTTTCAGTTCTAAGAAAATGTTATGAAATTGTTTTTATTTATATCCATTTAAATTTGAACTTATTTTTATCTAAAGGCAGAGATTGTGTTGGTTAAGACAAAATATTATTTGAAATTAAAATATTATCTATTGGACTCATTCTTATCTAAATAAATTTAACTCTCATCTCATATTATCTACAAATATTTTTTTATATTGATAATTATCTATAGTATTTATCTCATTGGTTAATCATTGTTTAATTTCATTTAAATATAATCTATTCTTTCATTGTTCTTATATTTTCATTTCTCTACTGAACAACAAGTTAAAAGAAAGGTTTATTGATTATTATCTTTTTTTTATATTCATGTTTATAATTTTAATTTTTTTTTAATGTTGATTTGTATACTGAATATACTTGTATTATTTCAATTATTGCAGAACAAAGATTTTTAACAATAGAGAAAGTTATTAAGACTTAAGTTCCTTTAATCCCAATAATCCTTGCTTTCTTTCTTTTTTATTGTTGAAGAAAAAATTTAGTAAAATTTATGTATAGTATTTATTTGATTGTTTGGGTTTAATTTTCGATTTTTTTAAAATCTTTCTTAAAATGTTTTTATGTTGAAAACGAAGTTCCTTCTTTCATAATAGCAAAAAATTAAAGTTTTTTGAGCAAATCTTTCTTTCCTTTGAGCTTACAAAGATGATATATAGGTGCTTGACATGAAAATTTTAAACTCCAAAATAGTGTTGAAGACTTGAGAGAGGAGAGGAAGAGCTTCGAGTTAGATAGAGATGAGAGATGAATGAAAATATATAAAACCTGGCACATGTTTTACATGGTAAAATGAAGAAAAATAATTGAAAAGAGGATTTCAATGGTTTTCATCCTATGGCATATGAATAATTCATAAAGCTATTATGCACGGGTTAAGTACATTAGGACAATATTTTTCACTTTCGGTTCTAAGAAAATGCCAGGATATTGTTTGTTAATGAAAAATTGACAAACACATATGAAAGAAAAAATTAATAAAATTTCTATACAGTATTTATTTGATTAGTACAGAAATTTTATTAATTTTTTTCTCCATATGTGAAACAAAGTATTACTAATAATAATATAATATTTGAGGTTTATTTTTAAATATTTCAATCACTAATGCAGAGGATGTTTAAATATCATTTGTTCAAAAACTATTTAATTTAATTTTGCTAATAACATTTCTAATTATCATTATTACAGATATGAAAGTTGTCAGTATTTGTTACAAGACACTTTTAACTGCCATAACACAAAAATTGAGTCTACATGACCCAAAATATGGATTTGAACAAGCTGAAAATAGAGTTGTCCAAGCATTTATGGAGGTCGTACTGAATAAGGGTAATCAAACCGAAGAATACTTAAAATTTTGGGGAAAAGTAAGTAATGACAAAGTCGAGTCAGAACAAGAAGCTACCTGACAACTAATATAACGTTTGAAAGATATTTTCTATATTGTGATTTTAGATATCAATTTTGAAGACATGGAGTATTACAAATGGTTGTAAAACAAAGTGGATTCAACTTATGAGGTTATGTTGCTAAAGAACAAAAATTTGCAATGTGATTATGAAACACTATATTTATTTGACAAAAAATTGAAAGAAGATCATAACAAATTATTGAAGGCACACAAGCGATTGCAAGATAAATTTAGAATGATGAAAAGATTGATCAAGATTTTCAAAGATAATGATGCAGAAACTACAATGGTGGAAAATAATTATGCTTAGAATTGAAAAGGTTTGTTGATGCTAATTGAATTCAGCCTTATGTTTTTTTAAAGAGAATTTTGTCTTATGTTTTGACTGTTCAATTTTTATATTATGAACATTTACCATTGTTACTTGGTTAGTTTCACGTGTTACTTTATGTTATTTTTTGTATAATTATTTTTTATTGTGATTAATTTTTATTTACAGTACAATAATATATTGTATGATTTTTTTGGAAAGGATATGGAGTTTTAATTAAACATACTAAAACTCATTAAATATAAAGTATGTGGAAAAAAAAATGTCACAAAACTTGCATTTGCAAATCTAAAGAGAAAAAACTATTAGAAGCATTTAACTACAAGTTAAAACTACAATCAAAAAGACAAAAATAATTCAAAAGATGCATTAAAATTTAAAATTTCTTAAAATATATCTTTCAAGTACTATAGACTAATTCACAGAACATTAAAATTTACAATATTTTAATTTCTTAAATTACAAGGAGCATTGATTGAAAACATGTCATGGATATAAATATAGTACAAATAAATTAATTAGTTAGAATTAAGTGATATATTCAATAAAAATAGGATATAAATTATTCGATATTTGATATATATTATACTAGACAAGCTAATTAACCATAATTCATTAGTAATTTTTTATGTAACTAATTTACATCATATTATATTTTACTACAGAAATAAAAAGAATAAAAACACAAGAAACATCAAACAGAGTGTTTGTTGGGAATTTTGTCTAAGAATTAAAAGGGTGAAGCATTTCAGCTTCAGCCCTCTGAGCCGCGGTACAAGGTTTGTGCTCCGCGGCCTCCAGCAAGGAGGATTTTCTCCTCCAGGTGTGCGCCACGGCACAGGCTGCGCTGCGCCGCAGCCTCCAGTAGGTGGAGGCTTTTTCCCCTGTTGTGCGCCGCGGCCTGCCTTGTTCTGAGCCGCGGCGCGCAGCACACCTAATGCCTCTGTTCTATTTTTCCAGCTGGTGCGTTGGGTCTTGATTAAAACGCACAGGATCACTTAGACCTCTTGGAGGGCCATGATTGTTTGGTTCTCAAGATCAAAGGGTTGAGATTGACTTCAAGATTGGTTAAAGAAGTTATTGCTCTATATAAAGGGTCATCTAGGAGCAATAACAAGAGAGCAAGTGTGTGCAAGTGCAAAGACACATCACACAAGGAAGAAACACAAGAAGAAGTCTCATTCCAAGAGTGGCTGGTGTTTTAGAGAGATAGGCTCTCAAATCTTCAGAGGTGTTTCTAGTGAGAGAGAGTATTCAAAATTGGGGTTTTAGGGCTATGTAATTGGAATTTTCTTGGGGAAAATTCCAGGGAAACACTTAGTTCTTATCTCTTTCTTTTCTCTTCTCTCATTCATCAAGAACATATGGTTCTTGAGGAGGTGTTGCTATAATTGTGAGAACTCCATTGATTTAGTGCAGAGAGCTCGGAGGAGCTCATGGGGACGTAGGCAAATTGCCGAACCTCGATAACAATTGCTTGTGTTGTCTCTTTTATGGTTTGATTCTTCTTTAGTCCAAATAATTTTGGATTTGGGTGTTTGAAGGTCACCACCTGGGATTCTTAGGCGATTTTCAACAGTGATATCAGAGCTACAGCGGAATGAGATGAAGAAGATGGTGTGTAGCACTATCTTTCTGCACATGTCATATAGTGTGATAAGGGAATGTGGAGATTCGGAAGATCCAGCTGTAATTTGGAAGAAACTAGATGAGTTGTTTCTTACCAAAACTCTCCCTAATAAAATCTATCTTCTAAAACGTATCTTTGCTTTTAAAATGGATCCTAATAAAAAGTTGCAAGATAATCTTGATGTGCTTAATAAACTAGTTCAAGATTTGACTAGTTGTAGTATAACATTCCCGGATGAACAATTGGCTGTTATATTGTTGAATTCTATTCCCGATTGTTTTGAAAGCTTGATTAATGCTATTGAATATGGAAGAGATACACTAACCAAAGAAATTGTGATTAATGCTATAAGGGCTCATGATTTCAAAGCCAAGATGAGGGAAGGATCAAGTGGAGAAGGTCTGTTCATTAGAGGAAGGTCTGCAACTCGGAATGGCAGCAACATCTATGGCAACTACCGGGACAAACCAAAGGGTAAAGGTCAAAGCCACAGAAGATCGCATTCTAAACCGAAGTTTGGAGCAAAGCGATGCTACTACTGCAATAAGGAGGGTCATTTCAAGAGAGATTGCCAGAAGATGATAAAGGGATGAGAAAGGAAGAGGCCATACCAACAATGGAGAGGCTTCGATTGCCAAGGGAGAATAGCAAGATAATGATGTTCTTGTTGTGTGCTTAAATGTGAGCGAGAGGCAAAGCAGTGAGAAATTGATCTTAGATTCCAGGTGCACTTATCACATGTGTTCTCACCGTGATTGATTCAAGAGTTTCAAGGAAACCAATGAAGAAAAGGTTTTCTTGGGGAACAATACTTCTTGCTAAGTGAGGAGCATAGGAGACATCCAATTGAGGATGTTTGCTAGAGTTACAAGGCTGCTAGGAAATGTGAGATATCTTCTGGATTTGAGAAGAAATTTGATCTCATTAGGGCAGCTAGATTCCATGGGGTACACATACAAAGTAGAAGGAAGAAAGATCAAGGTAACCAAGGGAGCCTTGGTGGTGATCAAAGCAGCAATAAAGGATGGTCTCTATAAGATGATTGGAGAGACGGACATCAAGGATCAAGCAGCAAGCTTGATGGCTAAGACGGATAAGGTAGTTCTTTGGCACAATCGGTTGGGACACATGAGCGAAAAGGGGCTGCAAGTTCTCTGCAAGAATGGTTTACTTGATGGTGACAAGGTAAAAAAACTTGACTTCAGCGAGCGTTGTGTTCTTGGGAAGCAACATCGGGTCAGCTTCAGCACCGGAGTGCACAAATCAAAGGGTATTCTTAACTACATTCATTTCAATCTTTAGGGACCAGCAAGAACACCAACACAAGGAGGTAATCTTTGCTTTCTTTCTTTGATTGATGACTATTCTAGAAAGGTTTGGATTTATTTGTTTAAAAATAAACCAGATTCTCTGAATAAGTTTGTGGTGTGGAAAAAGTTACTGGAAACTCAAACGGGCAAGGTAGTTAAGGTTTTAAGAACCGATAATGGCTTAGAATTTTGCAATAAGGATTTTGACAAATTTTGTGAGTTAGATGGGATTCTAAGACATAGAACGGTTGTGAAAACCCCTCAGCAAAATGGAGATGCTGAGAGGATGAATAGGACCCTTTTGGAAAAGGTTAGGTGCATGATTATTTGTTTCGGGTTACCCAAATGTTTTTGGGGGGAAGCTGTGTCTACTGCTACATATTTGGTTAATTAATCGCCCTCTAGAACTTTGGACCTTAAGACTCCCGAAGAGATGTGGAGTGGAAAACCCCCTGAGTTAAGCAACCTTAGGACTTTTGGATGTGCTGCATTTGCACATCAAAAGGAGGATAAACTTAGCCCAAGGTCTAGAAAATATGTGTTTCTAGGATATAGTGAAGGGGTTAAGGGGTAAAGGCTGTGGTCCTTAGAGCCAAAAGGAACTAAATACATAATAAGTAGGGATGTCATTTTTAATGAGTTATTATTTCCCTACTTGAAGAAAACTAACCCTGCAGGGGAAAGTGAGCAAACCAGCCTAGTTTATATGGAGCATATCATCAAAGAAAATTCAGTTCAGGTA